>JAJOZX010000669.1:290000-377500 GCA_023014485.1 Bathynomus jamesi
AAACGCTGAATATTAGATGTTTCAAATTTTATTTTTAAATGTGAACGAAGTTAAATATAACTGTGTGTATATATACACACACATATATATTGTATATATATATATATATATATATATATATATGAAGGAATTAGCGGGTTTTACATTGATATAAAATAATTTAAAAGAATAATTATCAGAATTGGGAGAGGCTGAGTTAATTAATGCAATTTGACGTGATTGTTAATTATAAATTTTGCGCACACTTGTACTAATTTTTATAGTCTTCAGAATTTTGTAGATGAACTTTTTTCCGGAACTGTACATATATAGGCTTTCTTTGGTTAACCTACCGATTGCTTCCGCCTGAATTGTTCATTCTGACGAATGTCAATCTTTTCACCCCAACCTAGACCTAATTTTTAACGGGGATGTGTGTATATATACAGTGCCCGCGAAAAGTATCCGATCACCCTTAAAATTTGTATTTTTTACATAAAAAACAATGTTTAAATGTATATTAACCTTATATTAGTATTTTGTCATCTGTCCTTTGGTTTGGATGACTTGTTCTAGACGTTTTGGCATGGATTTAATCAAGTTTTGACAAACTTCCACTGATATTTCCTTGCACCATACCTTTTTGATGGCCTCTTGTAATTTTTCGACTGAGCCAGTGTCGTGGCATTCAACCTTATTTTTTTATTATTAGCCACAGATTTTCTATCGGATTGAGATCTGGACTATTACCAGGCCAATCCAAAATATCAAATTATTGTCAGTAATCCATTTTGTCACTATTTTGGCCCTGTGACATGGTGCACCATCATGCATGTATGTTTTTGTCCTTTGGATTGCCATTGCCATTGGAAGTTTATCCTGTAGCATTGCTAAATACCGTGCACCATTCATAGTTGTGTTCTTCGGAAGAAAATATAAGTTTCCACGCCCATAGTAACCGAAACAACCCAAACCATCACACTTGGAGGGTGTTTCATTGTCTTTAGGGTGTATTTAGGGTCCATCCTATTTTAGCCAATAGGCCGGTGAACCTTTTTTGGACAACTTCTGAATGTCAAAAATGTCGACTCATCGCTAAATAAAACCTTCTTCCAGTCATCAACAGTCCAATGAATGTATTTTTTACAAAATGCGACACGTTTTTTACGCATTTTTTCATTAATGAACGGTTTCTTAGCAGCATGGCGAGATGGTAATCCGAGTTCTTTTGGAGCCGCTCCTGGATAGTTCGTTCAGAAACACCAGATAACAAATTATTCATATTAAATTTTATTTCTTTCGCAGTTATTGTTGGGTTTTTCAATACTAACGTTTCATAAGTTTGTCTGTTCGCGAATTTGTTTTTCTCGGTCTGCCAGATCGTTTTTTAGGGACTGGCGTGGTTAGGCCACCATTGTTCTCAGCCCGTGAAACCCATAAATTAACGGTACTTTGGGATATGTTTAATTCCTTAGCTATCTGTCTCTGTGATTTCCCACATGCATGCAAAGCAACAATAGCACCTCGACAATCACTCTTAAGTTGTTTTTTAGCACACATTATATATAAATTTTATTTACACCACTTTCTGTAAAAAAAAAAAAAAATATCAAGAAATTTACACAAACAGTGAAATCTGACAAATTTGAGACACAGCCACCCGCAACGAAGGCTACCAGAACACTAATTTGAGAATGCGTTGGATAGCTCTCATATCAGCGAGCAACCTCAAAGTTACCAGATGTCGCTAGAACAAATAGAAAGTGAATTACGTGTCTCTGAATATCAAGGGAAATATTGTATTTTCTTGAGTGATCGGATACTTTTCGCGGGCACTGTATATATATATATATATATATATAAGAGAGAGAGCGAGAGGGAGGGAAAGAGGAAGGGAGAGAGAGAGAGAGAGAGAGGGGGGAGAGGGAGGGCGAGAGGGAGAGAGAGAGAGAGAGAGAGAGTGTGCGAGAGGGTGAGAGGCGAAGAGAGAGAGAGAGAGGATGAGAGGGGGGGACGAGGAGAGAGGGAGGGAGGGCGAGAGGGAGAGAGAGAGAGGGAGGGCGAGAGAGAGAGAGAGAGAGAGAGTGCGAGAGGGTGAGCGAGAGAGAGAGAGAGAGAGAGAGAGAGAGAGAGAGAGAGAGAGAGAGTTACAAGGAGTTACAAGGGAAAAAAGTACCTCAAAAAGCCTTGCGGCCCATACCGAGGAGGTACCAATGGCAACGGGTGCCAGGGAAAATTTTCTACACCCTCAAATAGTGTGCAAGATTTGGTCTAACCTTTTCTTGAAGTGATCCACAGAGGAACTGTTCACAACTTCTGAAGGTAACCTGTTCCACGTGTCACAGATCTTATACGTAAAGTAATTCCCATACACACTAGTCCTAACCCGTTTTAAATCCAACTTCCAACCATTGTTGCGAATTGGGTTATCATTTAAACTAAACATGCTTCTAAAATCGACATCGTTGAACCCGCGTAAGAGCTTGAAAACCTCGATGAGTTGACCGCGCAGCCTCCGAGTTTCCAGCGAAAACAAGTTCAGGGCGCGTAAGCGTCGATTGTAGCCCATATGCCTAACGGAAGGGATTAACTTTGTGGCCCTCGCCTGCACTCGCTCCAGCCTCTCAATATCTTTCCTGAGGGTGGGCGACCAGAACTGCACAGCATACTCCAGGTGCGGTCGAACAAGGGAATTGTACAGAGAGAGCACAATCTCCTTGTTCCGAAACTGAAATTGCCTCCTAATATAACCCAACAGCTTCTTGGCTTTCTTTTCCACCTCTACACACTGTTTGGTAAACTTAAGGTCGCTGCTAATTAGCACACCCAAGTCCTTTTCCAAATCAGTCGCCTCGATATTACTCCCCAACATCGAGTAGTCCGACTTGGGATTGGCGTAGCCAATGTGCATCACCTTGCATTTACCCAAGTTAAACGGCATTTGCCATTTTTCGGACCACTCTCCTATCCTACCTAGGTCCGCACGCAGTTGCTCGATCGCCTCCGGCGTCCCAACATTGGCCCCAAGCTTGGTGTCATCAGCGAATTTGGCGATCCGACTGACGATGCCACCATCTATATCATTTATGTAAATGATAAACAACAGCGACCCCAAAAAGGAACCCTGAGGAACCCCGCTAGTGACCGAGGCCCAACCCGAACTAACCCCTTTAATTACAACCCTCTGCCGCCTATTCTTCAGCCAGTTTTCAATCCACCTACCTACTTCCCCACCGATACCCAGCGCGCGCACTTTCGCCATTACCCGGCGGTGAGTACCTTATCAAAGGCTTCCTGAAAGTCGAGATAAAGTATATCAATCGCCCTACTCTTATCATACTCGCTGAACATGACATGGAAAAACTCGAGCAAGTTGGTGAGACACGACCTATGCCGTCTAAACCCATGTTGGGAGTCTCCAAGCAGCTTGTGGGAATCCAAATGGTCAACGATCCTATCCGCTATTATCCCCTCTAATAATTTACCTACAACTGAAGTGAGACTAATGGGACGATAGTTCCCTGGACTTTCGTAATCCCCTTTCTTAAAGATAGGGGTCACGTTGGCTTCCCTCCAGTCACCCGGCACCTGGTCGCGCACCTCCCGCAACACTCTGGGGAGAAACTGGTCTGGCCCAGGAGCCTCAAACGCGCTCAGTTTGTCTATTCTATCGGCAACGACTGTCGCGGTACATCGAACACTATCCAGGCCAGCACCTTCGTGACTCACCCCTGGCTCGGGGATGATGCGGGTGTCCTCCCTGGTGAACACTCCAGCAAAGTACTCATTAAGCACATTGGCGATGTCCGCGTCGGAGGTCCGCAGAACGCCGCTTCTAATGGGCTTTCTACTATTAACATAACTGAAGAACTCCTTCGGGTTCCCCTTGCAGAGGCTTGCCACCCGTAGTTCTTCGTTACGTTTCGCTAGCCTAACCTTCGCCTTCACTTCCCTACACAGGCGGACATACGCTTCAGTGTTCTCATGGGAACGATTGGCCTTCGCCCTCCTATACGCTACTTTCCTATTTCGGATAGCCGAAGCTGTCACGATTGAACCACTTAGACTGCGTAGAAGCAGGGGTGACCGGTTTTGAGGGTATGGCAGCAGACTGCAGCAGACTGTAGCACCATAAACTCGTCCCGGAATGCACTCCACACTCCCTCAACATCGTCGCCGACCTCTAACCCCATCTCATCTACGCTATCCCGGAGGCTAACAAAGTCCGCCCGCCGGAGATCGAGCTTACTGCTTCTCGAGTTACTACGCTTCACCTGAGGGCGCACACACGGAACCTAATCAGACCGTGATCATTCCCGCCCAAAGATTCGTCAACGGTGAGGCCAGAGACGAGGTTGTCTTCGGTCGTGAATACTAAGTCTAGAACGCGCTTTCGCCTCGTGTAGGCTCATTGACCCACTGAGTGAGGAAGTTCTCATCAGCAAAGTGAACTAGCCTCCTCCCTTCAGCATCAGCAGTCCTGTCTTCCCACTTTATGCTGCGACAGTTGAAGTCTCCTAAGACTACACACACCCTATCCCCTAGCAGGGAGAGCGAGAGGGAGAGAGAGCGAGAGAAAGAGAGCGAGAGGGAGAGAGCGAGAGAGAGAGATCCCTGCTATGGCACCCTGGCTACCAACCGTGGAAGGACGCGCCGCTACCGGGTCTCGTGCCCGACGCATATAATCGTGTGTGCGTAATATTTTATGGGCGTATAGACGGGTGTGTACGTGCCAAAACGAAGTATACTCTGTGCCAACTGGCTGATAGTGCCTGGCGGAACTGGCTGATTAAGCCGACTGGCTGATTAGGGACCTATAAGACAACGTCCGCTCAGCTGAAGTCTTAATATGCGCTTGGCTCCTGTCAAGCGAACACCTTTCTTCCTCTCTCTCCTTCTCCTCTCTCTTTCTCTTGGGGAATAACTCCGCCTCCAAGTTGCATAACCCCTTGTTGCTCTTGCAACATTCCCCCTCCCCTTGGGGGTGTCTTGCAATAAGGGGGTGGCACTGGTGCCAAAGGGGGGTTGGCACTCTTGCAACATTGATCAACATTTTCAATTGTATTGCACTCTATCCTTTTGCGCACATACTACTGTTGATTACCACAACCCTGGTGGACACGTCTTAATATGCCACGTCAAAAAGACTTTAACAATAGCAGATTATTCAATTTTGCACTCCCTTGTTCGTTTCAAACAGCTCCACTTTGCGTTGATGAATTTATCTTAAATGAACTTGCGTTACAGTTTTATGCATTTAGTTCTCACACTGGTCATTTTCTGTTGCAGTTTCCTTTTAACTTTATTTTCGATGAAATATAGACTGTGATTTACCCGTGCATCTAATATACTATTTCAGAAATGAAGCCTTATATATGTATATTATATATAATATATATATATATATATATATATATATTAATAACAGTTTTTTTGCCCACACCTACAGGTCGCTACAATTGGTGTAGAACAATGCGGTTTTCACCATTCGATGCGTCTTTTTATTGTGCAGTGCCCATGCTAAAAAAAATTCCATAACATAATTCCTCTCCCCCTTTTAGGGGTACAGTTCTTCTCATGCCTGTACACGCATTTTTTTAATTTTTAATTTTTAATCATAATTTTGGCACAAAATAAGTCAATATTTAGTAAACATTTAATATCATTCGATTCACAAAAGATTTATTTATCGATTCAATTTAAAAAAGTATATATTTTTAAAATTCATAAAGAACTTTTTGCAAAAAACTAAAAACAAACATGCATTTTTAAAATTCAATGATTTTTATACAAAATATTTTGATATTTGTTATAATTTTAACATTTTTCGATTCACAAAAGATTTCTTTATCGATTCAATACAAAAAATCACAAAAGATTTCTTTATCGATTCAATACAAAAAATTACATAATTAAAACGGGCAATTTAAATAAACACGAGTTTAAAGTTAAACGAGCCACACTCGAAATTATTTACCGTGACTTTTGTGCGTTTTATTACTGTGGCTTTTGTACAAATAATTTTACGTATACACAAACAATTTGATAGGATATTGATTTATCATTCTATTTTTTAGCTGCCATAGAAATACGTTAATTAAGTTATCTGATTAGATGCGCTTTTATAGTTGATCATTTTTAGAAAATTATTTATTTTCCCCACTTTAAAATATTACAAAATTTCTATTAGGTATCCTAATATCATTATAATATCATTATGTAAGTAAGAAAATAGCAATTATTTTCCATTTTATGAAAATTTCGGACCCCCTAGGCCTACAAAACCAATTTTCCCCTTTTCTTTATCAAAAATTGTTGATTTTCGGAAATCTTTCGGTTATAAATTTGTACCAGTCTATTGTTTATCTATAATAATAATAATAATAATAATAATAATAAAAAGACGTGTGTGTGTGTATGTGTGTGTGTTCCAGCCATCAGCCATAACTCCAAAATGAAAGCAGTTACAAACATGAAACTTCACACACATATTGATTAAGTCCCGAGGTTGTGCACGTGGGTGTTAATAAATTAAATAATTAATTTTAAAACATTAAATGACGTCATCAAGATCATTACGAAACCTATGGTAAAATGATTGAATACCCGGTTAGGTTCATTGAATGCCAGGTTAGGTCATCTGTATGCCCTTGACGATTGGTTAGGTTAATTCGTGATATTTTCGTTGGCTTTAACGAAAATATCATGACTTAACCTAACCAATCGTCAAGGGTGTACAATTAACCTAACCGGGCATTCAATTAACGTACCCGGGCATTCAATTAATCTAATCGGGCATTCAGTTGACCTAACATTCCATTTAATTAACGTAATCGGGCATTCAGTTGACCTAACTGGGCATTCAATTAACCTAACCGGGCATTCAGTGTACCTAACCGGGCATATATATATATATATATATATATAATATATATATATAGCGTGTTCAAGATCCACCCCGGCAACGCCGGGTCGCTCCGCTAGTTGAACCTATTTCAGGAGGTTTTATCACTTTGTGAAAGTTAATTTCTTCCTTTGTTTGCAGTCATTCCCTTATTGTAGCAAAATTATTTGGGTAACTTTTTTTCTCTGTTTAGTAATGACAAAATATAAGTGTGCATACAGTCTCATTATTTTTCTTCCCAATAAACAGTGAATATCATATTAATTTTCTATTTGCACATCAGACTTGCTGTCGGCGGCCTTTTGAGTATAAATTTTAATTCATAATATCCTTCACCATATTATCTTTGTTTGGGTTGCTGTGAAAGAAAAATGTTTGTAGTTTGAAGGAACAGTCAAAGGAATGTCTTGCAGAAAGTTAGAAATCGTGTGGACGAAGGATTAAACTTTTATTGATAAATCATAATTTAGATTGCGCGACTGCAGTGTATATGCTTCGTCGTTTTATACGAGCCGCAAATTATGAATTATTATTACACTGTTAACGCTTTATTTCTCGGGTCCATTTCTTTTCAAATAACGATCTCTCATTATTTTTTTATGGCTTTTAAACAATGAATTAGTTTCATAATTCAGACACGACTAAACTAAGCTCGTGTGGCATTTTGTTAATTTTTTAATGTAAAAAATATTTCTGTCGTTTATAAGATTAGTTTAAATTTGAGTTAAAAAGCAAATTAATTTCTAATTTATAAGTATTTTTCAGTTAACATATTTCATTATATTATTAAACGCGTACAAGATTGTTTCTGATGAAATTCGAGTTCTTTATTATGGAAGATTCATCTTGTTAATTTGTTTCGTGCTAGGAATGAAGTTGAGTTAGTACCTTCATACCGAGTCTCGCGCCACTCAGGCCTGAACTGGTAAGGTAAAACATACACGTATAGACACGGGATTACCCAACCCTTAACCCAATCGAGACCGTACGAATACGAGAATACTAATTTAAAGGTTAAGCGTGAAAACACGAGGCCTCTATTATTTTGAAGACAAAATTTATACGCGCCACTAGACGACCGTTGTCCAATTTATAATTTGTCTCGCTGGAAACGGAAGGTTGACTTCAACATTTTTACAGATACTTCACCCGGTTGAGTTTGAAGTTTCAAACATTTTCTGTACAATGAATATCGATTTTCAGCAGTGAAATATTCACGTAATTATAGTGTGACCACCTTATTCTATTATTATTGTGAATCAAAAGTGATATACATTGTAATCTGTAAAATTCGAGTGTTTTCATTAACTTTCAGTGTGTGAATAATTCTTTGATCTTAGTTAGAACATACCTCGATACTTCTCATATTGATAAAAATCAATAAATCATAGCTGAAATTTATTGAGAAACTCGGAAAGCCAATTTGGCTGTATCCTAAAGCGAATTTGGTTAATTTCGGAATCAGAAGAGAGAATATCTGATTGTTGACTACAGAATTATTATTTACTGAAATGGAAAGATTGTTTGCCACAGCACACATATACAGGGTGTCCCAAAAGTCTCCATACATAGGGAAAATTAGCACTTTTTAGCAAAATGTAACTTTATTTACAAAACATTCTCTACATGATTGCCATTTCTTTGTAAACACACACGGATGCGTCTCTGCCACTCATGGTGAACTCGTGTTAACACATTTGGTGTAAGTTTGGCAACAGTGTCGTGTGTGATGTGCTTGCCATGTTTCCTGTTGAAGTTCATTGCAACCTTGCGACGGCTTCCCGATCCAGCCATGAGAATGATTGCAATACGTTCTTCTTTTGACAAAGGCATTCTTAAAGAGTATCTGAAAAAAAAAAAAAATATTAGCTATCTATTGAGACTTTTGGGAGACATTTTGCAACAAAGGGCTAATTTTCCCAATGTATGGAGACGTTTGGGACACCCTGTATATATATATATATATATATATGTGTATATCTTTTTTTTATTTGTAATTTTCTCGTAAGTTTAACTCGTATAATTTGTCAAATGAATGTAGCGTAGAACAAAGAATTATACCAGTCCCTTGATGGAAGTTATACTAATAATATATATTGATAATCTTAGGCTTTTGACAAATGTGATTATGGAATACTTGCCTACAAACTTAGAAAAACAGGCATTACAGGTAAACATAAACTTGGAATCTGAATTTTTAATTTTCTTAGTCAAAGATTGAGTTAAACCCAAGCATTCGCCAGTTATTAGTCATGTACGCAAGGAAGGGGACATTAATTACAGAATGATATTAATCCACTACAATAAAAGTTATAGAAAAGAATATGAACTTCAATGATGATAAATTCGGGCTCATAAGATTTGGTAATGAGAAATTACAGTAAAATAGTTATGGAACAAACAGCGACACACCTATTATACTGAAACTCCAGTCAGAAATTTAGGAGTAATAATGTTAATAAATGCAGAATTCAGAGAACATTACCACATTAAAACAACCATAGCAGAAAAATAAATGGGAATCATATGGAGACGTTTTCATAGAAGAACAGTGAATAGCATACTCAAGAAGAATTTGGTACTCCCAGAAACTAAGTACTCAAGGAACTGCGGAAAGCTGCGAAACATTCACTTAGCTACATTCAAAATGTACGAGTAAATTAATAAATAACTGAGACAACTTTCGGTGGTGTAGAATGCGCCTCGGTAGTGTAGTGGTCAGCGTCGCTGACTACGAATCCATCGGCTCCGGGATCGAGACCCGGTGACGGCAGGCGGCGCGCAGCAAAACCCAGCTGTTCATCCTTCCACACAATAAAGAAAGTGGTTGGTAGATAAATGGGTACAATGGGTGGCCTAGTGATTAAGACGCTGGGCTGCTGGTGGGGCGTGGTTCGGATTCCACGTTAAACTGTAGGTCTAAGGTGGAGTGAAAAGCTTGACCTTCGTCAGAATGAACAATTCGAGCGGAAGCAAACCAAAGTCCCTGACCAGCGTTCGTGCGGTATGAAGCTAGGATGAAAGCTAAATGTAATATTCTTGTTCATCAGATACCACAAATGAAGAGGAATATTGCAGGCTCATCTTCAATATATCACAGGCCTGCGAATGAGAACTTTCTAAGAGTTGTTTTCTTACTAATAACTGGTTTTATATAAATCAAGTACGCTGATTTCGAATAAGTTGTACATTTTTTTCTATCACGTAAGGATTTTCTGCAAACTGGAAGGGAAAAAACAACAATTTACATTAGGTATCTATTTCGTCAATTACATATTCATCTTTATTTGTCCTGAGTTTTCTTGTGAGATCTATGCCTTTTAGTCTCGAATATACGCGCTGTTCCTTTTCTTTTAGGTAATAATTCTGGAGTATCCCGTTTCAACATCCAGCAGTAATCAGCCATCATGCTGATGTCCCACCTTCCCTGATATCTCTTCTCCATTTCTTTGATGTCTTGGTGAAACCGCTCTCCTTGTTCTTCGCTGAGTGCTCCGAGATTCTCAGGAAAGTAATCCAAGTGTGAATGTAAGAAATGTAATTTAAACTCGTATTACAACCCAACTCTTTGAACTTATTTAGCATGTTGTTCACAATGTTTTAGTAATGTGGTTCCTTGCTGTTCCCCAAAAATTTGCTGATAACATCCTTAAGAGCAGTCCACGCTTCTTTTTCAAGATTGTTCATTGTTCTTTCAAAGTGTTCATCCAAAGTCAGTTTTCTAATCTGGGGACCAACGAAAATTCCTTCTTTCAATTTTGCTTCCGAAAGAGTTGGGAATTTACCACACAGGTACTTAAAACAATCTCCATCTTCGTCCAAGGCTTTAATGAACAAACAAATATATAAACCTCAAAATATAAATACCTGGTAACAGAAAATTGAATGAAACTTGTTTCATTGAATTTTCTGTGGCTGAAACTCTTGAGAAAGTTATTATTTTTATCATAATGAAAACATTAATATTAATTTTAATTCTTATGCATTGCCTGCCATAATAATAATATCACGAAATTTGAAAAATTATGTCATATATTCATAATTCTATATTATATTGATAGATTAACTAAATATCCGCATCCGCAGATGTTGAAAAACTGACATCCGGTCCACCACTACATACATAGTGCCTCGTTGGCACTATAATAATAATAATAATAATAATAAGGTTAAGTAGGTTAATTAGGTTAATGTTAAATTGTAAATGATTATGATTACTCGAGGCTGGGATCACCATGATCTTTTCAGATCAAATAATGTTAATTCAGAAATTAATAGAGTGAGGTTTCTTCCTTCCTTTAATAAACAAAATAAATGAGATTGAAGTGAAACAAATAAACGATGCAGTTGTTCGAATGAAAGTTGTATTGAAATGTTATAAATGTGCACTTGATTAATGATTTCAATATTATATAACGCCCGAAGTAATGACAGTCTTTATATAAAGTTAGGTGAATGACACCAGTCCAATAGGGCCTGTTATAAACGTTGTTACATAGTGAGAGCTAACGTGTTACTGGAGAACGGATGAGATGCGATCGAGGCGTTGTGCCCTGGAGCAGAGCTGGGCAATTGCGGCATATTTTGCGGTACTGCGGTACTGCGGTACTACCGCAAACCGCAAACCGGTACCGCATAACGCAGTACCGCAAAGGATCGCTGAAAATACCGCAGTACCGCTACCGCATTCAAATTTCCGCGTACCGGTTTGGTACCGGTTTGGTAGTGCGGTAGTACCGCAGTACCGCAGTACCGCAAAATATGCCGCAATTGCCCAGCTCTGCCCTGGAGTCCCTTATAACGAGGTCGAGGTATGACGTTCAGGGCAGAAGGAATGCTTGAAGGAGTCTCGCGGCGGACTTATTGTCAAGTCGAAATCACGAAAGTATTTGAAGGCGTCTCTGCCGCTATCGCGAAAGTATTTGAAGGCGTCTCTGCCGCTATCGCGAAAGTATTTGAAGGCGTCTCTGCCGCTATATATATTACAGAACTGGGAATTCCATATTTTTTCAATATACACTCACTTTTTAATTTTTGCTTCTCTTTTGAACCCACAGGCCTGCGATGGTTTTGTTGTCCGAGATATTTTATCACTTATATAGTAATTTTTGCACGCTGATTCCGAAAATAATATTCATTTATCGCCATCACGTACAGATTTTTCACAAAATGTCATATTTCATATTACATATGTAAGTAATTTTCATTAAAATTGACTCAATTAAATTTGGATTAAAAACTGCTGCCTATAAATGCTTCCAGATCAGAAGTGACATCATAGCGTCTTCTCGAACATTCGAGAAACGCACCGCTAATATATAAGTGATTGACAAGATACGAGATGACTCAGTCTGTCTAATATGTGCGAGGTTATAGTTCTTTATTATACAAAGGTGCGCGGTGACTACATTTCTCTTTTGAAATTTGTTTATTTGTCGCTTTAGTAACCAGAGGGTGTGTAAGTAGCCCAAATATTTTCTGTTATATTTGTGGAAAATTTACTGTGAAAAAAACAAAGGCGAGATATTACAGACTTCGTCAAAAAGCATACTATGCGTACCTCATAAAGTTTGCATTGTTTGTATTGAACAACTTAGACTGTGGAGTAAAGGTAAAAAAGATTCTTTACCTTTTGGGATACCAATGGTCTGGCGTGAGGCAAGAAATCACAGCAATGACTGCTATTTTTGTTCGTGTAACGTGCAAGGCTACAATACTAAAAATAAAAATGAAATTTCTTACCCAAACTTTCAGTCTGCTATAAGACCTGTTGTTCATGAACCTGGTATACCTGTACCTACTAAACCAAATACTCTTGATAGGCCTAAGCGCGCTAGAAATCGTGGTAGGCCGAAGTGGTGGACTAGGGAAATAGGCGAGTTCATAAACGAGCGTAATAGAGCGTATAGACTTAGTAAACGCAATGGCACGGCAGCTAACTTTAATAGATATATCGAGCTTAGGCGTCAGGTTAAAAGATCAGTTAGGAATGCCAAGCGTAACTTAGAGATATTTATAGCTGCGGATAGTAAACATAATCCAAAAAAGTTTTTTGAATACGTTAATAATCGTAAGCCGATAAAAGATAACATAGGCCCTCTAGTGGATGTTAATGGCACTTTGGCTTCTGACGCTCAGGCGATGGCGGGTATTGTCAATAACTTTTTTGCGACAGTTTTTACCGTAGAAGACGTAAATAATGTCCCCGACGTGGACGATATCGTTCCATTTAGTAGCGAGACTATTTTGGATGAAATAACTGTTTACGAGGGTGATATTGCGCATTATATCGATAGGCTAAAAGTTAGCAAGGCTCCAGGCCTTGACGCTTTTTATCCCAGACATTTGAAAGATTTGAAAGAAGTTATCGTAGGCCCCTTAACGAAGATTTTTAATCAGTCACTCGAAACGGGGATTATTCCTGAAGACTTCAAATTAGCTAACGTCACGCCTATTTTTATAAAAGGCGACCGCGCAGTAGCTAGCAATTATAGGCCCATTAGCTTAACGTCAATTGTCGGTAAACTTTTGGAATCTATAGTTAGGGATCGTATCATCGATCACTTAGAAAGTAAAGATTTTATTAATAGTAGTCAGCATGGGTTTCGACGCCATAGGTCTTGTTTAACTAATTTGTTAGAATTTTATAACGAAATAGTGCGCGAATACGATAGGCATAGAGCAGCTGACGTTATTTATTTAGATTTTAAAAAGGCGTTCGATACAGTTCCGCATAGGAGACTAATTGCGAAGGTCAAAACGCACGGTATACGCGGTCAGGTAGCTAACTGGTTAGAAGAATGGCTTCGTGCTAGGAGACAGAGGGTCGTAGTTAATGGTAGTGAATCGGGGTGGTTAGATGTAGGTAGCGGTGTCCCACAGGGTTCAGTGTTAGGCCCATTGCTATTCGTAATTTACATTAACGACATAGATGTAGGATTGACTAGTAACGTGTCAAAATTCGCGGACGATACTAAAATAGGCGGTAAGGTTGTTAACGAGGACGATAGAAATAGGCTCCAAGACGATGTAAATAGGATTATGGAGTGGACAGATAAGTGGCAGATGCAATTTAACGTAGACAAATGTAAAGTTTTGCATATAGGTTCTCGCAACAATAATTACACGTACACGATGGATGATAGGGAGTTAGCGAGCGTTGACGAGGAAATAGATTTAGGCGTACGCGTATCTAAGGATTTAAAGGTTAGGAACCAGTGCCTGGAGTCTTGCGCAAAAGCTAATAGGATGTTAGGCTTCATAGAGCGTAATTTCGAATTTAAATCGAACGATATTATATTGCCCCTTTACATGTCCCTATTCAGGCCTCATTTAGAATATGCAGTTCAGTTTTGGTGCCCGTACTTGCGTGAGGATATTGATTGGTTAGAAAGGGTTCAACGTCGTGCCACGAAACTGATTCCGTCATTGCGCAACAAGCCTTATGAAGATAGGATTAAAGAGTTAGACCTGTATTCACTCGAAACTAGGAGATTAAGGGGGGAGCTTATTGAAGTTTTCAAAATCGTTAATAACATCGATAACGTAAATTTTGACAAATTGTTCACTTTCGATAATAGTAATACTCGTAACAACGGATTTAAGTTGCGTGGCAGACGTTTCATTACTAATATCGCTAAAAACTTCTTTACGTTTAAAGTAATTGATAAATGGAATAATCTTAGCGCGTCAGTCGTTCATTCTACCAGCGTTAATATGTTTAAGAACCGTTTAGATAGGCATTTTAAAAATATTAACGTTGTTTAAAATAAAAAAAAACAATTAGTCACAGGAGCTCTGGGGGTGGTGGTCGAGGATGAGTCTGTTGACGATTAATGCCAGCTTGTGACATGCCAGCGTGTGATGCCAGCAATAAAAAAAAAAAAAAAAATTAGACTAACATGAACGTAGATGTAGCTCGTAGCGTAAACTAACCCACTTTTTGTTTAACTTTACCTACTTTTTTTTTTCTTATCCTCTTCTTACTTTGCATGTCTGTAACTCTCTTCTTGCATGTTTGTAGTTTGCATGGTATGACTGCGAGTTAAGACTGTGTTTGCATGGTTTGTAAGCGTTCTTATTTTACTTCTTTTCATCCTTCACCCCTCTCCTATTCTCTCCGACTATTTTCTGACTTGTCGGCAGTGGCAGGCGGATGATGATGGTGAGTCTTTTTTCTCTTTTTCTGAATGAATGTTAACCCACGAGTGATAGGTGTTGCTCCTTACTTAACCCCTTATTCTCTTCTCTTCTCTTAACCCCCTACTCTTTCCTTTCTCTCGGGCTAACCTTAGAGTGGATCTTAGGGTCTTTGTTAGCCTTATCTTCTGTAGATCTGTGGAACTTCATCTGATTCGGTATCTGATGACGATGGAAACGATGATATTGATTGTTTTCAAACCGAAACATCTGGTGAACCCCAATTGTTTACTCAAAGTGAACTTAATAATTAATACTTTACATGAAATGTGCATGACTGGGCCTTATAAGCTACTTTATAAGCTAATTTAATTGTAAATTGCATAATTTATTAGAGGTAATATCCGCATAACATCCGCAGTCAGAAGTGCGGATGCGGATATCCGGTCCACCACTAAATATATATATATATATATATATATATGGAATGAATTTTACACAAACACGTGAAAAAATGAATGATGCAATCCACAAGGAAAAAGAAAATATATTCCAAGGCCTTTCGTGTATTCAACAGTAAACCTCTTTTCTCTTCATTCCCAGACGAGGTGTACTGTTGAATACACGAAAAACATTGGAATAATTGTTCCTTGTGGTTTACATCATACATATGCTGTGTATGTATGTATGTATGTATGTATGTATGCATGACTAAACATAAAAATGTGTTCTTAAGTTTTATAGGCAGCAAGAAGACATAAACTCCCAAAAAGTTGAATATAAACTTCGCGAAACCCCTTTTTTTTGTATCTTTATTGTGTGTTTATATATAATTTGCATCCGACTCTCAACAAAATACATTTAACACAACGCTTTCGCTTTTATAGCGTATTAGAAATAGCCTATAAACGATAAACGTTTACCCGCTATCCGTTAAGAACATTATTCAGTATACGTTCTATTAAACTGTTATTTTTTTTTATCTATAAAATGACCATATTCTTTTTTCGCTTCATTTGCTTCATCACTGCGAGCCATTTTGTAGGATTTTAATACGCTATAATCAAGAGTCACCAAAGAGGAATTTTAATACGTGTGTGTGTGTGTGTGTGTGTGTGTGTGTGTGTGTGATATGCGTCCCAGAAAATTATTTAATGACAGTATTTCACTTGCGTTAAACCTCAAATTATTATTATATATATATATAGTTCTTCTGCTATGTGTAACAGTAACACTCTTTCGATCGAAGTCCGTATAAAAGCTAATTAATCATGAAAATCCAGCAATAAATTATCATTTGAGAAGTGTCAGTATCTGTGTGAATATGTAATGTACGCAAAGTGATATTTTATTAAGTGGTGAAAGTACGACATATGATATAATATAAAAAGTAAAACAAAGCAAATTATTCTTACTCAAATATTCCCTTCTGAAAAAAAAAAAAAAATTGGTACCTATCCATATGATTAAAACAAGGCACTTTGTTTTTCCATAAAATTCCTATAGTCATCCTCCGATATTCCCCGCGGCCTTTCTCACGAGCACCAATCAGTGGACATACACAACACGTGACATTCACCATTCCTCGGAGTAACGGATACCACTCTCCCTTACCCTCACCCCTATAGTCAAAACCCCCGTACTTCACCCTTTCGTTCTTAAGCAAATTTTTTGCTCACCAATCTTCATATAATAATAATAATAATAATAATAATAATAAAAATAATTTTATTGTTCTTCGCTACATATCTAAGGCATACAAAAAGTTTACATATAATGACACACATCTGTGTATATATACATATGATAGTACGAGAGTTAATGCATTCCTAAGCATATGTAGCGTCGTAGAATAGAAAATGTAAAACAATAGTAAGAGCAACAACAATAATAATAATATCAATATTACAAATTATTATTGTTTTTATACCAGTTGATGGTGCACGTCAGTTGCTACATGGAGCATACACACACACACACACACACACACACTATATATATATATATGTGTGTGCGTGTTACACACAGACTCTGCATGGCACAAGGAACTCTTCTGGGAAAGTTAAATCCACTATAGTCTGAATAAGTAATGATAAATGACAAACATTGTTCCATGCACAGTTTGTGTGTAACATAGAAGTTTCTCAGGAGACCATTCTGAGCTCAATCCCATATATATATATATATATATATATATATAGAGAGAGAGAGAGAGAGAGAGAGAGAAAGAGAGAGAGAGAGAGAGAGAGAGAGAGAGAGAGAGAGAGAGAGATACTTACTTACTTACTTTATGTGAGTTCGAACGACGATTCAGGATCGACCTGCAGTCGACCCCTCTGTAGCATCCCGCCTCATTTGTGGGATTTGGTGAAGGAGGGAGTTGCTGTCTGATCTCCTCCTGACCTCGTAGCCAGCCACGCATGGCTGGTCAGGTTCTTTGCACAGGAATCTGTCCAGCTGGTTCTAGAAGTTATTCAGATCGGTGTGCTGGAGATTCCTCACTTCTTTTGGTAGGGCATTGAAAAGCTTTGGGCCTCGTATTCTGAGGATATTTTCCATCCTCGTTTTCATGGCCCCTTGTCCCACCGCAGCTGGGACAGTACAGTATATATATATATACATATATATATATATATATATATATATATATATATATATATATATTATTTACTTTTGTTAATTTTGTTGAGTTTGAACGACGGTTCAGGATCGACCTGCGGTCGACCCCTCTGCAGCATCCCGCCTCATTTGTGGGACTTGGTGAAGGAGGGAATTGCTGTCTGATCTCCTCCTGCCCTCGTAGCCAGCCACGCATGGCAGGGACTTGTGCAGGGACTTTGCACAAGAATTTGTCCAGCTGGTTCTTGGTTATTCAGGTCGGTGTGCTGGAGATTCCTCACTTCTTTTGGAGGGACATTGAAAAGCTTTGGGCCTCGTATTCTGAGGGCATTTTCCATCCTCGTTTTCATGGCCCCTTGTCCCACCGCAGCTGAGACCGTACAAAATCTGCCTCTTCTCTCATTCCAGTTTGTTTCTATTTCATTTCTGAGGTTAGGGACAGAGCCCTCAAGTGTTTTCCATACGTATATTATTGTGTACCGCTCGCGCCTTCTTTCAAGAGAGTATAGTTCCAGGGATTGTAGTCGAGACCAGTGGTCTTCACCTTCCGTTTCCTCTATCTTAGACGTAAAAATCCTTTGTATAGCTTCAATGCTCGCAATGTCTCTTTTTCTTTGTGGGCTTGTGAGTACTGAGCAATACTCAATTATTGGTAGGACTAGACTCTTCCATAATTTGAGCATGATGTTTTGCTTTTCTGCTGCGGAAGCTCCTCCAGATGATTCCCATTATATTTCTAGCCGTTGTGATTTTGATTTTATAGTGCTCTCTGAATCCTGCATCCGACGACATTATTACTCCAAGATCCCTGACTTGTGGATTTGGTGTTATCTGTTTGGCTTGCTGAGTTTTGTACCCTTTTTTCTGTAGCTCTTTGTTATTACCATATCTTACAAGTTGGAATTTTTCTTCGTTGAACTTCATATTGTTGTTCTGCCAACTGGAATAATGTTTCAAAGTCGTTTTGTAATTTTCTTATGTCACCTTCGTTCAGTATTTCCTTACATATCTTTGTGTCATCTGTGAAGCATGATACAGTACTGTCCTTAATATTTGCATCAATATCTGCAATCATTATTATGAACAGCAAGGGAGCTAATACTGTCCCTTGTGGGACAGAGCTCACGACTTTCGAGATTTCCGATTTAACTCCGTTTACCACCACTCTTTGCGTTATTTGGGTCAAGAAATTAAATACCCACCTTCCTACCCTTCCATTATTTCCTGTATCTTTAAGTTTGTGTGCTATGATTCCATGGTCACATTTATCGAAGGCTTTAGCAAAGTCCGTATATATTACATCAATGTTTTGTCCTCGACACAATGTTCCTAATATTTTCTCCTGGTGGTCTAGTAGCTGTGACAGGCATGATCTTCCAGCACTGAAGCCATATTGATTTGCGTTGTATAAGTCTTTTTCTTGTAGGTAGTAGGTAGTTTTGCCTCTAATTATGCGTTCAAAACACTTTATAAGGTGTGAGATGAGAGCCACTGGCCGATAATTTTTGGGCATTGCTCTGTTACCACCTTTAAATAGGGAGGCAATGTTCGCGTTCTTTAAGGGGAGTGGAATTTGTCCGGCGTCAAGTGAGTTCTTCCATAGCAAGTATAGTGGTTTTGCAATACTCTCTTTGCATTTCTTCAGAAATGTGGCACTCCATGTGTCTGGCCCTGGCGCTGAATTATCTCGCATCTGTGATAAGGCCGTAATTACATCTCCTTCCGTGAACTCGAAGTCCATTAATAGGTTTGTGCCGGGATTTGTTCTTGGTTGATGTGTATCTATGTCGAAAAACTCGTCTGGGTTTCCACTTCCATCTCGGACTTAGGGGTGTTAAACACATATTTAAATTGTTCCCTAAGCAGTTCACTTATTTCTTTCGGGTCATTTGTGTATTCGGCCTCCCCATCTATCAACGGTCCAATACTCTCCTTACACTGCATCTTCGTTTTCGCAAACGTGTAGAAGTATTTGGGTTATTTTTTATGTTTTCTGCTACCTTGTTTTTCTCCTCGTTTGTGTTATGTGTGAATGTTTGCTTTAGGTCCATTTCTATTTCGCCAAGTTTCCTCTCTAGTTTGAGTCTCTTTGCATCAGTTCTGCATCTGTGGAGGTGTTTTACGGTTTGTCTTCGTTGTCTGAATAGAGTCCTGATTTTCCTCTCGAGCTTGCTACGTTTTCTTTCCTGTCTCTCTGGAATATGTTTCAGTATTATAGGTTTGGTTTCCGTCTCTATTATACAAAGTATTTCTTGTGGAGTCTTCTCGTGAAGTAGCAATTCCCAATTTACCTCCTTTAAATCTTTATTTACGTTTTCCCAATTTACTTTCTTTGAATTTATGTTTAAGCCTTCAAATATTCCGTCTGCCTCTCGAGGACACGTTTTCGGACCTCTGGGTCATGTTTTACAAGAATTGTTCTGTCCATAGACATTGATACGTACATATGTCCACCCATACACACATATGCAGGTACATGCAGCTATATCCATAATATGCACTCGCCTGCATATATATATATATATATATATATATATATATATATAATTATATATATATATATATATATACAGTATATATATATATATACACATATGTATAATAATGCCTTCATATATTTACATAGGAAAGAATTGTCATTAAGAAGCAAATTTTATGCTTTATTGGAAGAATGGAGTTATATGGTAAATACTGATAGATAATGCAGAGTAGCGAAATTATGTACACTAGATTTAAAAATATAGAGACAAAGAGAGAAAAGCACATGGAGATTATCTGCTGTAAGCTTCAAACATACAGTATATTTACAAATGCATACAGTTAGGATATTGAGCTAGGATTACACATTCACATAACTACACATAATTACCTATAGGTATTCAGCTAAGATTATACCTTTGTATTTATTTGGATATTAGACGCTGAAATATAACCTTGGTTAACCTTGGTTTTGCTTCCGCCTGAATTGTTCATTCTAACGAAGATGAAGCTTGTCACTCCACCTTAGACCTACAGTTTAACGTGGAATCCGAACTACACCCCACCAGCAGCCCAGCGTCTTAACCACTAGGCTACCCAAGGTACCCATTCATCTATCAACCAATTTTTTTATTGTATGGAAGGATGAAAGGATGAACAGCTGGGTTTTATTGCGCGCCGCCTTAGTTAGTGACGCTAACCACAACAGCACCATATAATTAAAATATCAAAATATTAATTACCTTGTTAATTGAATATCTTAACAACCTTAGATGCCTTGATCTTGCTCATATAATATTGTTTATATATAGCACGGAAATGGATAACCGATTTCTACAGTTTTGCAAGGTCTGCCACAGTGCAATAGATGAAACGAGGGAAATTAGGCGTGATCTTTGTCAATTTCTCTTTTATTTTAACTGCCTGAATTGGAAAAATGCAGATATCATTCTTACAGCAAGTGCCAAACAACTAAATTGAGTAAAATATTTCTGTGAAAGATGTGTAACGGGAATAAATTCGCTTACGATTTATAAAATAGAAAGAGATACTGAGGAAGCAGCGAAAGAAGAGAATATAAATGATGAGCGGAAAGAAACAGGAAAGGAGACGAGGAAAAGTGAAGCAAATACAAACATGTCACATGTCGGATACACAGAGAGGGCGAAAAAATTGTTGTAACAAAAGCACTAAATGAAACACACGTAGATCAGTTGGAGAACACCAGAGTGAATAGAGTAAATAGCAAAAACTATATGTGAAATAAGGATAATAGACTTAGGTTACCTCCGAAAAAGGAACAGAGGGCTTTTGCAGATATAAGTATATATGAGCATCCCATCATTTGCAATTCCTATTATAATAACAGTCACTGTAAATTTGACGACAGCTGCAAATTTTATCATCCCACCATTTGCAAACACTATTCAAGGCAGGGTGTCTGCAAATATGGTAAGGAATGCTACTATCATCAACTCCCAACAAACTTAAAGGACAATAGGGAAAACAGCAAGAAACCTATAAATACAAACCAAGGAGCAAATTTTCTCGACATCGCAGACACAATACGGCTTTTAAGAGCCTCATTCAGCACAATACAGTCGACACAGCTCAGAACCTCCGAGTTAATCCGTCACCAAGCAAGAAAGTACCAGAACAGGTAACCAGAAATGGAGCTTTCTTGGAGGACCATAGGAATACAACACACGTGACAATGAAGGCAAGTAAATTTAGAATACTTGAAAGACAACGCAAACCAGGAAACATAAATATAGTCCGAGCAAATATTCAAGGGCGAAGACCGAACCATACGATAAACAAAGTTTGGTACATGCAAGGATTCATGGAAGAAACAAGAATTGATATCGCATGCCTCACAAAAACATATTAAAAACTGTTAAGATTGTAAAAACTGCGAATACTGCATACATAAAAAAGAAATAAAAATTGAAGGTTACCACATAGTACGAGCTGACAGAATAAAAAGACAAAAAAGGGGCTGTGTTATATACATACGTGAGAGCCATATGACAGAGACAATAATAAATAAATTGAACAGCCACGTGGAGCTCTTAGCAGTAAAAATTGAAAAACTTAACGTGATACTAATAGTCATCTACAGACTCTCCGAACACGCCCACTGCAAAATTCTCTGAAGCCACTACCGACATACGCACTCTTCTTGTTCCGGTCAGTTCACAGTTTAATGAGGATGTGCAAGGATTACTTTCTAAAAATTAATTTGAAGCATGGTCCATTATTGCTTCCATTACACTGGTATGCATATGAAATTTTTTTGTCTGCTGTGAGGATTTTTTCAACTCATATTATATAATTCGACCATGCTGAATTCGAAAATGACATTGGTTTTCCTCAATCAGGTCAGGTTTTTTCTCTATTGGCCATTTATTATAAGTCCAATTTTATCCCCAAATTTATTGATTTTTTTAGCTTAAACACTGTAGATACGAGTAATATTATAAGAACACTCGTGAAAAATGAAAACATTGTGTGAATAAATACTTTTATTCATACAATGAATATGGAAAAAAGTTTATTGAGGAAGGAATGAAGTTTTTTGGGCTTTTCGTCTGTGTTTTTCTTCGGGCACGTCTCGCTTCAAACACCAGCAATAGTCCGCCAGCATATTGATATCCCAGTTTCCCTGGTACCTCTCTTCCTTTATTTTGATATCTTGGTGAAATCGTTCACCCTGTTCCTCACTATAATCCCCGCAATTTTCAGGAAAATAGTCCAAGTGGGACCACAAAAAGTGCATTTTTATGGACATGCGCGACCCATGAGCTTTGAAAGCTTCCATCAAGTTTTCGACAACGGACTCGTATTCTGGACTTCTACGCTTGCCAAGAAAATCAGTGACAACTGATTTGAATGCCTGCCAGGCATTCTTCTCAGTTGGAGTTATTGCGTTTTCGAACTGAGTATCCTTGATCAAAGTTCGAATTTGAGGACTATCAAAAACCCCAGCATTTAGTTTAGGATCAGATATATGAGGAAATTTACTCTCGAGATATCGGAATGCTGAACCCTCCTTATTCATTGATTTGATGAAATTTTTCATCAAGCCCAGCTTAATATGAAGTGGTGGGAGCAAAATCTTTGTTGGTGGTACAAGGGGCACTGAAACGACATTATGCGACCCAGGTTCAAAATTCTCTCTGGATGCCCATTCACGCTGTGCATAGTGCTTCTCATCCGCTCGGCTATCCCATTTGCAGAGGAAACATGGGTATTTCGTGTATCCCCCTTGCATTCCCAATACAAATGCCACAATCTGAAAAAAAATGAAAATATTTAAAGAATTTAGAGAATTTGTTCTATCAGATAAAAAAATCTATGCATTGGACTGTATCACTTCTGTGGGGAAGTTAAGTGTTCCTATACGCTCTCAAATAACCTTTGGGAAAACAACATAGTCAATAGCAATAGTTTACTTATGATATTAGTATTACCTTCAAATCTCCACAGATCCTCCAGTTATGTTGGTCGTATACGAGAGCATCCAGTAAAATTTTCATGTTATCGTAGCTCTCAGTAAGTTGTACGGAATGTGCTACAGGGACTGATGCAACCCTATTCCCAATGTTGAGAAGTACTGCTTTCAAACTTCGTTTAGACGAGTCTATAAATAGCCTCCATTCTGATGCGTTATATGGCAGGCCCAAGGATTCGATTAGCCCCTCAACATTGCAGCAGTACACTAAGGAAGAGGTATTTTCGTGCACTGCAAAAAACTTGCGGAATTCTTCCTCTCGTTTCCTATACCAGGAGAATGTTGTTCCCGGAGCCAGCAAGTTGTCCTCTCGAAGTCGTGAGCCCAAGATCTCGGCAGCTAATTTGGAAAGTCCTAAATCCCTGGTAAGATCATTAAGTTTGGCCTGGTTGAGAGGCCTCGGCTCATTTGAAGCGGTATTTTGAGGTATATACGACTGGGACTGGTCATTGGCATTGGTCATTGATTCATCATCAGAATCATCGAAGTCCAGGGTTTGAGGTGGGTCGGGTATTGGAATTCCAGGACCATGGGGTACAGGTCTCATAGCAGAAGGAATGTCAGGGTATACAACAATGTGTTTATTCTTCTTGTTAACTCCTGAAAATAGAAACACAGAAACATGGATATAAAACTTGCATATGAAATAGAAGAAGCATTCAGACAGTGGCGGCTCGTGAGGGAAGGCTGCGGTCTGTAAGATATGAAATAGGTCGATGGAGTCTGTATATTTTCTTTCGTTTTCATTCATATTGTCCCTTCGGGGACAATATGAATGAAAAAGAAAGAAAATATACAATCATTGTATATGTAAATGTAACTTGTATAACAATATGTATGTGTAAATGTATTTTCTATAACAATATGTATATGTAAATGTATGATTACCATTATGGTGAATATTATGCTATATATGGTGAATATTACATTATGGTGAATATTATGTCAAGTTTCATACGAGGATTTCAAAATATTTAAGAAAAATAAATTTATAAGCCCACCTTGGAGGTTTGTCATGCAGAAATAGCAATCTGTCACGTGATCCTTTCCTTCTCTCCAAATCATGGGAATTCCAAAAGGCAAAGATTTCGCTCTGCCTTTGCTCCATCTTCTCAAATTTTCAATGCACGTCTTGCAGCACATATGAGGGGCGAAATTTTTGTCCTGGTCCCCTAGCTTAATTCCAAAGTATGCTCTATACATTGTCTTCACAAATTTAGTGATTTGGGACTGGTTATTTGGCATGGTAACCGTCCCACATATGTAGCAGAATCTATTGGGATCATTTTTACACGCTCTATTCATTATGAAATAGTTTATCTATATGCCTGAAAAGTAAAAAAAGATATTATACAAGTGAAACAAGTGATGATAGATGTTACTGTTCCAATTCCGCTTTGACAAAATCACGAAAAATTCTATTTTACTTATGAGGCCATAGCCGGATAACCTGAGCTGATTGAGAAAAACGGATTGCAGATTCGAAATCAGCAGGAAAAACTCTATAAGAATCACTTACAAAACCCTTGACAGCAAAATTGATGCATACCAGTGTTATTAATCATTATCTTATATTACAAACTTTTCTCAGTGTTACATAGTTTTATGGAGTCAAACAGATTAAGTATAAAACGCTAAATACTGTACATATGGAATTTCGGATACATACATACATATCTGAGTTTGAATTAATATACCACAGCATATTCCGAGTTCCTTTGATAAGGTTTAAAATGTGTGCCGTGTCATTGTTAAATTTAGTAATGTAAGTCTTTAATATATTTTATTTAAAGGTTATCGTCAAGAAATATATTTCTTCTTTTATAAATAAAGGGATCATCTGAAGATCAGGGCCCCCAGCCTTCTTTAGTTAGCCTTATAAGGCTAACTAACGAAAATGTCACGACCTAACCTAACCAGTCGTTAGGTCAACTGTACGCCCTTGACGATTGGTTAGGTTAGTTCGTGATATTTTCGTTTGTTAGCCTTATGAAGCTAACTAAAGAAGGCTGGGGGCCCTGATCTTCAGGTGATCAAAATAAAGTTTGATGTGTAATTTTTGTTTGTCATTTGTCTTCAGTTATACAGTATGTTGGTCATAATAACTGCTCAGAAGTAAGTCACGGGCAAAATATAATATATGAGTCTTGAAGATGTTTAAAATGTGGGGAAAAATGTGCGTTTATACGTGTGTTTTGTTTTTAACGCTATTTTTACAGATTTTCTATATGTATATATCATATATGACGCAAACCCACAAGGAAAAAGAAAAAATTATTCTAAGGCCTTTCGTGTATTCAGTAGTACACCTCGTCAGGGGTGACGAGGTGTAGTGCTGAATGCGCGAAAGACTCTATATATATATATATATATATATATATATATATATATAGTGATCTGTCTTTTCTTGTGAAAAGACGTGTTCTATCGAGTGTCCAGTATTACCAATTGAATAAGTTATTTTATTCGAAGTGTTTTTAAAAAAATAAGTGTTTGGTGCTTTCTTAACTAAATTACTTCCTGTTATTAATTATTCATAAACGAATATATTTTATTTATTTACTTTATTTATTACTGCATTATTTGATTAAACCAAGGCGAGTGCACGTGGTTTGCCTTGTTTGTTTTCCTTTGAGAGGGTAAAATTCCAAAACGTGGTCTAATAAGGTTGATTTTGCCTCGTTGAGGATCATCAGGTAGGGTGTGGTCAACGTCCGTGGGGAAAAAAAGAAAAAAGGGAAAAAAGTCGGCCGAATTGTGGACGGATAAGTTTTTTTTTTATCCATATTTATTAATACTTTTTCTTTTCCAGAACCTTCGTCGGTAGCTTAATTAAGTATATATTCATTTAGTATAAATTTGGGTTACAGGAACCTGTTTCTGCGTTTGAAGAACATTTTTAGGGGCTTGCGCAGGTGACGTCACAATAAGCATGCAGTAGACCTACATTTTATTTATTAATTGCTCCTTACTTATTCTAGGAGACGTACGTCGTTATTAGATTACTATTATTAACTCGATATTAATTTCCAAACGCATGGCACCCCCGTCAAGTACTTGCAGTCGCTGTAAAGGAAAGTTTGCCGCTTACGCGTTTATTTTGGCTAATAATAATGATCAGTTAGTTTGCAGGTGGTGCTCAAACATAGAATTGCTGAGGAACGAGCTAGAGCGTGAGAGGGAGGCCAGAGTTAGGCTTGAAGAAAGGGTGGTGCTCCTGAGGGCAAAGTTAGAATCCCTTCGGACTTCTGAGAGGAGTTATTCTTCTGTCACGGCCCCTCCTGCCTCATTTTTTACTAATGACATAAATAATACTAATAGCCCTCTCTCTTCCCCTAGTTCCCAACCCTTCGTGCAAGTGCGTAATGGAGCCCCATTGAGACAACCTGAGACTTTCATCGATAAAGACTTTCATAGTATATGTGCCGATATTAATTATTTCAATTCATCACCAAAAAATTCTGTATCCAGTTTAGAGAATCTAGAAGAAGAATGTGGTGTAGGCAATTGCATGGTCTCATCGATAGATGAGTTTAATGCCTTTGTATTACAAAAAGATATTTATAAAAATCTTTCACTGCTAAATCTAAACATTCGAAGCTTACCTAGGAACTAAAACTACTTATTGGCCCTTTTGAAAACTTCTACGGTCAAATTTCGTGTTATAATTCTCACGGAAACCTGGTTAAATAGTAGTATTAAAAACCTATATAATATAGTTAATTACGTTGCTTATCATACTGTAAGAGATGGTTAGAATGGTGGGGGTATCTCTGTGTATGTGCATCAAACTTACGACTCTAACGAAGTATTTTCTCTATGTAATAGTGACAATGAAAACCTGATTGTGAATATAAAAGACAAAAGTAATGTATATTCTGTCCATGCAATATATAGACCACCTAATGGTAATATCAATAGCTTTTTAATTCACTTAAATAATATGTTATGCAACTTTCATAAATCGAATGCCATAGTTGCGGGTGACTTCAACATCAATTTGCAATCTGAAGCAATCTCTCATAAATTTTTAAACTTAATGAATTCTTTCTATTTTAGTCATTCTATTACCAAACCCACTCGAGTCTGCAGCTATGGCAATCGAATAACAGAATCTACGATTGATAATATATTTGTAAATAGCAATGTCCTCGTAAATTCTGGAATTATAACCACTAACATCAGTGATCATTTTCCTACTTACGCTATATTCAATAACATTGTTTAGGTTGCGGACAAAACGACTATTGATTACAGAATATTCGCAGAGGTTAACAAAAGAAAATTTATTGGGGCTGTAGAAAATACTCGACTTGACTGTGACGAACCTTTAAATGACCCAGATCATATGTTTCAGTTCTTCTATGACACCTTATTCCATATTTTTAATATTTGCTTTCCTTTAAGAAGAAAAACAGTTTCGCCCAAAAGTGTCGCAAATCCATGGATCACTCCAGGAATTATCACTTCAATAAAGAACAGATATAAATTATTCAAATTTCAATTACAGAGCAAAATTCCTAAAATGCTATATACTCAATACAGAAGCAAATTAACTAAAATAATCAAAATTGAAAAATATAACTATTATAACAATCAATTTTCCAAACATAAAGGAGACATGAAAAACATTTGGACAACCATAAACAATCTTCTCGGAAAACAAATTAAGAAAAATTCAATAGAGAAATTAAATGTTGATAATAAAGAAATTACTGATGATACTGCTATTGCAAACTCTTTAAATGCACATTTTACTTCAATAGCGGATAAGCTTCGCTCACAATTAATAAATAATGATCACTCACCTCTAGAATATATGCCACCCACCCCACTAAATTCATTTTCTTTTGTTCCTGGTACCTCTACTGAGGTCCAGACAGTGGTGAGCACGCGCAACGATTTTTGTAGCGCCGCAGCCGCAACCGCAACTCTGCTGAAATAGTTGCGCCGCACGCGCAAGCGCAACCCTTTTCAAAAAGTTGCGCCGCAAGCGCAAGCGCAACCAAAAATGTTGCGCCGCAAGTTGCGCCGCAACTTTTTGCGGCGCAACTGCCCACCTTTGGGTCCAGAATATTATTGGTAAATAAAAAAATAAAAAAAATAACATTCATAACATTCCTGTACCTATATTGAAACTTGTTAAAGATAAGATATCTGTAACTTTGGCTAAAATTATCAAGCAAACTATTTCCAAAGGAATATTCCATCAATGCTAAAAACTGGTTGTATAACACCCCTTTTTAAAGGGGGTGATCCTACACTAGCAACAAATTACAGGCCGGTGTGTTCATTATCTGTGTTCAGCAAAGTTTTTGAAAAAATTGTAAACAGTAGAATGCAGCGATATTTAGAATCCTACAATTTATTATTTTCAAATCAATATGGCTTTTGTAATAATAAAACAACGGAAATGGCTATTTTAAATGGAAATTGCAAATATAGCTAAAGAAAACAAAGAAATAATGATATCACTATTTATAGATTTGAGTAAGGCGTTTGATGTAATAGACCATAATATTCTACTTAATAAATTATATTGTTACGGCTTTAGAGGAGCAATCAGTGATTGGTTTAAAAGTTATTTGTCCAATAGATATCATTTTGTATCAGTAAATAAGGTTTGCTCAACTAAAGCGCTTGTCAAACATGGTGTGCCACAGGGCTCAGTTCTGGGTCCACTGTTATTTTTATTATATATAAATGACCTTCCACGTTCATCTGATATACTGAACTTCATAATGTTTGCAGATGATACAACTGTCTCTTTTTCTTGAAAAGATGTTAATACAGCTAAGAATATATTTCATTCAGAATTCATCAGTGTAATGAAATGGTTGACCACCAATAAACTCTTCCTAAATACCAGTAAAACAAATTTCATGATTTTTACTAATAAAAGAAATGTATATCTTGATGAACTTAATGTTAATGAAATCGCCATAAAGGAGTGTACTGTAACAAAATTTCTTGGTGTAATGCTAGATAAGAATTTGCAATGGAGTGATCATGTAAATTATATCGCGAAAAAGATTTCAAGGAGCGTTGCTATAATGTTTAAACTTAGAAATGTAGTCCCTAAACAAGTTTTATTGACTTTCTATCATACTCTTGTTCTTCCTTATATAACATACTGCACCCTTGTTTGGGGAAACTCCGCTAACAACGCATTAAATGGTATCTTTGTCATTCGAAAAAGAGCAATAAGGGTATTATCTGATGCTGATTTCCTTGATCACTCTAGTGCATTATTTAAAGAGCTAAACCTACTAAAGCTCAACGATATAACCAAAGTGACACATTTTATTTTTATTTAAAATGTAAGAACAAAATCATTAATTTGCAATGGGTAAATAGATATTTTGTAACTCATCAAGAAATCCACTCGGATCAGACCAGAAATAGATCAAAGCTTGTTATACATCAATTTAGATTGTCTTCATCCCAAAAACTATCCATTTTCATTGGATTGAAACTATGGAATGACTTGCATGCCGATATAAAAAATATTGTGAATGTAAATTTGTTTACAACCAAGTTGAAATCCCGATTAATAATGGGATACTAACAAAAATCGAGGATTACTGTCCACAAATATTGTTTAATATTGTCAGTTAATATTGTTTAATATTTTAATACTTGTTTTAACTATGAATAGTACTTATTTACTTATTTATTTATTTATTATTATTAATTAATAACAACTAGCTGCTTATTTTTTAATAAGAGCCCAGTAAAGCCTAAAGCTTAAAGGCCAAATTAAATAAAATAAATAGTCGAGCTTCACAATTATTCATGTCATTGTAAATTGAAAAAATGTATTAATTTATTATTATTAATAAAGGTTATTCTATCTATTCTATCTAAAGGTCTACTGGTATTAACGAACAAAACGTTTTCTGTTTTAGACTTCAAAGACGTAAAAAACTAATAAGATTACTTTAACAGGTATACTTCCTTGAATTATCCACGTAACGAGTTCTACGGCAAGGCGACCTATATTGACAAGAACCTAAATTCACTTTGTCAACAGGAAGAAGTGCATTTTGCAAATTTTTGGAACAGTTTCTACGGCAGGAGGGACTTGCTCCTCGGAGATGGACTTCATCTTAATGACGTTGGAGCTGCGCGTTTAGGAAGACTATTTCATAATACTGTTTCTTCTTTTCAGGCAGCCGTAACTAACAGTCCCGGCGTAATTTTTAAAATTCCCTTGCGCGCGCGAAGGTATCGCGGTTACAAACAATTTGAAGGTTCTATCCTTAAATGCTCGTAGCCTACGAAATAAAATAAACGAATTTTTTTCTTTAATTGCGATAAATGAATCGTGACTTAGCACTGAAACACGTAACTTTGTAGGGGAGTATCAAATTAGAGGTTATAGACTTTTTGTTGTAAACGGAATAGGTAGGCGTGGAGGCGGTGTTATGTTGTATATCAAAGATAATATTGCGAACGTTATAGAAGTAAAGCAAAGAATTCCGGAACCAATAGATTCGACTACAGCAGAACTTAAATTGAACGATTTCAAACTTCTTCTTGCCGTTATATATAGGCCCCCTAATCAAACAGCTGATACGGATGAAGCGTTGTATCGTGAACTTAAGAAGAAAATAATAGGTAGTGAGCAGGCCTTAATTATGAGTGACTTTAATTGCGCCAACGTGGATTACGATACAATGCAGGGAGACGCGGAAGGTAATCGTTTAGTTAATTTTCTCGAGGATAGTTTTCTTATTCAAAAGGTTGGGGAACCTACGAGGTTGGACAGTATTTTAGATTCAGTAATAACTACGGACGATAGGCTAATCACTGATCTTCAAGTAATAGAACCATTAAGCAATAGCGATCACAATATGGTAGAGTTTGTCCTTTCAGTAAGTCACTCGAAACCAGCTAACTCGACTAAAATTCCTAACTTCCAGCACGCAGACTTTTGTAAATTTCGAAATGAATTGTCGCACGTCAATTGAGAAAACGTAATGGAGATCTCAAACGCAAAAATAATGTGGGAATCGTTTGAAACAGTATTTAGGACTATAAATGAGGAATGTGTACCGTACAAAATTAAGCGTGCGAAAGTAAATAACAATCCCTTGTGGTTTACTTGTAGAGTAGGGGATATTATAAGAAGTAGAGATAGGGCTTATAGGCTACATAGGTGCGATAAAGACAATTTATGGTTACGAAACAACTACATATCTCTAAGGCGTGAAGCGAGAAGCGTAATAAAAAATTCCAAGCATGATTTTGAAATCTCCATAGCTCGTGACTGCAAAGGAAACCCCAAGCGATTCTTTCAATACGTCAAAAATAGGAATCCAGTAAAGAGTGTCTTGGGGGCCGTTGAAAAATGCTGACGGAGAGCTAGTTCCTGAAAACAAGCAAATGGCTACTCTGCTAAACGAATTTTTTACGTCACTTTTTGCAGTAGAAGATGTAAGGAATATCCCTACTCTCATAGATATAATACCTTTTGACAGTGGTAATACTTTAGGTAATATTGTGGTTAGTGAAAGGAAGGTAATGCGCTATATTGATAAAATGAAAATGCGTAAATCACCGGGACCGGATTCCATATATCCCATACAACTGAAAGAATTAAAAGAAAGCATTGTTGTGCCGCTAACAAAGATTTTTAATGCGTCTATTTCTGAGGGGTGCGTACCAGATAATTTCAAGTTAGCAAATGTAACACCTATTTTTAGGAAAGGCGATAAAGGTGGGGATGGTAGGGGTAATGGGGGAGGGGTGGGGTAATGGGGAGGGGTGGAGTAATGGGGAGGGGTGGGGGTAATGGGGAGGGGGTTAGCCCCCAAGTTGCATAAAGGTGGGTGAGGGGTTTTGGGGGACATTCAGTTAACCTAACCGGGCATTCAATTAACCCGGGCAACGCCGGGTACCTCACCTTGTATATATATATATATCTGTGTGTATCTGTGTGTTCCTTATATACGTATAGCCAATATTCAGTTCAATAGAAACAAGATTACATTAGTTTAGGTGGTCGATTTAGATTGATTAGTTATTTCCCACATGACCAATTTCGGCCAATTACAGTCTTTATAATAAATTTCGACTTTGTCAAAAACACTAATCTCCGCGACTCTTAATATATATACATGTATATTATATATACTCCTCTGTCGGCCGAGTGAATGTTTTAACCCGGTGACGTGTGTTTTTTATTTCACCCCTAAAGTATATACAATAAAAGACTCCTTTAAACAGAGTGAGCTGACCCCCCCCTTTTTAGGGCCAGTCACTTACGGAATCCGGGAGCTTCCTTAGCCCCTATTTCACACTCGTCGAATATGGATTAAATTACGATGGGATTAAGAGAGTCAATTTTATCTTCAGGTACTTTACTGAAATTCAAATAAGCGGTTTACAGGCGAAAGTTTACAATAACTGGATTGGCTCTTAAGTTCACAAGGTCTGATTACAATGTAAGTTCACCGGGTTATAATTAGATGGTTCTTAAGTCTATGAGTGACAATTAAGGTCACTGAGAAATAAATGAATTAAGTCTGCTGATGTTTCTTTCCGTTGCTTCCTCACTTCCAATATTCCGATAAAAACTTATTTCTAAATGAAGTGAAATTCACCCTTCACTCAGGGTTTATAATTACGTTACTTTACGATAAAAACCCGACGGCCCGTCTTCTTGAAACACTTCTCTCTCGTGCCCGTTCTAGGTACCGTCGTAAAATAAATCAATGCGGGGTATCGCGCTCCCTCGCCACCGCGCTTTAATAATTAAACGATTCCTTCTAAGCCTTCTTTCAGGCCGTTCTAAATCGTCTTGAAGCAAAACTAATGCATACGAGGCGACTCGCAACCCGTCACCCGCGGAGACCAAGTCTAATTCTGAATCTTGAATCGTGGATTTTGAATCTTAAATCTAAATCTTGAGTCTTAGATCTTGAATCTGTTCATTAATGGCTGAACCCTTCCTTATATACGAAGGAATCCATTCTCATATGCGTCATAAGTGAGTCATCATGAGAACAAGAGAATATTTGATTCTCAGAGCCAAAGTCCCTTGGGACGGATGTGTGATGTTGTCATTGGAGACAAACATGGAAAGGCGAATGCATATCGCCAAAGTTTGTCGGTGCGCTTTTAGACTAATTTCATAATTATTTTTATATCGTAAGTCATTCTCCGGGCTTGTGATTAAAGGCTTAGAAGAGATTTAGCAGACATTGAATATTGCGCAAGAAAAATAAAGACTGGCGCCTGCTCTTATATGTTATTTTAAATGACATCTTACTTTACATGATTTCAAGAAGTTGGTCGGGGGTTCGTTTATAGGCTCGTTTATAACATATATATATATATATATATATATATATATATATATATATATGGGAATGAACTCAGAATGGTCCCCTGAGTTTTTTATGATACACACAGACCGTGCCTGGAACAAGGAACTCTTCTGGGATAATTAAATCCACTATAGTCCAAATAAGTAATGGTAAATGACAAATACCATAGTTTTTCTTTTTCATGATACTAGCCCGACGTGGGCAACGGGTCATTCGCAAAGAGGTCCCATAAATATAGCTTCCCTCACCAGCTATCTGCAAAGCAGACAGGATCCAGCTTTGGGACATGGATCTAGGGTTTAAAGCAGCCTAGCCCTGCTACATTTAGAACCTTAATATAAGCAAAAGACTCGCTGCCTTCACGTCAGATTGAATACATCAAAGAAAAAGGGTAACTATTATATTTTTAGCCAAAAACCAAAACTTAAACCTGAACTGGCAAAATTGAGCGTCCACTTTTCAAGGCACATAACATGTCTGTTTCGAGATGGGAATGAACTCAGAATGGTCCCCTGAGTTTTTTATGATACACACAGACCGTGCGTGGAGGAAGGAACTATTCTGGGATAATTAAATCCACTATAGTCCGAATAAGTAATGGTAAATGACAAATACCATTTTGGCTAAAAATATGGACCTTTTCCAGTTTGTGTACCGTTTTTCATATAATTTATTTTTGATTGGTCATACAACCGCCGTCGATTATAACAACTTTTTAAGAGAGGTAAGTTCTTGATAACCTAACCTAACGTAACGTAACCTAACCTAACCTTCTGTTTTACTCTATGCTGTGCCTAACAGAAACAAAGAAACACTAGAAAGTTGCATAAAAGCCAACATTCTGCCTGGATCTACTATTATTAGTTGGCTGACCATATTTCCTTGAGGCAAAAACGGGACATTGGGATGGCAAAAGGACGGGAGTTATGTAATATTCTGTATTCATGAAAAAGTAAGTACATAAACCGGGACAAAATTGACATTTTTATTAAAACGACGGGACGGCCAGGAAATATAAAAAAAACGGTACTGTCCCGTTCAAAACGGTACGTATGGTCAGCCTAATTATTAGTGATATGTGGAACGTCTTTAAACGACAAAACAAGCTGCACAAATGTTAAAATGCATTTCCGAATGGTCCTTGAATAAATAATTTCAATCTAAAAATGTTTACTATGCTGTATGTAATGTACTGTAGAAAACGGTACATAAACTGGAAAACGTCAAAAAATATAATAGTTACCCCTTTTTCTTTGATGTATTCAATCTGACGTGAAGGCAGCGAGTCTTTTGCTTATATTGAGGTTCTAAATGTAGCAGGGCTAGGCTGCTTTAAATCCTAGATCCATGTCCCAAAGCTGGATCCTGTCTGCTTTGCAGATAGCTGGTGAGGGAAGCTATAATTATGGGACCTCTTTGCGAGTGACCCGTTGCCCACGTCGGGCTAGTATCATGAAAAAGAAAAACTATGGTATTTGTCATTTACAATTATTTATTTGGACTATAGTGGATTTAATTATCCCAGAAGAATTCCTTGTTCCACGCACAGTCTGTGTGTATCATATATATAATATCTCTCTCTTTCTCTCTCTCTCTATATATATATATATATTAGGGTGGTCCAAAAAATATGAAAATAAAAATATATTTCTCGTGACATTTGCCCATCTTTTACTACAACTATTAATGTTGGAAACAAACAACTGGATTGATTCGTGCAGATTTAGAGGTGGCGCAACTCGAAGCCTTAGCATCATTATACAGTTTGGGGGTGGCAAATTTCTTCAAATTTGCGCCACTCTTAAATATCAATGGATTTACTTCAACATCCGATATGAGGTGTGTTTCCTTATAAGAAATGAGAAAATGCATCAGGAGTTCTTATTTGTGCATTTTAATGTTTTACCTTATACAGTATGTGTGGCTCACCCTAATATACAGTGTATATATATATATGTATATATATATATATGCGGGGAGCTCTATTTGTCAGCTCCGCAACCGCAGAGCTATGAAAAATGACAACTGCTACATTACTAATATATATATATATATATATATATATATATATATATATATAATATATATATATATAATATATATATAATATATATATATATCCTTCTTGAGCATAATATTTTTCCTATATAAATATTTCTTTCAGCTTTGAACTCTGTGGGTTCATTTTAATTTGTGATTACGATATACATCCTTAATTAAGTGATAGGCTGATAAGCAGCATAACGCAGGACATTTTTTAAGCATTTTGTAGTAGTGTGCCATATTAAAAAAGCAAGGGCGGATCTAGAGAGGGGGGGTCGGCGACGTCTGGACCCCCACCCCCCCTCAATTTCTTGCAAGTGCCATTTTTTCAAGTGCAAGTGCCCTATTTGAATGATGTGTATGCCTCTGAAAAACAAATTTTGTTTTGTAAATATCATAGATTTATGGTTATTTTATTTTATTCAAATTCTATTTTGAGTCTTTATCTGTATACATTGTACTTCCAAATTTGTAATTGCAGTGGTTTTCATAGGTGCCCTTAGTACTGGTTCAGCCATATCACTATTTTTATTTTCATCTTATTCCGATAGCAGGCACGTAGCCAAAGGGGGGTGGTCGAACGACGCCCCCCTCCGTTCAACCGCCCCTCGAAAGGAAAGGTCCACGTTTGTAACCATAGTTATAACTTATGATGTGATATTATAATATATAACATCATTTAGTAAATAAACACTTACATTTTTTTTTGCATTTTCGTTTGAAACTTCACAAACTTCTCTAAACTACTTTAAACCCCCTCCGCAGTGATTAGATTGTTTGTTGCACCAAAAGGTCCGTCTTTCTACAATTTCGACCCCCCACCCCACCCCCTTGGGAAGTCCTGGCTACGGGACTGGATAATTCTTTTAATTGGCAAGACATTTGTAATTGTTTGAAAAATTTTCTGTGATAATTGTTGTACTCAAATTAGATTTTTATTTTGTATCATTTGAATGAGACTGATCTAATAAAACAATACAATTGATTTTACACTCGCTCATTGATGGTCTGTTTTCAGAAACAATTTTTAGTACTGTGCTCTTTTTATTTTAGGGGGGTGCCCTTTTTTCTTTGGACCCCCCCCCCTTAAAATCACGAGTATATTTTATAGAATAGTTAGAGTAGCTTAAAATGATCCACCAGTGAAAAATTTAACAGCAAATTCTCTTCCTTGGTTGACTTCAGTTGGCTCCTGATATCTGCAGTCCATCACCTTAAAAAATTCTGCCACTGCCGGTCGTGGGTCATATTCTGAAATGCTGCAACCATTGAGTGACACAATCAAGCGTTCAAAATCAAACGTGCAACAATTCTGCAACGAGAGCTGTGCCACTCTCTACAAACTGTTCATAAGTATCACTCTCTTGATCCGCAGCCAAATGCTCAGAAAGAAAGTTTTTGGCACAACACAATTTCATGACGAATGGCTTGTTTATCACGCCGGCTACTTGGAACAAACTTGTTTGCAGTCTTTTTTTGGGAAGATCCCTGAGCATCACCACCAGCAGTTTCATCTTGTACCTGAATCAGTTTTGTTTCTCACTCATTCAGCTGAGAAAGGCTTTTCCTCCATCAAGGTAAGCTTGCGCAGAGCAGCCTCTCGGCAAGTAAAAATATCAGGCAAAATAAAGTTATTCCTTTGCATTTGTTGCATTACCTGAAAAAAATCTAATTGCTGCTAAAGCTTACCAGCTCGTTCATTTTTTTTTAACTCTAACAAATCATCATATGCATTGCCGACATCTTATTTCTATGAAAATCGAGTTCTATAGCCAAATTTCTCTTATTGGTAAGCCTAATTATGCTGTACAAACTCTCTTGAGTAGGCTAATAACCAACCACAAATTGCCAAAAACTATAAAATTTCAGTTGATTTATTGATTATGTATATTTTTTAATATTATATAATTTCTTTTTTCTTAAATAAATCCCCTAATTTAGGCATTCGGCGGCAGCTGCCATCCATCATCATCTATGCTGAAACTTACCTTGCTTTTGTGAACAGCCTTCCTACTGTTCCGCGCGATTTCAGTGTTGCGGTCTGGATCAGCTGGGACAGTTGACGCACTGTTGACAGATGACGGCTCACAAATACCTCTAAAACTAGACTAGAATACTTCTAGAAACCTCTACAATCATTTCAGTCAGGACAATTCCATATTGCTTGGCACTTTGGCAGCTGGTATACTCTAGGGTGTATTGCCAATCTGGTAGCTAATTAATTTACATATGTAAAATGCCTGTCTCTGATTGCTTAAAGGAGCGCAATAAACGACTAGAACTAGTGCTAACACATATAAGTTTCCTAGAAACTAGAAGCAGCATGACTTTTCTTCGGTAACCGACTGCTTCATGAATTTTCTTCGGTGACCCACCGCTTCATGAATTTTCTTCGGTGACCGACCACTTCATAAATTTTCTCGAATAATGAATAAATCAAAGTCAGTTGTTACCTAGCAAATCTGAAAGGAAAGACTTTTTCCCTAAAGACTCCTACAATGTCAGCATTCTTGTTTTCTCAGAGTACAGCTCTCTCTTCTTCCCTAGACACTTCTCCTGTTGTTAGTCACTAGTGGGCCAATAGAATACCACTAGTGGGCCAAAACCAAGGGCCAGTGGGCCAAATGGCCCGCCACTATATATGTTAAAAAAAGGCCTGACATAACGTACTTACAAGACTATAATGCAAAGCTGAAACATAGGTTGATGCTCTTTCTTAACGGTACTGATCCTTTCGTAATGAAATTAATACCTCCTGTATTGGATTAATCTTCTTTAACGGGATTAGTCCTCTATTAGCGTCTGATTCTCTTTTCTACTGGATCAGCTCACCTAATGAGAGTGATTCTTTTTTTAATAGGAGTGATACTTGCTTAACGAGATCAATCCACTCTGAATGGGACTGATCCTGTTTTAATAGGACTTATACTCTCTCATCGGGATTGATTACTCTTGTAACGTAGCCGCAGATGATAGCTTGTTTCTCCTGAAAAGGAATTAAATAATTTCTTACCATTTTATTCCTACGGTTAATGAGAATGGAGCTGAATCCTAAAATATCCTTTCCACTATAGTTTTCAACCTTTCTCCTGCATAAATATTCACTTACTAAAGTTCGAATACGTTTGCCAATCATAACAATTCATGAGTGCATTTTACATGCAATCCGCACGTAAAAAAGATGGGAACGGAAAATGCAATAAAGTGGGAACTGGGAGCTATAGGATTCGAACTCACTTTATTGCCTTTATAAAGACGAAGAAGTTGAATGGATTATGGCGAAACAGCGAAAATATGTCCACCCTGTACTCATTATCACAAAACTTTTCTTAATGGAAGAAACACTATTATATGATACGGTAAAATTAACCTCATTATACATTGCCCCAAATTCTTAATTTCTTTTAATTTTCAAATATCATATACATATATACAGTACAGTGTGTGTGTGTGTGTGTGTGTGTGTGTGTGTGTGTGTGTTGTGTGTGTGTGTGTGTGTATATATATATATATATGGTATTTCTTTAATTCTTCAAATATGCACTTTTATTGTGAAATCAGAACTAAAATATTTCCTCAACAAAAATTATGTCCATTAATTCCATTTAAAATTTTGTTCTGAAAACTGAAGAAAATAAAAATCCAGCAAAAATGAATCCCATAATTGAATCAGCGTCATCCGGACAGACACTTTCTCGAAACATTCAAAAGAAGGGAACCAAATTCGCTTAAAATCATAAAAATAAACGATTTTACGCCGAGAGAATTTTAATTAATAAATGAAATAGACATTTTCGTTAAACAAAGCAATTATAAAGAGTTCTTCGGAGAAGGTTTTTATATTTTAATACGCTTATGGATCAGAAGACAGGTTATTTAACATGTAAAATAATAGGGAATCTTTAGTCGATGTAAAGCGCATTTACAACATTTAATGCAAAGGATTTTTAAACAGTTGCCTGAAACATTAAAAATATTGAGTTAACGGGTCTAAAACATACATTTACTTAATATATCTAAAACATATAAAGTTATTGTTATTTATATATATATATATATATATATACACCTTTGGTAACCTTTGGTTAGCTTCCGCCCGAGTTGTTCATTCTGACGAAGGTCAAGCTTTTCACTCCACCTTAGACCTATAATTTAACGTGGAATCCGAACCACGCCCCATCAGCAGCCCAGCGTCTTAACCACTAGGTTAACCTAGGGTACCCATTTTTCTACCAAACACTTTCTTTATTGTGTGGAAGGATAAACAGCTGGGTTTTGCTGCGCGCCGGCTACCGTCGGGTCTCGAACCCGGGGCCGATGGTTTCGCAGTCAGCGACGCTAACCACTACACCACCGAGGCGTATATATATACATATATATATATATATATATATATATATATATCAGTGGTGACGGAGGGGGTCAGGCAGGTCAGACTGAGCCTGACCTGTTATTTCTCCTGCTTGGGACTTAAGAAAACTAACATAAAAAAAACTAACAATACACAATCTCATCTCTTGTCAAATTGTCAAGCTAAAAATTTCTATCCATCTATTTATCATCTAAACCCCGTTTCCCCTGTGAGGGTGGGGAGAGAGACGCGGGAAGAGAGGGAAGATATGTGGCTAAAAACTTTGAGTCGGAAATCTTTATAAAACATGTTATAATGACCATGTTAGGATTTATAAATAAGGTTATATAGCTATTTGCATATACAATGTGACTGTACATAAAGTTAATTATTACTGTATTATTATGCATCTTCTCAAATAACTAAGCCTTACAACTCCATAAAAATGCACAATTCCACGTCTTGTCAGGCAAACAATTTTAAGCCTGACGTCTCTCTTTGAAATATGTTATAATGTAAATCTTATGATCAGGCTTCGGATAATTATGCATTTGCATACTTGCATATGCAAATGCATATTTTTGGCATTTTAAAGTGTTTTTGCATATATCGTTGATTTGCTGACAATTAGTCATATTTTCCTTATTTTTATTTTTAAGGTTACATTTTCAGGTAATTTTAGCTTTGACAACAATGTATTTCAGAAATTTGGCAATACTGTTTTCGCGTTTAAGTTATAAGCAGACCAGTTATAACTTATATTATAACTTATCAATCGTTCTCTCTCTTAGTTGTCTGTTGGTGTCTGAAAGGACGAGGTGAATTTCCAAAGATGCCGAAAGAAAAGAGGAGTAAAAGTGCAATACTTAAAATGTTTGCTGAAGAGTTTGATGCATTTACGACTGATGGGAACGTGTTGTTTTGCAAATATTGTGAGGTTGCAGTTTCTGCCAGTAAAAGTTTCCAAGTAAAACAACACCTTGAAACAGCTAAGCATATAAGTAGAGTGAGTACTACAAGACACAAACCAAGCCAACAAATGTTAGCTGACTGTTTACCAAATAAAACTAGCCCAAAACGTTCGCAGTTCAATATGGATTTGTGCAATGCATTTTTATCTGCTGATATACCTTTGGCAAAGTTACAAAATAAGGAGTTTAAAAATTTTATAGAAAAGTACACAAACGAGCATCTGCCAGATGAGTCCACAATTTAGGGCGGCTCGTTTTTACACTTTTTTCGATATTTGATTGGGGGTAGTGCGGAAAAGTTGCGATTTGGAGAGAAAATAGTGTGTAAAATGTTTTTGACCTACGTCAATACCTTCCGGTGGCGGCGAGTCCTTAAAAATCGAAAAATAGGCCTAAAAACACATAAAATTTTTATATAATTTTATATAATTTTTATATAATGTTCATTGTTCAATGACTGCTATTAATTTATTCAAGCCTATAATAGTGTTCTCAGGGTTGTTTGCACAGAAATATACCGGAATTAACATTTGTATAACATCTTGTTAAAACTTGCTTTAAATCAATATTTTGGATATTTTAACGGCTAAGACGCCACCGGAAGTTATTAACAGATTGTGCTGAAATTTTTATTGTTTATTTTGTAAGTCTTTAAAACCATTTTCCAATCTACCCCGTTAGGCCTATTTTTCGATTTTTAAGGACTCGCCGCCACCGGAAGGTATTGACGTAGATCAAAAAAATTTTACACACTTTATTTTCTCTCCAAATCGTAACTTTTCCGCACTACCCCCAATCAAATATCGAAAAAAGTGTAAAAACGAGCCGCCCTAGTCCACATTAAGGAAGAACTATGTTTCGGAACTGTACATGGATAAATTAGAAAAGCTTAGAAGTAAAATTGGAAATAATAAAATCTGGGTGGCTACTGACGAAACGACAGATGTAGAGCAGAGGTGTGTTGCAAGTTTTGTATTTGGTTTATTGGGAACAGAATATGACAGAGGTCAATCTTATTTATTAACAATTGCTGAGTTGGACAAGGTAAACCATGCAACTATTGCTGCATTTTTCAATGATTCATTAAATCTATTAATGCCTTCTGGTATTCAGTATAATTCAGTTCTTTTAGTGTGTACTGATGATGCTCCATATATGACTAAGTGTATGAGAGAACTTCAAGTTCTTTATCCTAAAATGATACATGTGACATATGTAGCCCATGGACTGCACAGAGTTGCAGAATATATTCGTCCAAAGTACAAGGATGTAAATGAATTAATTTCTAGCGTTAAGTCAGTTTTTGTAAAAGCACCATACCGCAAAGCAAAATTTAGAGAACTTGCTGGAAGTGCACCGTTTCCTCCTTCCCCAATAGTAACACGGTGGGGAACCTGGTTAGAAGTTGCATTCTATTATGTGGACTATTTTGAAATTGTAAAGAGTGTGATGGAGACATTTGATCCTGAGAGCGGTCACAGCATCACAGATGCAAATATTGCATTCACAAAGGAAGGTATTCGAGAGAATCTGATTTACATTTCCACCAACTTCAGATGTATTTGCGCAGCTATTTAAAAACTGCAAGAAAAAGAATTGCCATTAAAGCATAGCATTGAATTAGTTGAAGGAATTCGCAGTTCATTAAAAAGTCTTGAAATCAAAGAGTTTTATTGCAAACTAGAAGCTGTGCTGTCAAAAAATAAAGGGTATGGCATGATGAAAAAATTAGTGAAATATAGGGTGCCCATAATTGATTACCCTGATTAAAGCATGCTATGCTATAACACAGTTTTAATCATAAGTAGATAACCATACAAAGTTTTGATACATAGTTAATGAACTTAATAAGCTTCCACATGTGCACCCCCTAGTGGCACGTAAAATGTCTAAACGATATTCACACTCACGCCACACATTTTCCAACATTTGTGGGTTAACTGTTGCAATTGCATCCGTAATGCGTTCTCGCAATGTCCTGATATCTGGAACAACTGTTGCATAAACCAAATCTTTAACATGACCCCAGAGAAAGAAATCCAGCGGGGTAATGTCTGGTGATCTTCGGGGCCATGGGATTGTCCCGTCCCTGCCAATCCACCGTCCCATCGGAAACTGATGGTCTACCACTGCTCTTTCTCTTTTCCACGTTTCCAGCTTCCAAGAATTTTTTCATCCACGACTTAATTAACTTCACATCAGGTGGATTCTTTCCATACTTTGTTTTGAACCTTCGCTGAACACTGACAGGAGATTTTGTTTCTGCAAGCCACACAACACATTGTGCCTTCTCTGTCACAGACGCCATCTTAACTGAACAGCGACTACAGCGCTCCTAGCGGCGAATGCGATAGACGAAACACACCAGCACAGAAACTCTATGCATGTACGAGATCACCTGTAAAACGAAAACGGATGTAAGATTCGTCATTAAAACATGAGAGCATACTATTTTCAGGGTAAACATTTATGGACACCCTGTACTGTCAAACAATACACAAATTGACTCAAGTTTAGAACACCTCAACCTTACGGATATAATGGCTGTAGAATATGCTTCTATAGTGCCTGGCGAAGTGGAACGAATATTCTCTGAATACAAAAATATTCTGGCTGATAACAGGCGTAGAATGACATTTGAACATTTAAAGCAATATGTTGTAATTAAATGTAATATGTAAAAAGTTTCCCGTATCATATTTTTTTGTGAAGTTTACTGTCCTTTTAATGTCCTTTTCTATCGTTTTATTTGGTGAAGAAATAAATATAATAAGTTTTTATTATTAGTATTTATATACTTATTTTTAAATGCATTTTTAAGTGCATATTTTCTCAGTTTTTACTGCATATTTGCATGCATATTTAGCCAGTTTTAAGTGCATAATTATCCTAAATCTGCTTATGATTTATTTATAATGTTATAAAGTCATTTGGATATTCACTATACATAAAGTTAACTAGTATTTTAATTGATTTATTACTTTGTATCCACCGAATAACCAAGTTTTTAATGTTCGAAGTCAGGCAAATTCGTATCTGCCTGACGACTTGCTGCTGTGCCAAATATATCTTGAATTACTAAACATTTAAAAGCAATATTTGCATATCATACTGGCAGTTGGGTATTTCTATATATTCTACTTTTGCATAGTACAGTAAATTTTAGGAAATTTGATACACAACATATGGAAAGTGTTCATTTTATATAAAATCTGTCACATGTGTGTCGAAACAGAGGAGTCCAAAATGCTGCGCTGCATTGCCAAATCTCTTTTTGTTTTAAACTTAATCTTATTTTCAACAATATGCATATTATATACTTTATAAGGTGGGTTGGGTGAAAATAATTGTCAAAGTTACTTAACATTTAAAAATTAATTTAGGATCACCTGAAGATCAGGGCCCCCAGCCTTCGTTAGTTAGCCTTATAATGCTAACTAACGAAAATATCACGACTTAACCTAACCATTAGTTCGGTCAACTGTACGCCCTTGACGATTGACTAGGTTAAGTCGTGATATTTTCGTTAGTTAGCCTCATAAGGCTAACTAACGAAGGCTGGGGGCCCTGATCTTCAGGTGATCCTTAATTTACTTCAAGGAGAAATTTGGTGAAATAACTAATTAATAGCATTGAAAGAGGCTTTAGAAAGCATTTTGAATGATGAAATCTCGTGGGATGAAGATAGTTTAAACCAGGCTGGAAACCTTTACGCAAAACTAGATGACTTTTTATTTATGTTATATTTGTTGCTTTGAAGAAGGCTTTGCGTAACGGTAATTTTGTGTATAGTATGTCATAATAATAATGAATGAGATTGTTTAACCTCCTTCGCAACATCTAAGGTCATAATGACGGAGGGGACCTGCAGCTTTACGTGTGATCCGAACCACGGGTCACTACATAATCTGGACGCGGATTTTTGTCAGTGGAAACATGCAAAAGAAATTTTAATTCGACTCCTTTTGACAATCCCTGTAACCAGTGTGTCAACGGAAAGAAGTTTTTCAACGTTTAACAGAATGAAGACGTACCTACGGAATACCATGTCAGAGGAAAGATTGTCTAGTTTAGCAACAATTGCCATAGAAAAACAAAGTGTAATATCGCTAGAGAAGAATAAAATGTTGCACGACAAAGTAATTGAGGAATTTGCATTAAAACCAAGAAGATTGGAGTTCATGTATAAATAAATAAGGTAAGGCGATGTTTTGTTTCCTAAATTTATGCCAGTTAAAAAAATTCTAATTATCATACATAATACATATCAAAGTGAAACAAGTATAAAATTATACAGTATATAATATATATATATGCTTGAAAGGTTTGAGCCTGAGTAGCCACAAAAGCCTGGCGTCGCCTCATATATATATATATATATATATATATATATATATATATTTTTTTTTTTTTTTTTTTTTTTTTTTTTTTTAAGTTCGGGAAGAACCGATTCGCCTCTATTTAAAAGGGCATATCTCAGCGGAAAAACAAAGAAAAAGTGAGAGGAAAGACAGAGGAAAAAGAAAGGGTGGAGGGGACAGTCGAAGTGGAAAAAGACCAAGGATGACAAGGACTGCAGGGTCGAGCCCCATCATCCTTGGGTGCTAGGGCCGGGAGGGCGCACGTGAAACCTCCAGGAACAAGCACGTACAAACGAGCACAAAGAGCACTCAAGAGCACGAGCTTAGAACCCCCTTGCGGGTATATATATATATATATATATTATATATGCGTCTCGGTGGTGTAGTGGTTAGCATCGCTGACTTCGAATATACCGGTCCCGGGTTCGAAACACGGTGACAGCAGGCGGCGCCAGGAAACCCACCTGTTCATCCTTCCACACAATAAAAATTGATTGGTAGATAAATGGGCACCCTGGGTAGCCAAATGGTTAAGACGCTGAGCTGCTGATCGGGAGGTCGTGAGATCGAGTCCGAGCGAGGACTTTGTAATTTCTGACTGCCTGTGGTGGGGCGTGGTTCGGATTCCACGTTAAACTGTAGGTTTAAGGTGGAGTGACAAACTTGACCTTCGTCAGAATGAACAATTCGGTCGGAGCCAAAACCAAGGTTAGCCAAGGTTAAAACTAAGGTGTGAATATATATATATATATATATATATATATATATATATACACTCTCTATATATATGAGTATATCTCTGGATTAAATTGCTACAACCAAAGAACAGATTTTAAGATTTCATCGCTGTGAGATAATGGAATTGCTTAAATGGATACATTTAATAAATACGAGTAAGTTTATTCTCAAATGAAAACATTGTCATTTCAGATTAAAGAAAATACGTTTCTAAAGAACTTTCGAAACAAAATGTGCAAATATATATGTGTATGTGTGTGTGTGTGTGTGTGTGCATAAACCAACTACTTTTTAAAATGAGTATGTAAAAATCACTGACACCTACAGATGGTCCCAAACTATAACTATTTTATTTATTTTTTATTTGAAAATTGTATTATTCGACTGCATATATATATATATATATATATATGTATGTATATATTCTTTTGGTCAGTATTTCCCCATGATATTAATTACGATATTCAGCCACACACTCACCTTCTCTCTAACACGCCCAAAAATAAATATATATATATATATATATATAAATGCGCCTTGGTGGTGTAGTGATTAGCGTCGCTGACTACGAATCCATCGGCCACAGGTTCGAGACCCGACGGCAGCCGGCGCGCAGTAAAACCCAGCTGTTCATCCTTCCACACAATAAAAAAAGTGGTTGGTAGATAAATGGGTACCCTAGGTGGCCTAGTAGTTAAGACGCTGAACTGCTGATGGGGCGTAGTTCGGATTCCACGTTAAACTGTAGGTCTAAGGTGGAGTGAAAAGCTTGACCTTCGTCAGAATGAACAATTCGGGCGGAAGCTAACCAACGGTTAACCAAAGGTATATGCAATAAAATCACAGAACAACACGTGATCTTTTTAATAAGCAAACAATCTTTTCCCTGTGGTTGTTTGCTTATATATATATATATATATATATGTATACACACACAACTGTGATCTTTTTAATAAGCAAACAATCTTTTCCCTGTGGTTGTTTGCTTATATATATATATATACACACACACACAGATGGTTGACAAAAATAAATAAGTAGCTCCAGTACCTCTTGAAGAATAAATGGCAAAGCTCATCAATGGAATGCCAGAACTTGTGTCAGCTTTACATAATGCAAAGGGTAGAGCAACACGATTCCAAATATATTGATTCAATAAGTCTGTTATTATTTACTGACATTTATCATCAAATAAAAGATTATGGAAAAACTGGATGTACATATATATTTTTCTCAACATTCTCTCTCTCTCTCTCTCTCTCTCTCTCTCTCTCTCTCTCTCTCTCTCTTTAGATACCTTTAGAATGTTTTGAACAACAGTTTTGGATCGAATTGCGGTCGACCTTTCTGCAACATCCCGCTTCATTTGCCCAATTTGGTGTACGAGGAAATTAAGTTCCGCTCTCCTCCTGTCCTCGTAGCAAGCCACGCATGATTGGTCAGAGACTTTGCACAAGAACTTGTCTAGATGTTTCTTGGAATTATTCAGGTTGGTGTGTTGGAGGTTCCCCAGTTCTTTTGGCAGACTAATTAAAAAGTTTCGGGTTTTGTATTCTGAAGGTCTTTTCCATCCTCGTTTTCATGGTCCACTGTCCCACCGCAGCTGGGACAGTATATAATCTACCTCTTCTCTCATTCCAGTGTATTTCTAGGATTAGAGAGAGAACCCTCTAGTATTTTCCATATGTATATTATTGTGTACCGTTTGCGTCTTCTTTCTAGACAGTAGAGCTTCAGGGGACTGTAGTCATGACCAGTAATCTTCATCTTTCGTTTCCTCTATCTTAGAAGTAAAAGTCCTTTGTACGTCCTCTATGTATGCAATGTCTCGTTTTCTGTATGGGTTTGTGAGTACTGAGCAATGTTCCATAATTCTAGCATGATGTTTGCTCTTCTGCTGTAGAAGCTCCTCCAGCTCCTCCCATTACTTTACTTGATGTGATTTTGACGTTATAATGCTCTATGAATTCTGCATCCGATGATATTATTACTTCAAGATCCCCGAATTGTGGGTTTGGTGTTACCTGTTTGGCGTGCAGTGATTTGTACCATTTGTTCTGCAGCACCCTGTAGTTATCATATCTTATAAGTTGGAATTTTTCTTCGTTGAACTTCATATTATTGTCTTCGCCCACTTGAATAATGTTTCACTGTCGTTTTGTAATTTTTATTTGTCACGGTCGTTTGATATTTCCTTGCATATCTTTGTGTCATCTGCGAGTGATTTCCTCTATGGTAAGTAAGAAGGCTTGACAATACTCTCGTTACATTTCTTCAGAAACGTTGCATTTCATGTACGTGGTCCTGTGCTGAATTTTCCCATATTTGTGATAGAACTTTAATTACGTCTCCTTCCAAGAACTCTAAATCTATTAACCCTTTCGGTACTGCATGTGCAGGCGAAAGGTATGTCCCACAAACGGCGTTTCATTTACGCCTATTTAAATGCGTGAAAATTAAGATCGTACGGCGTACTTAATTAGGTCTTAAAGGTCTAATGGATTCGTGTCTGAATTTGCTCTAGGCTTGATTTGTATCTCTGTCAAAAACTTCATCTGAATTTTCTACGTTTTTTTGGGACTTACGGGGTGCTAAACACAGTTAAACTGTTCCTTAAGCAGTTCGTTCATTTTTTCTGGGTCATTTGTGTATTCAGTCGCTCCATCTTTTAACGGACCAATACTCTCTTTACACTGCATTTTTCTTTAGCAAACCGAACATTTAGAAGTATTTTTTTTTTGTTTCAGTTATCTTGTTTTCCTCCTCGTTTGTTTTGTAGACGAATGCTTGTTTTAGGTCCATTTCTATTTCGTATATTTTTGTCTCTTGTTTTAGCTTTCTTGCTTCAGTTCTGCATCTGTAGAGAAATTTCACGGTTTGTTTCCATTCTCGATATAATGTCCTAATTTTTCTCTCGAGCTTGCTACGTTTTTCTTATTGTCTCTAAAGAACATGGTTCAGCAATATGGGTTTAGTTTCATTTTCGATTATATGATAGATAATATTTTTTCTGGAGTCTTCTCTTGAAGAACCAATTCGCAATTTACTTTTTTAAATCTTCATTTACACTTTCCCAATCTATGATACTTTTTTTTAATTCACATTTAAACCTTCACATATTCTTTCTGACCCTCTGGCATGCGTTTCTGGTATCCTGTCTTTGACTGCTCCCTGACTTTAACCGCAAATCGATTAGGTTGTGATCAGAGAAATTTGCGTGCGTTGCCTTTTTATTTATTATTATATCATTGTTATTTGTCAGAATTAAATCCAAAACATTCTCTTTTCTAGTAGCTCCACAGATTTCTTGAGAAGTGCATGGTTTTTTTATGCAGAAAGGAGGGGCCAAGGGCAAAGGCCCGCAACGCTCTCCCCCATAGAAGAAAAAGAGAGCCAAACTCAGCAAACTCAGGGTCCAAGGTTTTCGAGATGCCTGGACACTCTGCGTTTGAAAGATTAGAGGTCATAAACAGAGGGAAAGATGGATTGAGGAAGATTGCTCCAGAGTTGATCCGGTGAGTAGATGAAATACTGAAAAAACCGAATAACCCTTGCATAAGAGAGTTGGACATAAAAGGAATGAGAATGTGTCGAAAGTCTGGTACTGCGTGCTCTCCTTAAAGGAGAAGGCAAGCAGACAGTGAGTTCAGAAGAGCAGTGTTCGTTATAATACCGATAATAAAGAGAGAGTGAGGCAACATTGCGGCGAATACAGAAGGATTGAAGACAATTAGTGAGAGTGGGATAATTAAAAAGACAAAAAAAACTTTGATTCCACCCGATCAGGTAGAGCTTTGTGGGTTGAGTCACCCCACACATGAGAATCGTATTCCATACAGGGGCGAACAAAACCCTGTGCAGAGAGAGCAACTGAGTGGAGGTGAAGAAACCGCGGAGCCAGTACAACACACTAACCTCTTAGAATCTGTTTTGGAAAGAGAGTAAGTATATTTGATCTTTCAAGGAAAGATCACAAGAAAAGGAAAAGCCAAGAATGTTAAGAAGAAGGATTGAGTTGTGTGTTGTTGAAGGTAAGGGGATAGTCGTGTGGAAAATTGTGACGAGTGGACAGATGAAGGAACTGAATTTTTGAGGCAGTGAAAGCAACAATGTTTTCTCTGCCCCAATCAGAGATAGGCGAGAGATCAGAGGTCAGGTGCATCATAGCCGTCGTACGCGAATCATGGAATGATTGTTGAGAGGGACGCTTTGTGAATTGGGTAGAGAAATGAAGAATTGAATCATCAGCAGAGGAGTGGATAGGACAGGAATTGCGATTTAATACATTATTGATAAATAAAAGGAAAAGAGTGGGTGACAGGACAGACCCCTAGGGCACACTAAAATTAATAGCTTTAGGAGAAGAACAGTGGCCATCTACAACCGCAGCTATAGATCGGGCAGAAAGGAAATCAGAGATGAAGGCACAGATAGAAGGATAGAAACTAAAAGAGGGCAGTTTGGAAATTAAAGAGTTGTGCCAGACTCTATCAAAATCTTTTGATATGTCCAGCGCACAAGCAAATGTTTCACCGAAATCCCGAGAAAAAGAGTCAGAAAGATATGCAAGAAGATCGCCAGTAGAGCGTCACTTGAGGAATTCCTACTGACAAACTGAAACAAGATTGTGAGAAGAGAGGTGTTTAAGAATCTTCCTATTAAAAAGAGATTACAAAATTTTAGAATGGTAAGAAATGAAAGCAATTGGATGATAGTTGGAGGATTGAGAGCGGTCACCTTTCTTTGGGACACGTTGAATGAAAGCGAACTTCCGGCAGGAAGGAAAGTACCAAATGAAAAACAGAGGCGAAAGATTTTGCCTAGGCAGGGTGTGAGCGCAGAAGCACAGTTCTTAAAAACAACAGGAGGAACACCAGGAGGAACAACAAGTGGAACACCATCAGGGCCGTACGTCTTCCTGGAGTTGAGCCCAAAGAGGACAGAAATAAACATCTTTGGAGGACATTCTAATTTCAGACATAATTAAGTCGAAAGGAGGAGGAAATGGAGGAACAGCACTAGAATCGTACAGGCTTGAGTTGGAGGCAAAAGTTTGAGCGAAAAGTTCAGCTTCATCGGGAGAAGAGACGTTAACTGAACCGTCGGAATGGAAAAGAGGAGAGAAAGAATGAGCAGTAAAGTTTTTAGAGAGGTTCTTGTCTATGTGCAAGAAAGAAAGAGGGAGAAGAATTAGAATTGGATATGTTTTTACATTTTTGTTTGATGAAGGAATTTTTGGCTAGTCGAAGAACAGATTTTGAACGACTCTGGGCAGAAATATAAGTGAGAATGGATAGTGAAAGTGAAAGTTGGATAGCATTAGTACAAACCAACTTTAAACCAAGGTTATTTTGAATTAGTTGTAGGGATAGAATATGATGTGTACGCCTCCATGCCCGAGAGAATCACCTCCGTAATGCGCTCAGCACTCTTAGAGGAGACCCAGCCATTTAAGCAGTAATCATTCCGTGGGAAATCAAAGAAGTTCTGCCTAAGGGCTTCCCAATCAGCAGGCCAAAGTGGTAATGGCACCTCCTTTTGCAAGGATGCAAAGGCCGACCTGGTGCAATAGGACAGAAAAGATATAATGTTGTGGTCGGAGGAGCCCAACGGAGAGAAAAGTTTGACAGAGTCAAAAGCAGTATGAGTATTACAGAGGGTAGAGATTTTATCGGAGGATATCATATCCCTGGTTATAAGATGTTTAACAATGATAGAATAGAAAGAAGGGGTGGCGGTACAGTACTATACGTTCGGTCACACTTTAAACCCATAATTAAAAGCATTGCAGAAAGTGATAATATAAATGCCTAATTTGTTGAAATTAAAGACAACTCACAAAAGAAATTAATTATATGTTTAGTATATAGGCCTTCCTCTCAGACTGTCGATAGTACTAATAAGCTTTAGGAGCTAAATTTTTATATAAGTAGCGAACATAATGCGATAATTATGGAAGATTTTAATTTACCTTGCAGGAATTGGGGTGGTCCTTTAATGTCTAATTCCGGTCGTCGACTGTACGAGGGATTGCTCAAAAGTTAACTTTTTCAAATGGTCAAGGAACCCACAAGATAACGCAATATTCTTGATTTAGTTTTAAGTAGAGACCTAGACTTAATTGATAATATCTCTAGGGATGGGGGAATAATTACTTTTTTGGGAAATTGCCAACAAGATGAGTGGTTTCTCTGTCCCTGAATAATGACTTGTTTGGGAAATTGCCAACAAGACGAGTGGTTTCTCTGGTCATTTTCGCTGCTGAATACAAATCTGGCTGGTTCTTGGGCCTAAAATGAAGATTTGACCTGGTTCAGTGGATTTTTTTCAAAATGGCGGGCAAAAAAATAGTTTTCTTTTTTTTATGCTTAAGAAAACGACTACCCCTCGTATGTAATACGTCTTTTCATATATTTTCAGGGTCGCTGAAGTTGTAAATGAACAAATTAGAGACATTCGATGGGTGGTTTAGCGGTTATAGGCAAAAAATGGAAAAGAAAGGTATTATTTTATTAAAAATATCATGTACAGAAGAAACACAAGGCATTCATATCAATTCCATGATGTAATTCAAATCATGAAATCATCATATTTACAACACATTGTTCAATAAACTATCAATATCACTAGTAACATTGTCCTCTGGTCGTAAGGCATTCTTAATAGAATTTCTTAGTTCATCTACACAAAATTTTTCCATTTTGAATTTCCCGTCTCTCACATTAACACGTCTCATTTGACGAATATCTGGTGTGATGGTGAGTCTCAAATAGGCAATTTCTGTGAGGAGCTGCTGTTCGTTCAGTTTGTACAGAGCATCCAGGTTGTTTGGAATCATAGGGCCTCCATGTTTCTTGCAATTTTCCAAAACCGCCAATATTTTGCCAGCGTTTTTCTTTTTGAGCTCTTCTTTTTTCAGTAGGGACAATTTTTTTGCAGCGTGCACAGTAGCTAGAAAATCTTCCTCTAATTTCTTCACTTTCTTGACTTTTTCTGAACCCCTGGTCCATTTCTAGGATGCCTTTCTATCCTCAAGAGACTTTGATTCGAACGAAGAGTCTATCAGAAGTCCGTTAGTCATAATAACATTTTTTTCGAGTGCGTTTGAATGGATGTGCTATCACCACACCACTGGCCCTGATTTGGTTGTCAAGTTTTAAAAATTCTCATTCGCATCTTAAATTTGTCAGAGGGGCATACATCAAATCTGGCTTAGCTTCATCGTCTGATCTTGTTAAATAGTCCATACAAGACAGCTGATTATCTACAGTATCAATGACTTCCTCTAGAACTAGAGCTTCAAGTTTATCTTTACCAGATCGGGCTTGTTCCTTCCTTACAGCCATCAAGTCATTCAATTCAACCATCTTACCTTCAAAGAAATGTTTTACTTCAGACCAAATTCTTTCACTTTTCTCGTCACCCTTCTTGTCAACTCCAAGAAGCTCCGTCATAGGGAAAATCATCACTTCACCCATCATTGCGTAAATTTGGGAACAACACATGAACCATTGACTTTGGATGAAAGTTCATACTGCGAGAACTAGCTTGTTACTGTTGACATCTACTACGGCATCAAAGAAAGCTTGGATGGAGTCTCTCCTCGCCAAATATTCTTTTGCTAACTCGGCGATTCTCCCAAACCGGTTTGCCACGAATCTTTGAATCCATCATATTTGAGTCCATTATCCGCCATCCAAGATTTATAGTCATTATATAGGGATACCAAATCGGAGGCGTGGCTGGGAGAGAGCAATTTAGCAATTGCAATGAGTCCCAAAGTATAAATGGAAGAACCAGGAAAACAGAAAACTTTTTCTCCTGCCGTAACTTATGTACTCCGATTTTCTGTTCCGTGCTTTTAAACACTGTCTATAGCGTGAGCTATTACTAAAATGATATGGGCGCAGCACTTCAAGATCGTGTTTGATTCGATTCCAAGATGCTGTAAAAGTACTCCACATTCACTAGCTCGATCAAACATCTAGCAGTCTATTTGAGATTTGAGTTCGTCAGTGGTAGAATTTGCTAGTACGGCGAGACAACTCAGTTTGAATTCGTAAGCTCTGGCAAGACACTGGACTATACACCCCATCCAGTTTTCGTTCAGACTTTTTTTGCCAATTCTGATTTTTACTGTCGGAAATGCAGCTTCTTGTTCTTTACTCTTCTCTTTGCTTAGGTCTTCTTCCGATGAGCGAAGTTTACGATCAGTAGAAGGAACTGTCTTTGCCGTTGTTGGTTTTTCAAAACTCGGATCGTTTTCAGAATCGACTGAAGTTGCTAACATTTCAATAATTTCTGATCCCTTTAGCTCCCTTTGCTCTCTCAAGTTGCTTTCTGTTGCTTTTTGCTTTTTCTCCGCTGATCTTTCACGAGTTTCTTTCCTCTTTTTCTGTCTCACCCAATCTTTTGGTACTGCATTTGTGCATATGGCCTTATACGCACCAAAGCAATTATCCCAATAAAAAGTCTTATCCTCATCAGTCATTTTTACCCTAAATTCTCCTGCAAGTTCTGCTTCGTAATCCTCATCGTCAGTTCTAATGTTGTAGGCGTTCTTATTGAGCTGATCATTAAAGCCGCTCGACTTTTGGTACCATTCGACACTTTTAGGTTTTTGTTGACAGCGTTCATTCTTTCTCAGTTTGTTAGAATGTTCATAATCGTCTCGTATTTTTATCGCCACTGTTTTTTCATGCATGGGATAGATATTTTTATTAACCCAATCTCGTCTTAGTTCATTTGCAACCTATCTTGCTGGCATCACGTCGAGTCATTGACTTTTTCTGTCCTTTTGCTCCTTTTTCGCAAATCACAACTGTCTCTGGTAGCAACTTTCCAGTCGGTTTAAATTCGTCCACTTCTGTGTAGGTTTCCCCCAAAAAGTTCTTTTCTGGGGGTGCTGCGTGATTTCCTTTCACCAGCCATCATTACCAATCAGCAGTCACTAAGCATTAGGATCTGTAAGTACAGTAAAACCCCATTAGTCGGCATATAACACCGAAATATGATAGGTAATACAAATTATAGTCATGTTAGATGTGACATATATATTATTATTATTATTATTATTATTAAAGTAGATTATATCAAATATTGTATTTGATATATTATTTACTATTATTATTAAAGTATATATACTATATTATTATTAAAGTAATATATACAATTATTATTAAAGTAAATTAGCGCAACATTGATAGTACAAGAAACCACAAAAGAGAAAGCAGCCAAACACCAGAACACCAGAACAAGCCAAAACACTAAAGTAAGGCTAAATAAAACATCAGTATTACGACACACTAGATACTTAACAACATTGAAGAATTAACATAAACATGATTAAAAATATAGCAAGTATTTATCAACTAATTATTTTTTCTATCAGTTATAAAGGTTTGGAGGTGGGAGACCTCATTCATCCTTTATGTTCGATATGGATCGGGCATTTTTTCAAATTTTTCGTCATCTCTCTGCTTAATCACACTCCTAATGTATCTCATTTGTTCATTTTCGAGTTCAGCGAACATGAAAACATAAGAAAAGACATTACATGTAAAGGGTAGCGGTTTTTTGGATCATTAAAACAAAAAATCGATTTTTTTTGGCCGCCATTTTGAAAAAAACAACACTGAACCAGGTCAAAAATTCATTTTAAGTCCAAGAACTAGCTGGATTCGTATTCAGCAGCCAAAATGGCCATAGAAACCACTCGTCCTAAAAAATGTTAGACTCCCACACCCCTAATATCTCTGTAGGAGACTACCTCTCCACCAGAGATCATAGTCAAATAACATTTGGAATTAAAATTAATGTTCATAATTCTGAGAGCCTGGAATACGTTTTGGATTTTAAAAGGGCTAGATTTCCTGACATGAAACTGCATTTTTCCACCCATAATTGGGATAAGGATCTGTCGTGCCATGATATTAATGATGCATGGACTTCTTTTCTTAATTAATTTAAACGTTTAGAATAAAATAATATCCCATTACGTAAAAAGAGATTGGCGAAGTCTGTTAAAGCTACTGTAAATGGTGGAATGCTGAAATTAAAAGTAGCTTAACGTTAAAAAAGAACGCGTATTTTATGATAAATTTAAAGAAACAAATAATTTGTCCGTTGAAAATGCTTACAAGCTATTGAGAAGGCGAAGCAAAAAACATTTCACAAAAAGTAAACACAACTATGAGCTATATACAGTGAACCAAATTAAATCGAATCCGAAGGAATTTTTTAATTATGTTAAGAATAAAAAGTAGCTTCGCAGACTATTGGTCCACTCATAGGCGAAAACAACGAACAAATTTACGATGACTTACAAATGACGGAAGTTTTAAGTGCGTTATTCTCTTCCGTCTTCATTAAAAAAAATATGAACAACACTCCCGTTTCCGTAATCATGCTCAGTGATGATCATTTTTAAAGCTTCACGATTTTACCATTAGCGAGTGTGAAGTACTTTCGGCCATAGGTAAAATTAATCCTAATTGAACACCAGGTCTGGATAAGCTCTATCCTAGGGTACTTAAAGAAATGAACTGCGCAGTAGTCTCTCCTCTCACATATATATTTAATAATAAGTCGTTGCAGGCTGGAGAAGTTTCATTCGTTTGGGAACTTGCAAACATTACGCCAATATTTAAAAAGGGGACATATCGCTTAAGGGAAGTTATTCCATTAGCCTAACTTCAGTAGTTGGTTAGCTTATGGAGACGATCGTTCTGGACAAAATAGTTAATCACTTAGAAATTTATAAATTAATCAAAGATTCTCAACACGGCTTTCGACGTAATCGTTCTTGTCTTACCAATTTGCTCGATTTCTTTAATAATATTGTAGTATATATAACGAGAGTAAAACAGTAGTTAATATATATTTCGATTTTCAAAAAGCGTTTGATAAAGTGACACATAAAAGATTATTAGCTAAACTTCATTCTCCCTGAATTGATACTGATATTCTCAAATGGATGAAAAATTTGCTGAGTGGACGTAAACAAAGAGTGGTCATTAATGGCAAAACGTCTAACTTGAAAATTGTAACGAGCGGCGTGCCTCAGGGATCAGTTCTGGAAAAAGTTTTTTTAGCATTTTTATCAATGACATCGACTTGGGAATTAAGAGCATAATTTCAAAATTTGTGGATGATGCCAAACTGGAGGGACGAACAAATCAGTGGCAGAACGTTTGCAGATTCAAGAAGATATTAATAAATTACTCGAGTGGGCACAAATTTGTCATATGAACTTTAATATAGATAAATGTAAAACGTGGCATTTCGGTAGAAACACTGTTAAAGAAAAGTGTTTTATGCGCGACGAGAAAGTAACGAGTGTTATGGAAGAGAAAGATTTAGGTATTATTGTTGCCGACACTCTTAAACTGAGTAAGCAATGTATCGAAGCGGTCAGAAAAGCAAATAGAATCTTAAGATTTATTGGTAGATCATTTGAATTTAAGTCGGAGAAAACAATGCTAACATTATATAATTCGTTAGTACGCCCCCACATGGAATACTGCGTTCACTTCTGGTCCCTATATTTACGACAGGACAGAGATAGAAAGGAAAGAGTGCAGCGACGGGCTACTAAGCTGATTCCTAGGCTTAAGAACAAAATCATACGTTGCCCGTTCAGAAACGTTAAATTTATTCTCACTTGCAAAATGGCGGATTCGAGGAGATTTAATCTAGGTATTTAAAATGATTAAAGGTTTTGATAATGTCGACGCCAAAAAATATTTAGCTTTGTGCTAACATCAAAATGACTTGTGATTATGAATTCGGCGGTTAATTCTATCTATACCAATGTGTGTGTCACGTATCAGTGAAGACGTGAAAATAATTTAAGTCAAAGTTAGTGCCATACAAAGATGACTAAGAAAAATAAATTGAAAATAATTCAAACGGAATTCGGAGCTGCAGTGAAGTTCTGCTACACATTAGGAGGAAAAAAGTCATAAAACTGAGTGTCATCAAACTTTACGGGAAAACTAGAAAAGCCGTTAGGGAAAAAGAAGGAAGAAAGTAAACCAAAAGTATGAAAAAAAATACGAAAAATTGTGTAAGTTGCTGTAAATCCAAAAAAATTGAATAGAGATAGATGATGTTTAATGGAATGCGCCGCGTACCAGCTCTGCGTCAGCGAAAATGAAGCGAACCGGACCACTGGCTTAAAATGCATTCTATGTAATACATTTAAGCGTTACGAATATATAAAGTAGCAAAAAGGAGAGGAAATGATGAACAGAACGAATAACAAAATCATTGGCTTTTATGGCTTCTTACATGTCAAGTACATGGAAAGCCACAGAGAAGTAGCACAAATGGGAATGGAGAATGCTGCAGTAGAAGAAATGATTACAAGAAGTTCACGGGCAGAAAGACAGGAAACGACAGAGAACGCCAGCATAAATGAAAATAGGACTAAGGACACTGAAGGGAACTAGATGGGAGTGCAGAAGTAACCTCAGGCGAAGAAATACCTCCTTCGCACAACAAAAACCACCAATAAAAACGAAAGCACACCAAAAGTTAAAAAAACACTGAGTAGAGAAGTGCTGCTAGCACAAGGTCAGAAATTGAATCCCACAACATTCGTAAGGAATCTAACAGTCGGACCATATGCGAATATTACAAAACAGATTCGTGTAAATATGGCTCCGAATGCATATATAATCACCCTAAAAAAATTTCTACATGATGAGTGAAAGTTGCAGGTTGCGCGGAGAAAACTGCTACTATTTCCACCTTTGCAAGTGTAGGCAACCAGTTAGGGAGAAAAAATGTATGAATATGAAGTACCTGTATTTTCACAGGGTACTCAGAGAAGAGGATGAGAAATAACAGCTAAAACCACAAATAATAGAAGTAACAACAACGACAAGGAAGTACATTTTTTAGAACTAGTCAGAACGATAAAAAGGACATCTGTCCCTTTTAATGAGAAAACACTAAACTCTGCAGTTGATTCATATACAAGTTGATTCATAAATGTGTTTCATAAATCTAGGGGTGTATTCTTGAGACAAAAATAAAGAAAAAGACCATATAAACTTAGATCGAGAAACCTACAGGTTTTGAGCTATAGCACGCGACAGAAAAATGAAACTCCAAAAGATTTTTTACATTTTATGCAAATACACAGTATGATACATTTGCTTTCTTAAAGTAAATGTTCGAAATTTGTTCCTACAGGTTTCTCGACCTATGTTTATATGGCCTTTTTTCTTTATTTTTGTTTCAAGAATACACCCTGCTATTTATGAAACACATTTATGAATCACCCTGTATACACCACCCAATAGTCTAACACCACTCACTGTTAATTCAACAATCACAATGGTATCAACGGCCGCTTCACCAGTATTCCCAACGGCCTACCCAATAATACCGAACAGGAACCGACAAAATCAACACGAAGGCGTCCATTATCCAGCAAACCGTGCACCAAGATTTTTAATCCTGTAAAATTTATTATATTTATAATTATACATGGCATGTACACTGACCATGCAGACTTCAAATTACAATACCTGCAAAATTTAGCTCTGGAAACAAGCACAGATATCATATGTCTAAGGAAAACACAATTACATAATACATAAATACGAAAGAGGATGTGAAAACTGCATTGAAGACACTGAATCAGCAATACAGAACTACAACATATACAGAGCGGAAAGATTTTCTAGAAAAAGAGGAGGTTGTTTCATTTACATGAAAAACACATTCACATTGCAAATTGTATTGAAATCAAACAGCATAGTCGAAATTCTTATTTTGAAAGTAAAAGAACTAAATTTAATCATTGTGAACGTGTACAGACCACCAAATACCACAACAAACCAGGCTGCAGGGGTGGTTCTGCTACAACCAATACGAGATATCCTGGGCCTCTGCTAAATTCACGTTTCATTAACTTCTTCAACATTCGTGGCCTTTCCTCAAATTTCCAGTCTGTTGAACACCATTTCTCCTACTCTAAACCTGACCTCTTCCTCATTGAAACTCAGGTGTCTGGAACAACTGACAGCAACCCCCTTTCTGTACCCTCCTACTTTCTCTATACTCAACTTCATTCTAAAGGTGGAAGTTCCGTTATGTACGCAACGACCTAATTTGCTCTCGTATTCCCAGCTTAATTTCCAATCTCAAACTTAATATATTTGCGCTGTCAACCTTTTTCCGAATTCTAGTGATATCCAAAACTCTTTGACGACCTTACTTCCAAAGTGGAATACATACTATCCCACTCATCTTTTACTGAACTCTCCATTTTAAGAGATTTTAATGTTCAGCACCACCTTTGCCTTCCTCCCATTTCACTGACATCCTTGGTGAGCTGACTGACGATTTCTCTATCCTGGATGACCTAGACCAGATTGTACAGCACCCTACTCGTATTCCCGATCACCTTGGAGATAGGCCCAAGATTCTGGATTTATTTCTCAATACAAAGGAATGCAAAGGACACCAAACAGCAACAGACCGGCTGGTTCCTACGAGGCTATCTTTTTAAGAAGGAAGGTTAAAAGAAGTAAATAATTTAAAGACAAGTGAAAGTTTTAAAGCAAAGCAGAGAAAAGAGGTGGTTGAAAGGTAGGAAAGAAATTTAAAGATAAAGTGAAAATTTTAAAGCACAGAGGAGGGAATCCAAGTGAAAATTCTATAATACTTTTACACGCTAACAAATGCTTCCAATTGTGGGTTTAAGGTAAGATAACCATCTAGTCTCTTTTTAAAGGATTTGATCGAATTACTTTGAACCACGCTAGCTGGCAATCCATTCCACAACTTAACTATACGATTAAAGAAAAAATGTTTAGCTTTATTGGAATTAAAATGTTTACCCACTAATTTGGAACCATTACCGCAAGTTCTATCTGCATTCCTGAAGGTTAAATATTTTTTGGCGTCGACATTATCAAAACCTTTAATCATTTTAAATACCTAGATTAAATCTCCTCGAATCCGCCATTTTGCAAGTGAGAATAAATTTAACGTTTCTGAACGGGCAACGTATGATTTTGTTCTTAAGCCTAGGAATCAGCTTAGTAGCCCGTCGCTGCACTCTTTCCTTTCTATCTCTGTCCTGTCGTAAATATAGGGACCAGAAGTGAACGCAGTATTCCATGTGGGGGCGTACTAACGAATTATATAATGTTAGCATTGTTTTCTCCGACTTAAATTCAAATGATCTACCAATAAATCTTAAGATTCTATTTGCTTTTCTGACCGCTTCGATACATTGCTTACTCAGTTTAAGAGTGTTGGCAACAATAACACCTAAATCTTTCTCTTCCATAACACTCGTTACTTTCTCGTCGCGCATAAAACACTTTTCTTTAACAGTGTTTCTACCGAAATGCCACGTTTTACATTTATCTATATTAAAGTTCATATGACAAATTTGTGCCCACTCGAGTAATTTATTAATATCTTCTTGAATCTGCAAACGTTCTGCCACTGATTTTGTTCGTCCCTCCAGTTTGGCATCATCCACAAATTTTGAAATTATGCTCTTAATTCCCAAGTCGATGTCATTGATAAAAATGCTAAAAAAACTTTTTCCAGAACTGATCCCTGAGGCACGCCGCTCGTTACAATTTTCAAGTTAGACGTTTTGCCATTAATGACCACTCTTTGTTTACGTCCACTCAGCAAATTTTTCATCCATTTGAGAATATCAGTATCAATTCAGGGAGAATGAAGTTTAGCTAATAATCTTTTATGTGTCACTTTATCAAACGCTTTTTGAAAATCGAAATATATATTATCTACTGTTTTACTCTCGTTATATATACTACAATATTATTAAAGAAAAGTTCTTTTCTGGGGGTGCTGCGTGATTTCCTTTCACCAGCCATCATTACCAATCAGCAGTCACTAAGCATTAGGATCTGTAAGTACAGTAAAACCCCATTAGTCGGCATATAACACCGAAATATGATAGGTAATACAAATTATAGTCATGTTAGATGTGACATATATATTATTATTATTATTATTATTATTAAAGTAGATTATATCAAATATTGTATTTGATATATTATTTACTATTATTATTAAAGTATATATACTATATTATTATTAAAGTAATATATACAATTATTATTAAAGTAAATTAGCGCAACATTGATAGTACAAGAAACCACAAAAGAGAAAGCAGCCAAACACCAGAACACCAGAACAAGCCAAAACACTAAAGTAAGGCTAAATAAAACATCAGTATTACGACACACTAGATACTTAACAACATTGAAGAATTAACATAACCATGATTAAAAATATAGCAAGTATTTATCAACTAATTATTTTTTCTATCAGTTATAAAGGTTTGGAGGTGGGAGACCTTATTCATCCTTTATGTTCGATATGGATCGGGCATTTTTTCAAATTTTTCGTCATCTCTCTGCTTAATCACACTCCTAATGTATCTCATTTGTTCATTTTCGAATTCAGCGACCATGAAAACATATTAAAAGACATTACATGTAAAGGGTAGCGGTTTTTTGGATCATTAAAACAAAAAATCGATTTTTTTTGGCCGCCATTTTGAAAAAAACAACACTGAACCAGGTCAAAAATTCATTTTAAGTCCAAGAACTAGCTGGATTCGTATTCAGCAGCCAAAATGGCCATAGAAACCACTCGTCCTAAAAAATGTTAGACTCCCACACCCCTAATATCTCTGTAGGAGACTACCTCTCCACCAGAGATCATAGTCAAATAACATTTGGAATTAAAATTAATGTTCATAATTCTGAGAGCCTGGAATACGTTTTGGATTTTAAAAGGGCTAGATTTCCTGACATGAAACTGCATTTTTCCACCCATAATTGGGATAAGGATCTGTCGTGCCATGATATTAATGATGCATGGACTTCTTTTCTTAATTAATTTAAACGTTTAGAATAAAATAATATCCCATTACGTAAAAAGAGATTGGCGAAGTCTGTTAAAGCTACTGTAAATAGTGGAATGCTGAAATTAAAAGTAGCTTAACGTTAAAAAAGAACGCGTATTTTATGATAAATTTAAAGAAACAAATAATTTGTCCGTTGAAAATGCTTACAAGCTATTGAGAAGGCGAAGCAAAAAACATTTCACAAAAGTAAACACAACTATGAGCTATATACAGTGAACCAAATTAAATCGAATCCGAAGGAATTTTTTAATTATGTTAAGAATAAAAAGTAGCTTCGCAGACTATTGGTCCACTCATAGGCGAAAACAACGAACAAATTTACGATGACTTACAAATGACGGAAGTTTTAAGTGCGTTATTCTCTTCCGTCTTCATTAAAAAAAATATGAACAACACTCCCGTTTCCGTAATCATGCTCAGTGATGATCATTTTTAAAGCTTCACGATTTTACCATTAGCGAGTGTGAAGTACTTTCGGCCATAGGTAAAATTAATCCTAATTGAACACCAGGTCTGGATAAGCTCTATCCTAGGGTACTTAAAGAAATGAACTGCGCAGTAGTCTCTCCTCTCACATATATATTTAATAATAAGTCGTTGCAGGCTGGAGAAGTTTCATTCGTTTGGGAACTTGCAAACATTACGCCAATATTTAAAAAGGGGACATATCGCTTAAGGGAAGTTATTCCATTAGCCTAACTTCAGTAGTTGGTTAGCTTATGGAGACGATCGTTCTGGACAAAATAGTTAATCACTTAGAAATTTATAAATTAATCAAAGATTCTCAACACGGCTTTCGACGTAATCGTTCTTGTCTTACCAATTTGCTCGATTTCTTTAATAATATTGTAGTATATATAACGAGAGTAAAACAGTAGTTAATATATATTTCGATTTTCAAAAAGCGTTTGATAAAGTGACACATAAAAGATTATTAGCTAAACTTCATTCTCCCTGAATTGATACTGATATTCTCAAATGAATGAAAAATTTGCTGAGTGGACGTAAACAAAGAGTGGTCATTAATGGCAAAACGTCTAACTGGAAAATTGTAACGAGCGGCGTGCCTCAGGGATCAGTTCTGGAAAAAGTTTTTTTTATCATTTTTATCAATGACATCGACTTGGGAATTAAGAGCATAATTTCAAAATTTGTGGATGATGCCAAACTGGAGGGACGAACAAAATCAGTGGCAGAACGTTTGCAGATTCAAGAAGATATTAATAAATTACTCGAGTGGGCACAAATTTGTCATATGAACTTTAATATAGATAAATGTAAAACGTGGCATTTCGGTAGAAACACTGTTAAAGAAAAGTGTTTTATGCGCGACGAGAAAGTAACGAGTGTTATGGAAGAGAAAGATTTAGGTATTATTGTTGCCGACACTCTTAAACTGAGTAAGCAATGTATCGAAGCGGTCAGAAAAGCAAATAGAATCTTAAGATTTATTGGTAGATCATTTGAATTTAAGTCGGAGAAAACAATTCTAACATTATATAATTCCTTAGTACGCCCCCACATGGAATACTGCGTTCACTTCTGGTCCCTATATTTACGACAGGACAGAGATAGAAAGGAAAGAGTGCAGCGACGGGCTACTAAGCTGATTCCTAGACTTAAGAAAAAATCATACGTTGCCCGTTCAGAAACGTTAAATTTATTCTCACTCGCAAAATGGCGGATTCGAGGAGATTTAATCTAGGTATTTAAAATGATTAAAGGTTTTGATAATGTCGACGCCAAAAAATATTTAACCTTCAGGAATGCAGATAGAACTTGCGGTAATGGTTCCAAATTAGTGGGTAAACATTTTAATTCCAATAAAGCTAAACATTTTTTCTTTAATCGTATAGTTAAGTTGTGGAATGGATTGCCAGCTAGCGTGGTTCAAAGTAATTCGATCAAATCCTTTAAAAAGAGACTAGATGGTTATCTTACCTTAAACCCACAGTTGGAAGCATTTGTTAGCGTGTAAAAGTATTATAGAATTTTCACTTGGATTCCCTCTTCTGTGCTTTAAAATTTTCACTTTATCTTTAAATTTCTTTCCTACCTTTCAACCACCTCTTTTCTCTGCTTTGCTTTAAAACTTTCACTTGTCTTTAAATTATTTACTTCTTTTAACCTTCCTTCTTAAAAAGATAGCCTCGTAGGAACCAGCCGGTCTGTTGCTGTTTGGTGTCCTTTGCATTCCTTTGTATTGAGAAATAAATCCAGAATCTTGGGCCTATCTCCAAGGTGATCGGCAATACGAGTAGGGTGCTGTACAATCTGGTCTAGGTCATCCAGGATAGAGAAATCGTCAGTCAGCTCACCAAGGATGTCAGTGAAATGGGAGGAAGGCAAAGGTGGTGCTGAACATTAAAATCTCTTAAAATGGAGAGTTCAGTAAAAGATGAGTGGGATAGTATGTATTCCACTTTGGAAGTAAGGTCGTCAGAGTTTTGGATATCACTAGAATTCGGAAAAGGGTTGACAGCGCAAATATATTAAGTTTGAGATTGGAAATTAAGCTGGGAATACGAGAGCAAATTAGGTCGTTGCGTACATAACGGAACTTCCACCTTTAGAATGAAGTTGAGTATAGAGAAAGTAGGAGGGTACAGAAAGGGGGTTGCTGTCAGTTGTTCCAGACACCTGAGTTTCAATGAGGAAGAGGTCAGGTTTAGAGTAGGAGAAGTGGTGTTCAACAGACTGGAAATTTGAGGAAAGGCCACGAATGTTGAAGAAGTTAATGAAACGTGAATTTAGCAGAGTCCCAGGATATCTCGTATTGGTTGTAGCAGAACCACCCCTGCAGCCTGGTTTGTTGTGGTATTTGGTGGTCTGTACACGTTCACAATGATTAGATTTAGTTCTTTTACTTTCAAAATAAGAATTTCGACTATGCTGTTTGATTTCAATACAATTTGCAATGTGAATGTGTTTTTCATGTAAATGAAACAACCTCCTCTTTTTCTAGAAAATCTTTCCGCTCTGTATATGTTGTAGTTCTGTATTGCTGATTCAGTGTCTTCAATGCAGTTTTCACATCCTCTTTCGTATTTATGTATTATGTAATTGTGTTTTCCTTAGACATATGATATCTGTGCTTGTTTCCAGAGCTAAATTTTGCAGGTATTGTAATTTGAAGTCTGCATGGTCAGTGTACATGCCATGTATAATTATAAATATAATAAATTTTACAGGATTAAAAATCTTGGTGCACGGTTTGCTGGATAATGGACGCTTTCGTGTTGATTTTGTCGGTTCCTGTTCGGTATTATTGGGTAGGCCGTTGGGAATACTGGAGAAGCGGCCGTTGATACCATTGTGATTGTTGAATTAACAGTGAGTGGTGTTAGACTATTGGGTGGTGTATACAGGGTGATTCATAAATGTGTTTCATAAATCGCAGGGTGTATTCTTGAAACAAAAATAAAGAAAAAAGGCCATATAAACATAAGTCGAGAAACCTGTAGGAACAAATTTCGAACATTTACTTTAAGAAAGCAAATGTATCATACTGTGTATTTGCATAAAATGTAAAAAATCTTTTGGAGTTTCATTTTTCTGTCGCGTGCTATAGCTCAAAACCTGTAGGTTTCTCGATCTAAGTTTATATGGTCTTTTTCTTTATTTTTGTCTCAAGAATACACCCCTAGATTTATGAAACACATTTATGAATCAACTTGTATATGAATCAACTGCAGAGTTCAGTGTTTTCTCATTAAAAGGGACAGATGTCCTTTTTATCGTTCTGACTAGTTCTAAAAAATGTACTTCCTTGTCGTTGTTGTTACTTCTATTATTTGTGGTTTTAGCTGTTATTTCTCATCCTCTTCTCTGAGTACCCTGTGAAAATACAGGTACTTCATATTCAGACATTTTTTCTCCCTAACTGGTTGCCTACACTTGCAAAGGTGGAAATAGTAGCAGTTTTCTCCGCGCAACCTGCAACTTTCACTCATCATGTAGAATTTTTTTTAGGGTGATTATATATGCATCCGGAGCCATATTTACACGAATCTGTTTTGTAATATTCGCATATGGTCCGACTTTTAGATTCCTTAGGAATGCTGTGGGATTCAATTTCTGACCTTGTGCTAGCAGCACTTCTCTACTCAGTGTTTTTTTAACTTTTGGTGTGCTTTCGTTTTTATTGGTGGTTTTTGTTGTGCGAAGGAGGTATTTCTTCGCCTGAGGTTACTTCTGCATTCCCATCTAGTTCCCTTCAGTGTCCTTAGTCCTATTTTCATTTATGCTGGCGTTCTCTGTCGTTTCCTGTCTTTCTGCCCGTGAACTTCTTGTAATCATTTCTTCTACTGCAGCATTCTCCATTCCCATTTGTGCTACTTCTCTGTGGCTTTCCATGTACTTGACATGTAAGAAGCCATAAAAGCCAATGATTTTGTTATTCGTTCTGTTCATCATTTCCTCTCCTTTCTGCTACTTTATATATTCGTAACGCTTAAATGTATTACATAGAATGCATTTTAAGCCAGTGGTCCGGTTCGCTTCATTTTCGCTGACGCAGAGCTGGTACGCGGCGCATTCCATTAAACATCATCTATCTCTATTCAATTTTTTTGGATTTACAGCAACTTACACAATTTTTCGTATTTTTTTTCATACTTTTGGTTTACTTTCTTCCTTCTTTTTCCCTAACGGCTTTTCTAGTTTTCCCATAAAGTTTGATCACACTCAGTTTTATGACTTTTTTCCTCCTAATGTGTAGCAGAACTTCACTGCAGCTCCGAATTCCGTTTGAATTATTTTCAATTTATTTTTCTTTGTCATCTTTGTATGGCACTAACCTTGACTTAAATTATTTTCACGTCTTCACTGATACGTGACACACACATTGGTATAGATAGAATTAACCGCCGAATTCATAATCACAAGTCATTTTGATGTTAGCACAAAGCTAAACAAAGCGTCCGTACACCACAAGGTAGAAATATACACTCAAACACACACACACACACATATATATATATATATATGTATGTGTCTGTGTGTGTGTGTGCGCGCGCGCGCGCGCGTACATTTGTGTATTGTATGTATTTGTATACAATTAGGAAACAAAACAAAGATGGCATACCGCATAAAAACTTTTCTTTTCTGGCTTGAATTTATAACAAGAAAGTCGTTCGAATGCATTCAAACATTTGAATTTTTAAACTTTTTAAAAAATTTGCTCCAATTAAAATTCTAAATGCGCAAACAACACAGCGAAAGATGTGAAAATAAACAACTACAACAACAGTTAAAGTGGGGAAACGTTTAGGTTAGCGGCTTTCTTTTTTTCTTTTATCCAAACGAATGTAGGTCCCTGTAAACAAGAATATAATTAAAGTTATTTTTAGTTCATTCTTATTCACATGGAATAAGTCAACTTTTAATTTAATTTCACGATATTTAAAGGGATTTTTAAATGTAATCTTTAAGTTGGCTTTTTAACTTGCTTTTAGTGTTTTGGTATTCTTTTGGCACAACAGTTTATCTAATTACGAACAAAGTTTTAGGCGGTGTAAAAGCTGTGATATATATATAAAGGGTGATCCAGAGAAATAGGACCCAAAAGAAACCCCTGTAACTCTTAAAGTATAAGTCCTTTTATAAAATCATACGCATCATTCGAAAGAGGATAGTTACAAGTTTGTACAGGATTGTATAGGTTTTGACAATACAAGACAAGATAAGATACAAAACAAAATAAAAGTGTTAGTTAAAACTAACCCTTCAAGATGACTGCATGGACTGTGGAACAGCTGCGTTTCATAACTGAGCAATATTATGAGCATGGAAGAAGTGTAGTTTCAGCTCAAAGATCTTTCAAGACAAATTTTCAGATGTCAAAATCACCTTCTAAGAAAGTAATCCGTCGGTGTGTCAGAAATTTTTCCCTAACTGGCAGCATTGGAAAAGGAAACCAACTGGAAGAGTGCGCACAGCAAGGATAGACGAGATCATTAACAGAACTCATGAAATTGTACAGGATAATCCTAACATAAGCATCAGACGTGCTTCTCAGCTGTTAGGAGTTAGATATGGAACAACACACCGTATATTCAAGCAAAATTTAATGCTCTTTCCATATAAAATTCAAACAGTGCAACAACTAACGATGGAGATTTCGCACGAAGACGACAATTCTGTCAATGGATCCAACAGAAGGTAAATGACCACCAATTTCTAGCAACTTTGATTATGTCAGACGAAGCCCATTTTCACTTGAATGGAACTGTAAACAAACAAAATTGTCGTTTCTGGGCAACAGAAAATCCATTGAATATTACCGAAGTCCCGTTGCATAGTCAGCGTGTAACTGTTTGGTGTGGTCTTACTGCAGCTCAGATCATAGGGCCGTACTTTTTCGAGGATTCCACCGGAAACACGGTCACTGTAAATGGTGATCGCTACGAAAAAATGTTGACCGATTTCCTTATTGCTAAATTAAGAGATCTTCGTCTAGAAAACCACTGGTTCCAACAAGACGGAGCTGCCTGCCATACCACGAGGAACTGCATGGCAGTTTTGCGTCAAACGTTTCCAGGCGAGTTAATCTCAAGATTTGGAGACGTTGAATGGCCCGCAAGGTCTCCGGATTTTTCTCCCTTAGATTATTATCTCTGGGATATTTAAAGAGTAGGGTCTACAGAAATAACCCAACGACCTTGCAAGAATTGAAGGCCGCCATCACAAATGAGATACAGGCCATACCACCGCACACTCTTGCAAAAGTGATGCAGAACTTACAAGCGAGAACACTGGAATGCTTGGCAACTAATGGAGCACATTTGAAAGGAGTCATTTTAAAAAATAAATATTTTCATAATAAACTTGTAACTCTACTCTTTCGAATGATATATAGTTTTTATGAAAGGAATTAAATATTAAGAATATTTGGCTTTTTTTTATGGGTCCCATTTATCTGGATCACCCAGTATATATATATATATGTATATAATATATATATATATATATATATATATACAGGGTGTCCGAGAATTATCTGTACAACTTTTGGCTGTTATTAAAAGTCAACCATGAAGTGTAGAAATTCCAGTTTGTCCCATTTTACAGAGAATCTCATTAAGTTTTTTCTGATACCAAGTTTTGACAAGTTTTTTAGAAATTCCAGTGTGTCCGAAAATTATCTGTACAATTTCATCTTTTAATAAAATTCTTGATAACACACGTAAATTCTTAAACAAGATTATTTAGAATCTGTATTTTCAAATGTTTCTTTTATTAAAGTAACGTTGTTACAAACATTCGATATGTGCACATCAGGTCCATACACACAGACATTGATGATTTAAAAGCAAGAATCACAGCTGCTATTGAGCGAATTGATGTGGATATGCTGCAGCGTACATGGCAACATTTGGATTATCGATTGGATGTTTTGCGAATCACTGATGGTGCACATATCGAATGTTTGTAACAACCTTACTTTAATAAAAGAAACTTTTGAAAATGCAGATTCTAAATAATCTTGTTTAAGAATTTTACGTGTGTTATCAAGAATTTTATTAAAAGATGAAATTGTACAGATAAGTTTCGGACACACTGGAATTTCTAAAAAACTTGTCAAAACTTGGTATCAGAAAAAACTTAATGAGATTCTCTGTAAAATGGGACAACACTGAAATTTCTACACTTCATGGTTGACTTTTAATAACAGCCAAAAGTTGTACAGATAATTCTCGGACACCCTGTATATATATATATATATATATATATATATATATATATATATATATATATATATATATATATATATATATATATTTCTCATTCATTATGAAAGCAAGTTAATTTAAAACTTTAATATTAAATCTTCTAATAAATTCTAGGTGCGTACAGCTGTTCTGAAACAGTTTGTACAGTGAATGAACTTATTGAAAAACTTTAATAATTGCTCTTTTCAAACTCTCCTATAGTAGCTGTATTCTCAGATATTATAAGGGTTCCAAAAAACCTTAGCCCCCCCCCCCCCCATTTGCAGCTTACATGTTTACTTATATCAAAATAGTTTTTTAGTGATTATTAAAATATATAAAATTCTTTATTTATTGCAGGTATTAAATTACTCTAGCTGATAAAGTGATAATATAATGGCTTCTCAATTAATTGGTGATTCGGAGAGGCAAAGTGTGATAGATCGCATACGAGCAATAACATTTCGGGAAGCTCGTGATGCTGGAGCCACCTTTATAACATGTTCATGGGTTGCCAAAAAGTTGCGAAGAAGTGAGGACTTCGTCAAAAGAAATTGGAATAAAACTTTGGATGAATGTGAAATGGATATAACCAAATCTGGGCGCCCAAATTTGCCACTCTCTCAGGAAACAAAGGACATCATTGAAAGCGGTACGCGTAAGCGGAAAAACAGCTGTGTTAAACTTTCTAGAGAGATAGATAGAAGTGTTGAGAGGAAAGATCGTTAGTGGTGAGATCATTCGACTGTACCGTCATAGGCAAGGTTTAAAGCCTTGGCATGAACTTCCAAAGCCAAGAAAAACTCAACTTAACATCGATGACAGAATGTGGTTTGCCCATTATCTTGAAGATTGGGATGTGGATGATTTCATGCATTTAGCTGTCTCCGATGAATTTTTTGTTTACGTAACACGTCGGCCTAACTACCAAATGATCGAGTGTGGGCCACAACACCAGATGAAATCGATGACAATGAACATTATCGCGAATTATTAAAAAGTCCAGACTGTGTTGGTGTGTTTGTTTTGTTCACTGCAAAGAAGCTCATGTGGGTGCTGAAGCCAAATGGTCAGAGTTGGGATGGGCAGTATTTTCGTGATATTATTCTATCCCAACATGTCATTCCTTTTCTAAGAAACCCAAACAATGTTATGGATGTCGATCAGGTCACACTTCTGCACGATAAGGCCCCCTGCTTTAAGGCATTAGCCACTCAACAGTTGTTGCGGAACCATGAGATCGATTTCTTTGGAAATGAAGAATGGCCAGGAAATTCTCCTGACCTGAACGTCTGTGAACACATTGGATGTCTCTTGTTTCAAGAACCTGCAGCAAATCGATTTTCGAAGGATACAATGACGCAACACATTGAAACTGTTTTAGCAAATTTGCGTAACGATCAAGATCTATTCAAGTCACTTTTGGCAAGCTACCCAAAGCGAATTCAGGCTGTCTTGGAAGCCAATGGCGGGAACACCAAGTTTTATTTGTTTCTCATTAAATGCAGGATTAAATTCTCTTTTGTAAGGTATGTTTAGTTTTACTGTACCTCTAATGGTTTAGGCCATGGGCGAGGTGGCTAAGGTTTATTGGAGCCCCGTATACCGTATTTTACGCCTCACAAGACGCTACTTTTTTCCTGAAAAACGTCTCCAAAAATCACTTCAGGGCTCATATGTTATCGTTTTGTTTAATGTTCTTTTAATAAAGTTATGGGAATATATTTTTTGTGAGGCTGATAAATCTTCGAAATATTTTTTTCCTAAATATTCTTTGCTAAATATAGATTGCGTCTTACCACTTGTAGCGTCTTATGAGGCGTAAAATACGGTAAGCACAATATAATAAAAGAGTAAATACTAAACTATGTATTGTAAATAATATATATATATAATTATAATATATATATATATATATATATATGGAATCTGAACTACGCCCCACCAGCAGCCCAGCTTCTTAGCCACTAAGCCACCCAGGGTACCCATTTATTTACCAACCGATTTCTTTTTTATTGTGTGGAAGAATGAACAGCTGGGTTTTGCAACGCGCCGCCTGCCGTCACCGGGTCTCGATCCCAGGGCCGATGAATTCGTAGTCAGCGACGCTACCCACACCACCACCGAGACCCATATACTGTATATATATATATATATATGCGCCTCGGTGGTGTAATGGTTAGCGTCGCTGACTACGAATCCATCTGCCCCGGGATCGCGCAGCAAAACCCAGTTGTTCATCCTTCCACACAATAAAGAAAGTGGTTGGTAGATAAAAGGGTACCCTAGGTGGCCTAGTGGTTAAGATGCTGGGTTGCTGGTGGGGCGTGGTTCGGATTCCACTTTAAACTGTAGGTCTAAGGTGGAGTGAAAAGCTTGACCTTTGTCAGAATGAACAATTCGGGCGGATGCACTATAAATGCTCAACAATGATTAAAAAAACTAAATTGATTAAGTTTTAGATGTTCCGCAAGTCCTCTGAAGATTGCAAGTAAAACGTAAAACATTACAAAAAACTTTTAAAACTTTATTTAAATACGTAAACTTTATTAATTATTTGGCAATTATGATTTTTGATTAAGATTTTCTTGTATTTTTTGTATTCTTGTTGCTATTAAGTTAAGATCTGAACGTAAAGAACAAGAAAGAGCACGATTTTCTAAAAACATTGAAGATGGAGATATCAATAACCCATCCACTTCCAGGAAAGAGCCAATGGACTGGGATAACTGTCATACAATTCCTGATTCTGACACATCAACAGATACAGATAGAGAAAGTGATGATGATGATTGAGGAAGGTATAAAGAAATCAGGTGAAGCACATAAGCTCACCCGCAAATTGCCTTCATTAGCAAAAACTTGTGACCGATTCGGAATATCAGACAGAGCTGGTGCAGCCGTTGCCTCTGCTGTTCTGGAACATTTTGGTCTCATTACCTCTGAAGATTATCACAATGTTGTGGATAAGAATAAGGTGAGACGGCAGAGAAAGAAGATCAGAGAGGAGTTGAGTAAATCAAGTGAAGAAAGTATAGAAACATTGTATTTTGATGGAAGAAAGGACTTAACTAAAGCAAATCTCTGTAAGGATGGGAGGTACTACTACAGTACAACAATTATTGAGGAACACATCACGCTTATAGCTGAACCAGAATCAAAATATCTTGGGCACTTCATTCCTGTGACTGGAAATTCAACTAACATTTCTAAGGGAGTAATAAAGTTTCTTAACTAACAATATTAAGGTAGACAATCTGAAGGTCATTGGATGTGATGGAACCAATGTAAACACTGGCATACATAATGGAGTTATCAGGCAACTAGAGGTACATTACAATACTCCTTTTCATTGGTTCGTGTGTTTGCTGCATACCAATGAACTGCCTCTCCGCCATTTGTTTAATTATTTGGATGGTAAAACCAAAGGACCAAAAGCCCTTGCTGGAAATGTTGGCAAAAGTCTTACTGCGTGCGAAAAGATGCCAGTTGTCAAGTTTGAAGCAATCAAATCAAGTACTGTGCCTTCTATTCCGGGGGATCTCGATCTAAGCCAAGATCAAAAGTATGTCATGGAAATTTGTAATGCAGTCATAGAAGGCCAATGTTCCCAAAACCTTGAAAACCGCAACCCAGGTTCTTTGAACCATGCCAGATGGCTTACGACAGCCAACAGGAGAGTTAGACTTTATGTTGCGACCAAAAAGCCGTCAGAAAACTTGAAAACTCTGACCGAATTCATTGTTCGCGTTTATGCCCCAACGATGTGGTTTAATATAAAGCGAAATCCTTACTATTACCAGGGACCAAGGCACCTCTGGTTTATCTAATATACTATTTCAGAAATGAAGCATTATATATATATATATATATATATATATATATATATATATATATATATATATACACACATATATATGTAACAGTTTTTTTGCGCACACCTACAGGTCGCTACAATTGGTATAGAACAATGCGGTTTTCACCATTCGATGCGTCTTTTTATTGTGCAGTGCCCATGCTAAAAAAAGATTCCCTAACATAATTCCTTCCCCCCTTTTAGGGGTACAGTTCTTCCCATGCCTGTACACGCATTTTTAAAATTTTTCATTTTTAATCATAATTTTGGCACAAAATAAGTCAATATTTACTAAACATTTAATATCATTCGATTCACAAAAGATTTTTCGATTCACAAAAGATTTCTTTATCGATTCAATACAAAAAATTACATAATTAAAACGGGCAATTTAAATAAACACGAGTTTAAAGTTAAACGAGCCACACTCGAAATTATTTACCGTGACTTTTGTGCGTTTTATTACTGTGGCTTTTGTAAATAATGTTAACGTATACCAAACAATTTGATAGGATATTGATTTATCATTCTATTTTTTAGTTGTCATAGAAATACGTTAATTAAGTTATCTGATTAGATGCGCTTTTATAGTTGAAGATCATTTTTAGAAATTATTTATTTTCCCCACTTTAAAGTATTACAAAATTTCTATTAGGTATCCTAATATCATTATGCCTGTCGCTGTAAGTAAGAAAATAGCAATTATTTTCCATTTTATGAAAATTTCGGACCCCCTAGGCCTACAAAACCAATTTTTCCCTTTTCTTTATAAAAAATTGTTGATTTTCCGAAGTCTTTCGGTTATAAATTTGTACCAGTCTATTGTTTATCTATAATAATAATCCCCATTATAATAATAGCCAAGTTTTGTTTGTTTGTTTATATGTCTGTCTGTTTGTTGCAGAATTGTGTCACGTTCTGAAGGAATTAGATAGGAATAATTAGAAGCTATGAATTATTGTATTACGGGCGGCAATGTGAAGCTCAAGATTTTCATGACTGTGTTCTTTTCTGTAGTTTAGCAATGGGGGAAGGGTGAGGGTGGGGAGAAGGGTTGGGTGGGGGGAAGGGTGGGGGTGGGAGGAAGGGTGGGGGTGGGGGGAAGGGTTGGGGTGGGCGGAAGGGTGAGGCAGGGGGAAGGGTGGTGGTGGGGGTAATGGGGGATGGGTGTGGTAATGGGGAGGGGTGGGGGTAATGGGGGAGTGGGTTAGCCCCCAAGTTGTATGAATGATGAGGAGGTTTTGGGAGATACCAGATTCAGAAATGTTGACACAATGTGAAGCTCAAGATTTTCATGACTGTGTTCTTTTCTGTAGTTTTAGCAATTGGGGAAGGGTGAGGGTGGGGGGAAGGGTTGGGGTGGGGGGAAGGGTGGGGGTGGGAGGAAGGGTGGGGATGGGGGAAGGGTTGAGGTGGGCGGAAGGGTGAGGCAGGGGGGAAGGGTGGTGGTGGGGGTAATGGGGATGGGTGTGGTAATGGGGAGGGGTGGGGGTAATGGGGGAGTGGGTTAGCCCCAAGTTGTATGAATGGTGAGGAGGTTTTGGGAGATACCAGATTCAGAAATGATGACACAATGTGAAGCTCAAAATTTTCACGGCTGGGTTCTTTTTTTGTAGTTTAGCCTGTCTAACCGTCAGCGAAGCGACGGCACGGGTACACTATCCCCATTATAATAATAGCCCAGTTCTCTTGCCAATCGTCTTCTTATTTCTGCAGCAGTCTCCATTTTCGTGGTTCATATATATTTTGCCGTCATTCTTGACGGCACGGGTACACTAGTAATAATAATAATAATAATAATAATAATAAACGTGTGTGTGTGTGTGTGTTCCAGCCATCAGCCATAATTCCAAAATGGAAGCAGTTACAAACATGAAACTTCAAACACATATTGATTAGGTCCCGAGGTTGTGCACGTGGGTGTTAATAAATTAAATAATTAACTTTAAATCATTAAATGACGTCATCAAGATCATTACGAAACCTATGGTAAAATTATTGAATACCCGGTTAGGTTCATTGAATGCCAGGTTAGGTCATCTGTACGCCCTTGACAATTGGTCAGGTTAAGTCGTGATATTTTCGTTGGCTTTAACGAAAATATCATGACTTAACCTAACCAATCGTCAAGGGTGTACAATTAACCTAACCGGGCATTCAATTAACGTACCCGGGCATTCAATTAATCTAATCGGGCATTCAGTTGATCTAACCGGCCATTTAATTAACCTAATCGGGCATTCAGTTGACCTAACTGGGCATTCAATTAACCTAACTGGGCATTCAATTAACCTAACCGGGCATTCAGTTTACCTAACCGGGCATATATATATATATAGCGTTCAACATCCACCCCGGCAACGCCGGGTCGCTCCGCTATTATTGAATACCCGGTTAGGTTCATTGAATGCCAGGTTAGGTCATCTGTACGCCCTTGACGATTGGTTGGGTTAAGTCGTGATATTTTCGTTGGCTTTAACGAAAATATCATGACTTAACCTAACCAATCGTCAAGGGTGTACAATTAACCTAACCGGGCATTCAATTAACGTACCCGGGCATTCAATTAATCTAATCGGGCATTCAGTTGACCTAACCGGCCATTTAATTAACTTAATCGGGCATTCAGTTGACCTAACTGGGCATTCAATTAACCTAACCGGGCATTCAGTTTACCTAACCGGGCTATATATATATATATATATATATATATAGCGTTCAACATCCACCCCGGCAACGCCGGGTCGCTCCGCTAGTGATATCTAGTTCAAGATACCTATCTGATGAGCTTAAGGCAGTCATTGATCCTGTTACTGAAAGACGGGCAAATTTTGCTCACCCAGAAACTTTATTGGTCTCGATGTTATTTGATGAAAGGCAAGTGATGAGAGAGTTAGCTTTCCTGCGCATTCTCTTAGCCAGGGAAAGTGTGTCCTCGGGCATTAGAGAATTTAGACGGCCTGAAATTAATTTCTTGGCAAGAGACTACACAGATTTAATTCGATTTGGAGACTACCCAAAATATGAACCACCTCTGACAAAAAGCTTGACAAACACCCAGTTAGAGCTTATCGTAAGGGGTGATGAAACTAACCTTCTATTGAAAAAGTACCCATGTCATTCACAAGTTGTGGAAAGACATGGCAAACTTGTAACAGAAGCATCAGCTTCTTTCTGTGGCCAGGTAAATAGAGATGGTTTTATAAAGGCAAGAATTGCTTCAAGATCAAACATGCCTACATTTGAGTCAAAATGCGAATACAAATGTCAATAAACTACATGTAAAAACTAATGAAAGGGAGGTTAGGCTGGGCATGGTGTGGAATTCGACCTACAGCCACCTCCTCGTGGTGAATTCTGGGTGATTTGCCTTGTAAACTATCATGGCAAGTCAGCAAAGAGCTGTAGTTTACTATACGGAGTATCGGAAAAAATCACCAAAAATTTAAGTGACCTGCGGAACCTCAAAATATTTATATAAAAGCTTGAAACTTTGTCATGATACTTCCTATGTAGGTACACAAACTTTCGTAATACAGGGTAAATTAAGCTTCCCAAAAAAGATTTTTCAAGCAAAAACGACCGGGACTACTACATATACCAAAGGTATATATCACACTACATATATACTTTTCTTTTTTTTAATTAGAAATAAATGGGAAAATTCCAACACTACAGTACGTATCTTTTGCCTAGTTTAAAAGTCTATTTTGTAAAAATAATACTGAGCGAATGAATACATTTTAAATATAACAACTGCACTTAAATAAGATTTTTCTTTCCTTTTCTAAGTGCATCATATTTAAGAGCTTTCATTTTTCACAAAATTTAAAAGAAATTAATAAATTAAATTTAATGAAATTAATTCATTATATTAAATTTACTGAAATATAACTTCTTATAAGATATTTATCTCGTGCTAATAAAGTTATTATCATTAATAATATTAATAAATTTTGATAAATTTCAGTAAAGTAGAACTACAAAAACAACAAATACCGTAAACTACAAATATCGTAAACTACAAATATCGTAAAATCAATGAATATATATTCATTTCTTATGTAATTAGCAAACACCTTAAAAAAAAACCATAAAAATATGATTATTTATTAGAAGAAAAAACAAACTGGATTAAAATGTTGAACCAGCTCGTATTTATGGTTTGCATTACTTTAAACCAACACTACTTTACTGTCTGTCACTGATAATGGCGAGCAATTAAATCCTGAAACAACGGTAAAAGGGATATTGAAATGTACTCTCTTATACACAAAGGAGAAATAAATGTAATTAAATATTTTAAAAAGGTATATGAAGCGTTCGGATATAAAAGTGTATATATATATATATACACACACTTTTATATCCGAACGCTTAAATAATATATATATATATATATATATATATATATATATATATATATACAGTAATATAATATATATATATATATATATATATATATATATATATATATATATATATATATATATATAATATATATATATACCATATGTCCCACAAAAAAGTACACCCAAGTTTAGATTGTACTAACTCCTCCAAAAATTGAGATATTTTGGATCTGTTTGTTTGATTTAATATAGCAAATTATTCTTTGTTAACGTTCAAATTTATTCATGTTTAAACGATTTAGTGTTTAAGCATCTGCTTTTAACTGAAGGGTACAACAAAATGGATTGCGCAAAATTGGTAAATGAAAAAATAATGTGTGTGCTATCGATGTAATGAAAAGACAAATACATAATAATAGATACTTTAACATAATTTTAATAAGATACAAAGCAGATTTTTCTTTATTCCTTATTGCAAAAGTTATGCTTAGTTTCGTTTACTTTCAACATGACCGCCATTCCTATCGATACAAATCTGGAGTCGAGCTCTCATCTTCCCCATCACTCTTTTGATAAGATCTGGATTGTCTTTTAACAAGTTGATTTCAGCTGTGATGCGAGTCCTCAAATCATCTAAATTGATAGGTTGTGATGCAAATACTCTATTTTTCAAATGACCCCATAAAAAGTAATCACACGGGGTCAAGTCAGGGCTTCTGGGAGGCCATTCAATGTCATGGCCTGTAGCAATTACTCTTTGGTGGAAGACTTCCCGCAAGCGTTCCTTCACAATAACTCTCCTGTGAGCAGGAGCTCCGTCTTGCACCCACCAAATACGATTAAATCGGTTTCCATAAGTAATACGTATTTGTGGAAGGATTTCTCGGTCTATCATTTCTAGGTAAGCTTCACCATTTAGATTACCATCGTAAAAGACCGGGCCAATTACCGCTCCATTACCGCACAGTCCTACCCAGAGAGACAGTTTTTGTCTAGAGTTATTCTTTTCGTAGATATGATTGTCAGGTGGATGATTTTTTGGTGCATACTGACGGCAGATTTGTCTGTTCACTAGACCATTCATAAAAAAGGCCGCCTCATCTCCAACCACTAATTGTTCCGTGAATCTTTCTGGTTTTTCAAGAAACCACTGGGCAAATCTTAGGCGGCGAGGTAGATCTCCTTCAATGAGTTGATGTCGAATTTCCATTCTGTATGGGTACAAATTCAAATCCTCACGAACTATTCGATGAAATGACATGCGTGAGAGTTCTGTACCATTTCGCCTGGTGGACACTTTTGGATGTCTCTCTAATAAATGCCAAACATGCTGAATGTTCTCGTCTGTTCTTGCCGTCTTCGGATGGCCTGAACGTCCTTTGTTCAAATTGAGGACCGTTCCTTCTTCTTTGTATTTCCAAACATTCTTCAAAATTGTATGTTTAGTTGGAGAAGCTCTATCGGGAAATTGCAGTTCGAAGGTATTCTGAACTTGTTTTAAGCTTTTAGTTTGCAGATAAGTTGTGACCATGAGAACGCGTTGCCTTCGTGTAAACTGCATAAGGGTTTCAAAGTTATTTATAAATTTAGTAATTCAGATTCTTCATTTATATGTATGACTCGTATCTTAGATACAAAAGTTCGAATTATTTAAAAAAAATATTTGCAATATCCTTCGACGTAAAAAGTAGCACATTGGTTAAAGCAAGAGGAGCTATCTGGTTGGGAGAAATGATCGCACCGCGCAACCCATTTTGCTGTACCCTTCAGTTAAAAGCAGATGCTTAAACACTAAATCGTTTAAACATGAATAAATTTGAACGTTAACAAAGAATAATTTGCTATATTAAATCAAACAAACAGATCCAAAATATCTCAATGTTTGGAGGAGTTAGTACAATCTAAAGTTGGGTGTACTTTTTTGTGGGACATATGGTATATATTATTTATTTTCGCCTTTCTGTCTGTCTGTCTGTCTGTCCTTTATGCAAGCGCAAACCGTTTGACCTAGAGCTACCAAATGGGGGTAATGGGGAGGGGGTTAGCCCCCAAGTTGCATAAAGGGGGGTGAGGGGATTTTGGGGGCATTCAGTTGACCTAACCGGGCATTAAATTAGCCCGAACAACGCCGGGTACCTCACCTAGTGTATATATATATATATATATATATATATATATATATTATATATATATATGTGTGTGTGTGTGTGTGTGTGTGTGTGTGTGTATATATACTTTTATATCCGAACGCTTCATATACCTTTTTAAAATATTTAATTACATTTATTTCTCCTTTATGTATATGAGAGTACATTTCAGTATCCCTTTTACCGTTGTTTCAGGATTTAATTACTCGCCGTTATCCTACAGTAAAGTAGTGTTGGTTTAAAGTAATGCAAACCATAAATACGAGCTGGTTCAACATTTCAATCCAGTTTTATCTTCTAATAAATAAACAGACAAACAGACCGACTCTGTGTTGATATTCCTCATCCCATAAGAGGTTCCCGTGCAAAATTTGGTAACTCTAGGTCAAACGGTTTGCGCTTGCATAAAGGACAGACAGACAGACAGACAGGCGAAAATATATATATATATATATTATATATATATATATATACACTAGGGGAGGTACCCGGCGTTGCCCGGGTTAATTGAATGCCCGGTTAGGACAACTGAATGCCCAGTTAGGTCAATTGAATGCCCCCAAAACCCCCTCACCCGCCTTTATGCAACTTGGGGGCTAACCTCCTCCCCCATTACCCCCCCCCCTCCCCATTACCCTCCCCATTACCCCACCCCTCTCCATTACCCCACCCCTCCCCATTACCCCCACCCCTCTCCCCCACTTTCCCCCACCCCACCGTTCCACCATTACTGCCCGGAATAAATTTCACAAACAGACAGGCTAAACTACAGAAAAGAACGCAGCCGTGAACATTTTGAGCTTCACAGTGTGTCAAGATTTCTGAATCTGATCAGATATCCCCCAAAACCCCCCTGACCAAATAAATGAACTCCCAATTACGTACTGTCGGTTCAATTATTTGGTCAATAAAACTATAGAAAAGAACACAGTCATGAAAATCTTGAGCTTCACATTGCTGCCCGTAATACAAACAGACAAACAGACAGGCTGACCGACTCTGTGTTGACATTCTTCATCTCATAAGAGGTTCCCGTGCCAAATTTGGTAGCTCTAGGTCAAACAGTTTGCGCTTGCATAGAGGACAGACAGACAGACAGACAGACAGAAAGGCGAAAATATATAATAGAAAAAGACTAGGTGAGGTACCCGGCGTTGCCCGGGTTAATTGAATGCCCGGTTAGGTGAACTGAATTCCCGGTTAGGTCAACTGAATGCCCCCAAACCCCCTCACCCCCTTTATGCAACTTGTGGGCTAACCCCTCCCCCATTACCCCCACCCCTCCCCATTACCCCACCCCTCCCCCATTACCCCCTCTCCCCCCTTACCCCCACCCCCACCCTTCCCCATTACTGCCCAGGATATATTTCACAAACAGACAAACAGACAGGCTAAACTACAGAAAAGAACGCAGCCGTGAAAATTTTGAGCTTCACATTGTATTAAGATTTCTGAATCTGATCAGATATCCCCCGAAACCCCTCTGACCAAATAATTGAACTCCCAATTACTGTCGGTTCAATTATTTGGTCAATAAAACTATAGAAAAGAACACAGTCATGAAAATCTTGAGCTTCACATTTCCGCCCGTAATACAAACAAACGAACAGACAAACAGACAGGCTGACCGACTCTGTGGTGACATTCTTCATCCCATAAGACGTTCCCGTGCCAAATTTGGTAGCTCTAGGTCAAACGGTTTGTGCTTGCATAAAGGACAGACACAGACAGACAGAAAGGTGAAAATATATAATAAAATGTGTATATATATATATATATATATATATATATACATATTATAATAAGAGAGCTGTCCGTCTGTCTGTCCGTCCGTCCGTCCGTCCGTCACACTTTCAGAAATTGTGAGAAAAAATTGTGAGAAAAAAAAATTCAGAAATTGTATTACGGGCGGCAATGTGAAGCTCAAGATTTTCATGACTGTGTTCTTTTCTGTAGTTTAGCCTGTCTGTTTGTCTGTTTGTGAAATTTATCCCGGGCAGTAATGGGGGAAGGGTGGGGTAATGGGTAGGGATGGGGGTAATGGGGGAGGGGTTAGCCCCCAAGTTGCATGAATGGGGGTGAGGAGGTTTTGGGAGATACCAGATTCAGAAATGTTGACACAATGTGAAGCTCAAAATTTTCACGGCTGCGTTTTTTTTGTGTAGTTTAGCCTGTCTAACCGTCAGCGAAGCGACAGGAATTGTACTAGTATGTATATACAGTTCCCGTCGCTTCGCTGACAGTTAGACAGGCTAAACTACAGAAAAGAACACAGTCATGAAAATCTTGAGCTTCACATTGCCGCCCGTAATACAATTTCTGAAAGTGTGACGGACGGACGGACGGACAGCTCTCTTATTATAGTATAGATTATTATTATTTAGTTAGACCTTCGGTGCTGGGGCCTTCGGCTTCTAATCCAATTACTGGGGAGTCAATTACTCGGTCAATAAGACCATAGAAAAGAACGCAGCTATGTAAAGTTTAAGCTTCAAAAATCTTGATACATTGGGTTCGGATGTGAAGCTTAAGATTTTCATTGCTGCATTCTTTACTATAGTTTTATTGACCGAATAACTGAACCCATAGTAATTGTCGGATTAATTATTCGGTCAATAAAACTATAGAAAAGAACTCAGCAATGAAAATCTTAACGCGAGATAGCAAAAAGTTGAAAAAAAAAAAAAAGCTGAGCGCATTTATTTCTATGTTCAGAATCGCTTAATAGTAAATACATGGTGTCTACAGGCAGACATGGACTGTCATAGCTTTTGAACTGTTGAACATAAAGATCCCTGTGTGGATCATCAAAGAAGATGTTCCATGAGCAGGAATCAGGTCCCTATGTTGAAGGTCAGAGGTTAAATAGTGGTCACAAAATAAAACGATCACAAAATGGCCACAATACTTTAGAAATAATTTAATAATTACATAAAAAATGCTACAGGAAATCGCGATTATAATTTTTATATATGAATTGATAACCTGATCTACATTGATCTTAAAAGGAAATTTTATCATCTCTTCCATTTAGATTCCTTTTCAGTATCTTTGGAGCGAATCCTAATAAATTAAATCCTAGTTTTACTCCATTTTAAATCTAGTTTTCCTTTCAGGGCTTCTCTGACCGATGGATGGAGATACTTTCTCCTTTTTTCAGCGAATCTTTCCTGAAGAAGTTGATGTCGTTTCAAAGTATGAATCATTACGGTAGTGTCTGCCGAGCGCTCCCATATCTCCCTTTTACGGCTCAACATATTATCGAATCAAGCGATTATCTCCGAGACAGAGAGAAGGTAAAGCAGCAATTTTTGTAAACGGATTGAACGTCAACCTACTTATCAGTTACGTTTTAAGTCGTCGTTATCGTAAACTTTCCTCAAGTGTATTAAATATTTAACCAACCATTCTATGATAATTTTACATTTTCTCAAAATGTGACTTTTTTCCCCATAGATTTCTTGTGAACAATTTTTAAACTTAAGGATTCGTTTCATTCTTATTTAATTTGAAAGTAACAGCATTTAGATAAATACCATTTTAGTAGGTATGGAAGTTTTTGAAAGAGTGAAGTATATCCCTATAATAATGAGCGAGGAGGGCCTGAAACTGACACTGTACTCAGGCCAATTAATACGATCTATTGATCTAACTCTCGGATTACTATCATCATCAGCAGCAGCAGCAGCACCGACGGGAATCGAACCCCCATACCCCATTTTTGGGTGTATACGAAAGCCAAGCTAAATTTTTTCATAAAATTTGTGTGAAAGCAGAGAGAAAGTCAGGAATTAATTCATCAATGTAATACAGAAATAATTGCTTAGCACCCTAGCCAATTGAGAAAAACTAAATTGTAATAATTCATCCTTGAGTGTGGAGACAGTCATTCAAACTTTCTTACAAAGCGCACTGAATTTTATTTAGATATCGCTGTTTGCAGTTTCTTAAAGTTTTAACTTCAGCAAAGAATATGGAACAAACACTACTGTCACTTTCTTCATTAAAACAAAGATGTTGAGAGTACCTTGTGTTACTAAGATTACAAATTTTAGGTTATACTCCTTTCAGTTTTGTAATAATTTACAATGGTAATGCATAACAGTCCTTCGAACAAAATGTCTTAAATACTATAATAGTATTCACTAGCAAAAGGTCGGCGCTACGCGCCGATTTTGCTAGATCTGCGGTGCTTCGGCTGAATTGTGGGCCTACGGCGTATTTTATTTTGAACATCAGTAGCCCTTTATCTGGATATCATTCCTATTCCTCTCACCTTGGGCCTCAGTAATTGGGGTGCGTGCGGCCTTCCAGTTACTGGCAAACCAATTATTCATTCAATAAAACTACAGAAAAGAACGCAGCCATGAAAATCTAAAGCTTCACAAATCTTAATACAATGAGCTCGGATTTGAAGCCAAATAATTGGGGTGCCTGCGGCCTTCCAGTTACTGGCAAACCAATTATTCATTCAATAAAACTACAGAAAAGAACGCAGCCATGAAAATCTAAAGCTTCACAAATCTTAATACAATGAGCTCGGATTTGAAGCCTAAGATTTTCATGACTGCGTTCATTTCTATAGTTTTATTGACCAAATAACTGAACCGACAGTAATTGGGGGCCCTGCGGCCCGCCAAATCATAGTTTTCATTGTTTCGAGTGCATCAATAATATTGCTATAGTGTTCCATTAGTTGTGATAAGCATGATCTTCCTGACCGGAATCGATGTTGGTTATCATTTTTTTCTGAGTTTCCCCATTAACCCCACCCCCTCCCCCATTACCCCCCCCTCTCCCCCAATACCCCCTCCCCCACCCCTCTCCCCCATTTACCCCACCAATTTTTTTTTCTGAGTTTCCCCATTAACACCACCCCCCCCCATTACCCCCCCCTCTCCCCAATACCCCCTCCCCCATCCCTCTCCCTCATTTACCCCCACCCTTCCCCCATTACCCCCAAGGGGGGAAGGGGACTGTCACCTTGCAAAGGATTTACTTTAATTTTTTTTGGTTACATATATATATCGCATCTATTTTTCTGAGTTTCCCCATTAACCCCACCCCCTCCCCCATTACCCCACCCCTCCCCCATTTTGTGCCAAAATTATGATTAAAAATGAAGAAATGGGAAGAACTGTACCCCTAAAAGGGGGGCAGAATTTATGTTCGAGAATTTTTTTAGCATGGGCACTGCACAATAAAAAGACGCATCGAATGGTGAAAACAGCATTGTTCTACACCAATTGTAGCGACCTGTAGGTGTGCGCAAAAAAACTGTTACATATATATATACTGTATATATAAGGCTTCATTTCTGAAATAGTATATTAGATACTTATAATCTATACTATAATAAGAGAGCTGTCCGTCCGTCTATCTGTCTGTCTGTCCGTCCGTCACACTTTCAGAAATTGTGAGAAAAAATTGTGAGAAAAAAATTCAGAAATTGTAAAAAAAATTCAGAAATTGTATTACGGGCGGCAATGTGAAGCTCAAGATTTTCATGACTTTGTTCTTTTCTGTAGTTTAGCAATGGGGGAAGGGTGAGGGTGGGGGTGGGGGTAATGGGGGATGGGTGTGGTAATGGGGAGGGGTGGGGGTGATGGGGGAGGGGGTTAGCCCCCAAGTTGTATGAATGGGGGTGAGGAGGTTTTGGGAGATACCAGATTCAGAAATGTTGACACAATGTGAAGCTCAAAATTTTCACGGCTGGGTTCTTTTTTTGTAGTTTAGCCTGTCTAACCGTCAGCGAAGTGACGGGAACTGTACTAGTATATATATATAATAAAACCAACACTTGGGAAAACATCTTGTTTATTCAATTGCGACAGTTTCGGAGCAGATTTTCTCTATCACCAGACAATCTAAAAGAAAAACATTTCATACAAGGTACAACAACTAAGTTATGTGAGTAGTATGGGCTAAAAATGGACGAGTGCAAGGAAATTGCAAATGTTGATCAATGTTGCAGAGTGCCAACGCCCTCCCCCTTTGTTGCAAGACACCCATAGTGCCAACCACCACCCCACCCCCACCCTTTGTTGCAAGGCACCCATAGTACCAACC
>JAJOZX010000669.1:380000-447500 GCA_023014485.1 Bathynomus jamesi
GAAGATGTTCATGAGATTTTGGAATAGATTTTCATATTTTATATTTTATATATATATATATATATATTTTTTTTTTTAATTTTCTTATTATGCTCTGAACAGGTCGACCATCCAACGTCAACGCCAACAACACCGAGAAGCAGCCACTGCCAGCATCAAAGAGGCGTTCAAACCAGACACCCCTTACAGTCCACTGGGATAGCAAGCTCATGCCTGATCTCACAGGGAATATGAAGGTGGATAGGCTGGCTATTCTAGTCTCGACAATGGGAGAGAAGAAGCTGCTGGAGATTCCAAAGATACCCAATGGGACCGGCCAAGCTATGGCCCAAGCTGTGTACAACGCCATTCTTCAGTGGGGGCTAGAAAACTTTATCCGTGCCGTGTGCTTTGACACAACTAACTCCAACACCGGTCGATCGTCAGGGGCCTGCGTAATTCTCGAGCTCCTACTGGGCCGGCGTCTTCTGCATTTTGCCTGTCGACACCATATCCTGGAGTTGGTCTTGGCCGCCGCCTTTCAAGCTTGCTTGGGCCCCAACAGTGCACCGGAAATCCTCTTGTTCAAGCGGTTCCAAGCACAATGGCCATCCATTGACCAAGAAAGGTACGAGGACGCCTTCTCGAGCGACTTCGCTGCATTAGAGCTCGTCGATGTCCGGAACGAGGTCATTGCGTTCAGTGAGCAGCAGCTGTTGGAACACCAACCCCGAGATGACTATCGCGAGCTACTCAACGTTATGCTGATCTTCCTCGGAAGCACACCTTCACGTGGGAAGACGTTTCGAGCTCCTGGGCCTATGCATCTTGCTCGCTGGATGGCAAAAGCCATTTACAGCCTCAAAGTTTGGATGTTCCGGTCTCACTTTCATCTGACAGCGAGGGAAGCTAAGGGACTGAGAGATTTTAACATCTTTCTTGAAAAGGTTTACCTCAAGGCCTAGTTTCTGGCACCTCTTGCTTCCACTGCAGCTAGAAACGATCTCCAACTTCTTCAGCAGCTTCACACATACCCTTAACGAAACATCAGTGCAGCTACATCACGCAAGTTGACCGGCCACCTATGGTACCTGTCGGAGGATTTGATTCTTCTAAGCCTCTTTGATCCAGAGGTGGATTCAACCACAAAGCAGGCCATTCTGTAAATTTCAACAGAGAAGGAAGGAGAGGACGACCCACCAAAACGGGCGTTCGTGGATCTGGCGACGGTGGAAAAAAAACGCTTGCCAGTTTTGTGTCAAAGGAACGCAGAAAACTGTTCGCGACCCTAGGCATGCCGGATACATTCCTGAACGAAGACCCTGGTACATGGAATGACAGGGATGACTTCAAGGCTGCCCAGGCAATCGTCCGCTCTTTAGCAACGACCAACGCCCATGCAGAGCGAGGCGTTGCCCTGATACAAGACGCGACGCGGTCAGGGCGATTTTCGAAATGAAGAGCAGCTGCAATATGCCCTCCAAGTTATCGAGCAGAGAGAGCCGGGCAAACTTTCCTGACGCGAAGAAATCAACGTTGCTGATGAAGTCGTGATGTGCGATTCTGTTATAACCAAGTGTCCCTTCTACACTGTTTTGAAATTATGTAATTACATTTTTGTACAATGATCTTTCTTTATAATAATGCAATAAAAGGAGTCATGGAACAAAGATACTTAATTTCCTAGACAAATAACTTAAACGGCTAACACACTTGGCCTATGTCTGGAGGGGTGCTAGAGTGTACAAATTTTGACTGCTTTAAGCCACGTCTAAATATTAACATCTGTTCAAATGTCACATAGGATACTTTTTCATAAAATTGAACCATTTGGCGGGGTCAGACGTAACATTGCTCTGTTCTGAAATTTCACCATATGGATAAGGGCCACCCTAATATATATATATATATGTTATACGGGACGAATGTCAGACGCAATATTGAAAGATTAAATAAATAAGATAAATGTTATACACTAGCACGCCCCCTTCTTAAATATCCTACAAGAGCAGGCGCTCGTCTTTATCTCAGTGATTGACGCGAGAATCTGCCCAATCTTTTCTAAGTTTTAAAGCACACGCCCGAAATATGAAATATGATGTTCAAAACAGCCATTCATTTTAATCAAAGAACGCCCAGACGAACTTTCGCGACAGCATACGCTCGCTGGTCGCATGTTAGCCTTCCAAGCGAACACCTCGCATCGCATCCGTCTCGAGTTTCAGGATGGGAACCTTGACTGTGAGAACTAAATATTCTTTTGGTCTCAAGGTGACTTACCTCTCTGACGTATGTGAAAATGGATTCCTTTATTATATAAGGAAGGGTCCAGCAATTAAAAGACAGATTCTTGGTAGAGCAGACTCTGGGTAGAGAACTTACCACGGTCTCCGCGTGTGACGGGGTGCGAGTCACCTCGTATGCATTAGTTTTGCTTTCCGATTCTAGAACGGACCGCGGATCAGTCTGAGAAGAGAATCGTTGTTCATTTTACCGCGGGTAACGAGGTGCGAGTTGCCCCGTATGTCATTAGTGTGCTTTAAGCGATCTTAGAACGGACTCAAGGGGATAGTCCAAGAAAGAGGTCGTCTGACTTTTGAATTAACGTAATTTAAACCCCCGGGTGAAGGGCGAATTTCACCTCGAATAAGGACTAAGCTTTATATCGGAATATCGGAATTAAGAATCTGACTGAAGGAAACGCCGGCAGACTTAATTCGTTTATTTCATCGTGACCTTAATTGTCGCTCGTAGACTTAAAAACAATTCACTTATAGCCCGGTGAACTTACTTTAAACATAACCTTATGAACTTAAAAACTGAACAATTTATTATAAACTTTCGCCTGTAATCGTTTACTTGAATATAATTAAAGTGCCTAAAATTAAAGTTGACTCCCAGTTAATCCCATCACAATTAATCCAAACTCGACGAGTGAAACAAGGGCTAAGGAAAGCTCCCGGATTCCGTAACTGACCGAGGGGTCAGCGCACTCTGTTTAAAAAAGAGTATTTTTATTATACCCGGTAGGGACTAGCCAACAACAAACACAGGCCCCCCGCCGAGTATAATATATATATATATATATATATATATATATATATATATATATGGTGTGTTTTTATTTATACATTTCTTGTACAGGTACGATTTTAGAAATATTAAAAACTTACAATAGAAATATTAAAAACTATTAAGATTTGGCTGCTGGTTCGAGACCCGTTGCAGGCAGATGGAGCATAGCACACCCAGCTAATCTTACTTTTGAAAACTGCCAGGATATCTGCTTATGGTTACAATTTTGTTAGTCTAACCTAGCTTTATTCTGAATTTTCTATAACGTAAAAATTAATCCCATCATGTTTTTAATTATTGTCTGTTTCCTTCGGGTTATTTCGGCATATAATATATATATATATATATATATATATATATATATATATATATATGGTGTGTTTTTATTTGTACATTTCTTGTACAGGTATGAATTTATAAATATTAAAAACTATTAAGATTTGGCTGCGGGTTCGAGACCTGTTGCAGGCAGATGGAGCATAGCACACCCAGTTAATCTTACTTTTGAAAACTGTCAGGATATCTGCTTATGGTTACAATTTGCTGTTAGTCTAACCTAGCTATATTCTGAATTTTCTACAACGTAAAAATTAATCACATCATGTTTTTAATTAGTGTCTGTTTCCATCATGATTATTTCGGCATATATGTGAAAAATGCTCTGTATGAATTGGTCCCCAATTAACCCACCCCTAATATCTCCAGTCTAACTATAGAGTAGATTAAGTCTAGCCTTGTAGGGGTCAGCCTAGAGATTCCGGAAATGGTCCAGAGCGGGCAGATAAATTGAGGTCCACAGTAGGATTCCTCACCAAGTTAGGTTAGGGCAATCTACCTTCACCTTCGTTAAGCTATGAGTTGATGCTCGGTCTTAGGCCACAATGTAGGCCTAATTTGTCTGACCCAGCTTAATTTACTGCGTTTACTTCTAACTGGGTTAAAAACACAATTAGTCACTTACTGCTAGTTATTAAAGAGTCCCTTTTCCCCTTTTGTTTAATTGTTGAGAGCGTACTTGCTGGTGGGGATCTTTTTCCGTTGTTTGTCCTTCTCCCTTCTCTCGTTCCGTCTTGTCGCCCCGTTCCTCGTTTTCCTTCTCTCTTGTCCTCCTTTTCGCGGGGCTTTTTCCACCAGCGTCTTCTTGGTTTTTTCTTCGGTTGGTTGATCGGTAATGTATATCTATTACCGAGCACGCTCTTGTCACACAGTATATAAATACTAGTGTGGAGAATAACTGGTGAGCAAACAATTGGTTTCATCCACCCAGTTATTGACATAAAAGGAATTTAATAATTGTTAGATTAACTACCTACCTACTCAGTGAACCATTTTCGTTACCTCCCAACTATGTCTGAGTGTAGACTAGCTAACTATTTGACTGTAAATGCCTGTTAGTCTGATTAACAGTGACTATCCTCACCTTCTCATGGAGAAGATGTAGCATTTAATTAGAAGAGAAAATATACATCCATAGGATGAAGCTGTCTATGGTCTTTACCATAAGAAAAGGAAAAGTGAAAGTTAGAAGATAAAATTACAATTCCCCAGCATCTATTTTTTGTTGTAAAACTAGTCGCGCCTTTAATGCTGTTTGTCGCTGAGGTCTTGTGTCTGTCAATGTTGTAGTAGGATGCGTTACCACTCCTACTGTCAAAGGAATAGTCACTGGAAGTTCAGTGTCTCCAGTTGTTACTGTCGGTGGAGAAGGTTCTCAAAGTCCATTGTTTTGGGTCCAGACTCTAAGGGGTACAAAAGAGAAATGTCTCTTGTTGTGTCACCCGTTGAAGTCCTTAATTTGACCACTCTTGTTACCCGTCTGCCCCTGGTCTGAGTTCTAAAACTCTAGCCAGAGGCCAGTATTGTCTTGGAGTACTGTCATGTATGAGAACAAGGTCCCCTACCTTAATTGTGTCAGACCAATCCTTCTTAGTCATTTGTTTATGTCTCTCCCTTAGACCCATCAAGTACTCAGTTTTCCACTGTTTAACCTCTTTTGGACGACTGGGTCGTGAGAGTAAAACTGGCGTTACGTGAGTTCCCCGGGTATAGGACCTATGTCCCTATCGGGGAACGACCTGTTTCTCCCCCTCAGCATAGATTTCGAAGCAATCTATGCATAGATTTCGAAGCAATTTACGAAGGGGTCCGGGGCTCAGGAGATCCCCCATCCCCCACCGATGTGGGAGGTGTTCTTTTGGTCACGTGATTGACCAGTGCACTGCGTCGATTAGCTGATCATTCCATTTCTAGGGCTAGGAGTCGGGGGAATCTTCTCCTCCCAAGCCATAAGCCTAATGATAGGCTGTATTGGGTTCCCGGAGTCTTTCGGGGTACGACAACACGTGAAAACCGTACCTTGCACCACGTCGGTTAGCCTCTGATTCCATGAATTTGTAAGGCTAGGAATCGGGGGGAAATCTAATCTAATCTTCTCCCCAGAGCCATAGGCCTAATGGATAGGCCTCGTATTGGTGTTCCCGGAGTGATGGGATCGCCGATGAGTCTAAACGTGTGCCGGGGACAACCTGGAGAATTTTGCGAATGGAGCTAGTAGCCGCGCAAGTAGCCTCTGTAGCCGTTCAATTAATTCTCGGTTCACGTCCCCCGGGTACCTATCGAAGTTTGACCGTGGCTGAAAGCACCTATGAAATGGTAGATAGATTTCTTTTTGGTCAGGTGATTGACGACTGCACTGCGGCGATTAGCCGATGATTCCATTTATAGGGCTAGGAGTCGGGGGGAATCTTCTCCTCCCAAGCCATAAACCTATGGATAGGCTGTATTGGGTTCCCGGAGTCAAGGGGACCCGATAAGTCTTTCGGGGTGGTACGACAACACGTGAAAACCGTACCTTGCACCACGTCGGTTAGCCTATGATTCCATGAATTTGTAAGGCTAGGAATCGGGGGGAAATCTAATCTAATCTTCTCCCCAGAGCCATAGGCCTAATGGATAGGCCTCGTATTGGGTTCCCGGAGTAATGGGATCGCCGATGAGTCTAAACGTGTGCCGGGGACAACCTGGAGAATTTTGCGAATGGAGCTAGTAGCCGCGCAAAGTAGCCTCTGTAGCCGTTCAATTAATTCTCGGTCCACGTCCCCGGGTACCTATCGAAGTTTGACCGTGGCTGAAAGCACCTATGAAAAGGTAGGGCCGGGGTGATCCCAGCCCGGCCGCAGACCCCTCTATAAACCACTCGTTGACTTATAAGTAGCGCGTCATAGGGCCTATGACTTCGGCCAAAATTTTCCATCAATCGCGCGCCCAACGCCTCGGCTCGTCGGAGCAACTGTCTCCCCGGTGCCTATGGCGGCCCATAGGGCTAGCGATCAGCAATAAGTAGAAGATGGAAGGTCGCAGATTGGGCTCTAAAGGCGCCCGAAATCTTGTGAGTTTCAACAGGCAGGTAACATCTTGCAAGGTGAGATTGTGAGTTTTAGTCCCTGCCCTCTCACGTATCTACCGGATGAATTAATTCCCGTAGCAATGTGACGTAGGATGCTGCCTAATCGAAATTCTCACAACTTACCCAATGGGTGTTGTAGACCGTCGAATATGTACCATTTCCCATACACGCACTCATAACTTAACCCTACAAAAATTTCAGGCGTTAAGAGGTTAATGAAATGAGCTTTGACTCTAGTTAAATGTTGTAACTTAGTCTGGAGCTCATCATGTCGTTGATTCCAGTTTGGGTCTTCTGAAGAGTCTATATTGTAGTCCGGCAGGAGACTAACTTGTTCTCCCCGAATCAAATGATTTGGAGTTAATGGTTCCGGGTCATTAATGTTGTCACTCACATAAGTGAGTGGTCTATTGTTAATGATGTTCTCAATCTCAGCCAGGAGAGTGAGCAACTCAAACAAGTGTATCTGTTTTTTACCAATTGCTTTCTTCAAGCAATTCTTTACTGTTTGTATATTCCTCTCCCAGACAGAACCATACCAAGGAGAGGCAACCGGAATATACCTCCACTTTATGTTTGAATTTTGTATATATAATTGTGTGAGTTCATTGCTTAACAAGTCGTGGATGACTTGTTCACCAGCCTTGAAATATGTAGCATTGTCAGTCCAAACTGTTTGGGTACTGAATGTCGTGCACAGAATCTCTTAAAGACAGCAACAAAAGATTCTGCTGTAAGGTCCTCCACAACATCCAGATAAACAGCTCGTGAGGCAGCACATGTAAACAGTACAATGTACATTTTTTGTTCAGTGTCAACCACCCCTACAGTCAATGCTCCTGTGTACTCAATGCCTACAGTCTCAAAGGGTCTGTTGAGAGTAACTCTCTCCTCTGGCAAAGCAAGAGGATTTGGTTTCCTATGGGTATAGGGCCTAGCATGAATACGCCTACATGTGACACACTCACTCAGGGCTGTTTTAACAGTGATCCTTCCCTTGGGTATCCAATAAGTTTTTCTTAATGTAGTTAGTGTCTGTGGTACCCCCATATGATTTACATCATTGTGTGTTTGTCTGATGATTAATGTTGTCAAATAGCTAAATCTAGGTAAAAGGATTGGATGTTTGCTTTTGTAAGACAGTTTTGATTTGTCTAATCTCCCTTTACACCTTAGAAGGCCTTCCTCATCTCTGAACAAATTTAGATCCACAACTACTGATGGTACAGGCTCTTTTGTTTGTTTCCCATTAGTCAAGAATTCTAACTCTTTATTTACTCCTTTTGTTGTGCATGCCCTATCCAGTACTTGGTTGCAACTTCTGTATAATTATGATTGTTCTTATTTAGCTGTTTGTTTATTGTAGTTAAACAGTTGTGAGCAAACCTCAAACAGTAGGTTGTGACCCTGACAAGTTTGCTGAAATCAGAATAATGTTCATAATTAGTGATTGGTTCAATCTTTTCATTTGAAAAGATTAAATTTAATGTCAAGTTAACTTGCTCCACAGGCCATTGGTCTGTATTACAGAGCCACTTAGGTCCCATGAACCAAGTTTTGTTTGACTTCAACAACTTGTAGGATAAACCTCTGGTCAGAAAGTCTGCTGGATTTTGTTTAGTTGGAACATAGTGAAAGTTTACTTGTAGGCTTTCATTGGCTTCAGCTATTTCTTTTAGCCTGTTTCTTACAAAGATGTTCTTACTATTAATGCTATCATTCCGTATCCAGGCAAGACAAATCTGACTGTCGAGCCAGATGTGGATATCAGTTATGTTCACATCATGGTAAGCATCCTTAAGCAATGAAATGGTTTTAATGGCTAATGCAGCAGCCAATAGTTCCAATTGAGGTATGGTTCGGGTAGGTTTGAGAGGTGCAACTTTCCCTTTTGCATAAATTAGATGACTTTCTGTAGGACTTACAAGATACGCACAACGCCTATAAGCCTGTGTGCTTGCATCAGCAAACACATGAAGTCTCTGGGGCTTATCCCTAAACCCACAGACCCTTTGTATTTTAATGTTCTGCACTTTTGTTAAATCAGCAGCTAACTTCTTCCAAGATTTTTGATCTTCAGTTGTTATTGGATCATCCCACCCAACATTTGTCCTCCAAACTTCTTGGAGGAGAATCTTTGATTTTATTGTTGAAGGCAGGAATAGACCCATAGGGTCAAAAATTTTGAAGCCTCTGATAATATTTGTCTTTTAGTATTTGCTTCCTCATCAAGTTTAAAACCTTTAGTACAGATTGAATCATGACTGTTAGAAGTTGCATCCAAATACCAGTTCATACCTAAAGTTTTAACTCTGTCTGATGGCTCAGTAAGACCATTATTATCCTTTAAAATCTTTTTGTTTAAATCCTCATCATTTGAAATCCACTCTCTAAGTTCAAAGTTACCTTGTTGCATAATGTTTTGAGAGTGTTCATAGACCTCAGATAATTCAGATTTTGTTGATGCTGAGCCTATTAGATTGTCTACATAAAAATGTTCCTTGAGGAAGTTTAGAGTTAAAGAGTTATTAAACTGGTTCAAATGATGTCTAATTGTCAATGCTAATAGGCTAGGTGAGCAATTGGCTCCAAACAACACAACATTAAATCTATAGGTTATGAACCCTTTATTCAAATCAAATGGATCCCTGAACCATAAGAACCTAAGTTGGTTCTTGTCATATTCATTTTTAAGATTTATTCTCAAAAATGCCTTTGAAATGTCACTTTGTACGGCATATTTATCTAACCTGAACCTCACAAGGTCAGAAATGAGATTAGGACCCTCAATCAGGCAATCATTCAAACTGTGTTTATCACTGTCTTTGAGGCTACAGTTATATACTACTCTGAGTTTTGTTGTTGAGGCATCTTGTCGATAAACCCCCCTGTGAGTTAAATAATGACAACCATCTTTTTTAAAAGGGTTATTTGTTACTTCTTCAATGAAGCCTTTCTGTAGCTGTTCTTTGAAGACATCACTGTACATTTGAATTATATTATCTTGTTTGAGTTTTTTCATTACTTTATATAAATGTCCTTTAGCTACTTTGAGATTATCTCTTAAAGTTGGACAATTTATTCTCCAAGGTAACTCAACAAAATAACTATTGTCTTTGCACTGAATGGTGTCTTCAAATCTTTCTACCATTAACTGATCTTCTGAAGTTTGATTTGTGTCATGTATACACGCAGATTCTAGCAACCATAAAGTTTGAATTGCCTCATCCAGAGTTTCATTTGATAGTGATGAATTAATGTTCTCAGTTGTTTTAATATTATTCAAAGTGTTGCTATTCTTACAGGTGTCATGTAGGACTGAGTTGAGGCACATAGTATTTGTTAATCATGAACTATTTTGGTTTAGGTCTAGGTTGTATTTGGATAGGTCACCCAAAAGGGGCTATCCCTGATGTAGTCTGATAAGCTATACCATTACCTATCTTCACTATGCCCTTATGAATAAGATTAATATAATCTGCCTCTATTAACATTTCAATGTTAGCTACTGTGTTGTTTGTGATATGTCTATCAGCTATATTGTACTGTTTTCCCAAATGATTTATGGTTTGTTCTAGTTTGGGTATAACCAGTTTGTTTTGTCCTACTTTTGAAATAATGACTGCTTCAATTTTTTCTAATTTACTTTCTAAATGTAGTTCCAGGTCAATTGTCTTATAGCTATTTTTGTCCGAGTTATCCTTAACAAAGGATGTGATATTGAGTTCTTGCTCATTCGGATTTGGTGTCAAACCCAATTTATTAACTAAATTTTGCGAAACAAATGTTTGTTGAGAACAACAGTCTATAAGACATCTCACTGGAGTGGTGCTACCCTCACCATTCACTAAGTCCAAAGTAATAGTTGGTAAAAGAACCTCAGTGTTTTTTGTTACATTGTTTGAACAAACAGAATGTCCCATGAAAGTGGCATTTTCTTGATTACCTTTGTTTGGAGGAGGTATCTTTTGAGTTTGAGTATTGTTGTTTGGACACTTCGGTGAATCACACATTGATGAAACATATCGTAAACTTTTACAAAACTTACAATTGAATCTTAACCTAGATTTACAGTCTTTCTTATAATGTCCCTGGCCAGTACACTTTTTACATAGGTTCAACTGTTCACATCTTCTAGCTCTTGAGTTAAAGTCTGAATATTTGTCACACCCAGTACTACTGTGTTCATCACTTGCACAAAATTTGCAATGTGGTGTGTAAGTTGAGGCAGCAGTTACATTAAAGTTCTGTAATGTAGGTGTTCGTGTATTACAGTTGGTCACATTTGATTCTACAGTATCAAGTTTTGTCTGTTTGGCTGTAGCTAGTTGGTCTCTGGGGACAGTCTTTGGTTTATCCATACTCTGGGTCTTATTTTGTGTTGTTTGGTCTCTGGCCAAGGGAGGCCATAAGACCCTTGTAATAGTTTGCCCTATGGCCAAGGGGGTCCATAAGACCCTTGTAATAGTTTTCCCTATGACCAAGGTAGGCCATAAGACATTTGATATTTGGCCCATGGCCTAGGTAGGCCATGAGACCTTTGTTTGGCTCATGGCCCAAGTAGGCCATAAGACCAAGGTTCAGTGTTTGGGCTATGGCCAAAGTAAGCCATAAGACCAAGGTTCAGTGTTTGGGCTATGGCCAAAGTAGGCCATAAGACCAAGGTTCAGTGTTTGGGCTATGGCCAAAGTAGGCCATAAGACCAAGGTTCAGTGTTTGGGCTGTGGCCAAAGTAGGCCATAAGACCCTTTTGAGTAACCCATGCAATCCTTGCTTATGTTCAGATAGGTTGAGTGTATTTGTGGCACATGTAAAGAGTACAGTGTATATATACATATATATACACACAGATTGCAAGGAATGCATGTGCCTGTTGAAAAAATCTGTTGAGTGATTCTTCCTTAAAAGAAGAATTGGATGCTTGGAGTTGTATGCATTTTAAATGCTTGTTCACTAATGTTGTTTAACTGGGGATCGTAATGAAATATAGGACAAGAAGAGATTACCAGAGACAAGAGATCAAATAAATTGAGTAATCAGACAAAATAGTCAAGTTTTAAATTTGGTTTAATCCCCCCCCCCCCAAGTACTTATGTGTCACTCAGGTCTAAGCTTATAAGAGAATGAGACTCCTTAAATGTAAATGTTTCCTAGTTAGGCCCTAGGTTGTAGACCTAATTAGGCAAGTTTGTTACTTTAAGTTTGATTAGGTTAGGTTTAGGCTAGACCATTTAGCCTAATTCTGCAATTTTTGTTAAGTAAGGTTAAAGTATGTAAATTCCCCACACACGGACCACCAATGTGAAAAATGCTCTGTATGAATTGGTCCCCAATTAACCCACCCCTAATATCTCCAGTCTAACTATAGAGTAGATTAAGTCTAGCCTTGTAGGGGTCAGCCTAGAGATTCCGGAAATGGTCCAGAGCGGGCAGATAAATTGAGGTCCACAGTAGGATTCCTCACCAAGTTAGGTTAGGGCAATCTACCTTCACCTTCGTTAAGCTATGAGTTGATGCTAGGTCTTAGGCCACAATGTAGGCCTAATTTGTCTGACCCAGCTTAATTTACTGCGTTTACTTCTAACTGGGTTAAAAACACAATTAGTCACTTACTGCTAGTTATTAGAGAGTCCCTTTTCCCCTTTTGTTTAATTGTTGAGAGCGTACTTGCTGGTGGGGATCTTTTTCCGTTGTTTGTCCTTCTCCCTTCTCTCGTTCCGTCTTGTCGCCCCGTTCCTCGTTTTCGTTCTCTCTTGTCCTCCTTTTCGCGGGGCTTTTTCCACCAGCGTCTTCTTGGTTTTTTCTTCAGTTGGTTGATCGGTAATGTATATCTATTACCGAGCACGCTCTTGTCACACAGTATATAAATACTAGTGTGGAGAATAACTGGTGAGCAACCAATTGGTTTCATCCACCCAGTTATTGACATAAAAGAAATTTAATAATTGTTAGATTAACTACATACCTACTCAGTGAACCATTTTCGTTACCTCCCAACTACCCACACATCAGTTTTCCATATATATATATATATATATATATATATATATATATATATATATATATATATATATATATATATATATATTTATATGGTGGAGCTTTAATAATATTTTTCTCCATAATTCAGCACCGCAGTAGGACTTTTAAATTACCAAAACTTTTAAGAATTACACTGAACAACAGTGAAAAAAAAACGGAAATGAGATCGTCATTTTTATGGCTAATTATATGCGTAGATTGCGAAAATAACACTCATTTATTTGTATCACCCACCGATTTTATGAAAATGACCCTATTTCATCGTATCATTTTGAGAACCAATCGTTTTCTGAACGCATCTTTTACATTTTGTTCAGTCATGCATATGCTGTGGTGGTGGTGTTCGGCTCTGTGTTTCCACTTTGATTTTATGAAAAATTTCTTTCATTAATCATTTAAAACAAAATTGTCAGCCATATTTTATCATAAATCGGTGCTATAAGTGAGGATTATTGAATAACAGCTATCAAGTTATGTATATTTCACCGACAACGTCTATATTGTGTGAAATTGCAAATTGATCTATCATTTTCTTAATTTACAGGTTTTTATTGATGTTATGCTACAATGCCGAGAGAGTGCAAAAATTCGCCAGACAGTTTTTGTTATATTTGTGGGACATTAACGATAAAACAGTATAAAAGGAAGTTGACTTCTCATTTGAAAAAGTTTTATGAATTATACTTCGCATGCAAAGTTGTTGATCAGGACAAGCACTGGGCGCCTCATATCTGCTGTGTGAGATGTACAAGCTCGTTATCTGCATGGTTCAAAGGCACCGGTCCTGGTCTGGGATTCGGTGTCCCAATGGTATGGAGAGAGCCGATGGACCATTCAACTGATTGCTATTTCTGCTTAACAAACATCAGAGGTTTGAATCTTTTATTTTTCTGAATATACGTCAAATTTGGTGTTTTTAGCACATTTTAGCATATCCTGCTCTGCATAATGTATTACACAATTATGCTATCTTAAGTAGTGAACAATGTCTATTGTCTCACATTACAGGTTGCAACAGCAAAGGGAAAAAGGCTATAGTCTACCCAAATCTTCGTTCTGTATGCGTCCTGTGGAACATTCTACAGATATACCCATCCCTCGTCCTCCAGCTGAAATGCCGACCGATAACACAGACTCTGACAAACCGGAATCAGACGGCGAATCCTATGAAGCTCAAGTCGAGTCCAAGAAAAAATATCTCATCACGCAGCCTGAACTCAATGATTTGGTCCGTGATTTAATAATTACCAAGCAACAAAGTGAACTGCTGGCCTCACGTCTACAAGAATGGAATCTGCTGGCGGAAGACGTACGAATTACAACATTCCGAAAGCGCTCCTTGGATTCGCAGGAATATTTCACAATGAAGAACAATCTTTGTTATTGTATTGATATACATGGTCTGTTCGATGTTCTGGGTTTGTGCTATGAACCGAATCAGTGGAGATTGTTCATTGATGCATCTCTGTACAGTGTTAAGGGTGTACTGCTACACAATGGGAACACAATGCCTTCTGTTCCGATCGCTCATTCAGTCGTCTTGAGAGAAACGTATGACAATGTTACTTTTATTCTGGACTGTATAAAATACAATGAACATGAATGGCTTATCTGGGCAGATTTGAAGTTGTGGTTATTCTCAATGGATTGCAAACTGGCTATACGAAATACGTGTGTTTCCTATGGAAGTGGGATAGCCGAGCAAGGTCTGAACACTACACACGCTCAGTATGGCCGCCGCGAGACAATTCCTCACCTGGATCTCACAATGTTATTCACGAACCACTAGTACGAAAGGAAAAGGTTATCTTGCCGCCACTTCACATAAAACTAGGGCTGATGAAACAATTTGCAAAGGCGTTGAAACAGGATAAGCCTGCCTTCAAATATCTAAAGGAAAAATTCCCAAAAATAAGTGATGCCAAGATTAAAGAAGGCATATTCGTCGGCCCTCAAATTCACCAACTCATGCTAGACGAACACTTTGAAGCGGTGATGGATGAGGTTGAGTTGGCAGCCTGGCGTGCATTCAAAAACGTGTGCAGCGGTCTACTATCAACTCATACCAACGTCTCGGATGTAAGATGTCATTGAAAATTCATTTTTTGCATTCACATCTCTCATTCTTTCCGGAAAACGCATCTGCTGTTAGCGATGAACACGGGGAGAGATTCCACTAGGATATAGCCACAATGGAGAGCCGATACAAAGGGAAGTGGAGTCCTGCTATGCTGGCCGATTTCTGCTGGAATTTAAAGCGTAACCAACCAGAAGCATCACACAAACGCCAGCATAAATACAAATAATGAGTTGAAAACAGTATAATACGAGAGTTTTATGTTAATTTTGTGCATATATGTTGAAGTATAGCAATAATTAAACTGTTCCATATGATAAAGCCTATCTGTTTATCAATATATTCTTATTTTTTGGTATGAAGATTTTAAGCAGTCATTACAAAAAAAGTTACATGATAGAAAAAAACCATTTTCAGGTTTGGAATCAGCACACTCGAAATATTAAGAATGACTGAATGTTATTCCCGTTTTTTTTCTAAACCGAAAATTTGTTGTACGGTGTTATCTGCATTTAAATTCATGGCATTTCTCTTGTAGCTCTTTATTTTTACTTAACCTTATAGGACCGATACGGAACTTGATCGTGTTATAGCTACTTTTGATGAAGGGAATAAATGATATGGATGCTTCTCCGCACAGCCAACCCAGTGACCTGAATACAGAAGTCGAGGTATTGGCTCATCGAGGAACTAATGTAAGTGTTTTTGAGGTTAAGAACAAAACACATTGTATTTTCATTTATTAAATGGCAGAAAACATGTACAAAGCGGAACCAGTGTCCGTTAAATAAGTCTTAATGGCTACATTTTACAGTTACAAATGTATATACAACTTTACACAATATAGATATACACCTGTACACATTATAGCGGGTGCTAACATATGGCAACCTTTTTTTTATCTGTCTGCATACACTTTTATCGTTCATCTCTGTGTCGCACAAATCGAATAATTTTTTAAAATTTATAAATCCCTTCCCACGTGACATGTACAGGAGAAATGAAATGCAATACATCCCGTACGTTTCACTATAATATCCCTAAAAACGATATGGGTTCTAAACAATCTCACGTACATGTAATTGCGCGATGAACTGCACAATCACCGAATCATTCCAGGGCTGAAATCCGAGTGAATGAAAATAGTACATTCTTTCCCTATTTTTAAAATAGATTGCAAACCAATGAATCCCCTCACCCCCAACAATGTCGGTGTTATCGATAATCCCGTACCAGTTTCTCGTATTTGGCAGCTTCAATATTTCATTCTTCGCAAACATACCGATAAATTTTGAGCGTATGAAACGGTCACTTTTCATTACTCTCTGGAGTGTATTCGCGTCCATTTTAAAAGTCTGTGACCACGTTCCTGAAACGATCAACTTCTATTACTGCCTGTGATTCGAGGTACACGAGTACACTTATAGGCGCGTCTATAGGCTTGGCAAATTCCACCCTGACTGAGATATTCCCACTCTGCTGTGGACTTAAATGCGTATTTGCGCCAGCAGACAAGTCAGGCGTAATATCAAATGAATAAATGTTAAATTCTTCGAACATTCTTTCTGCGTTACACCAAACCCAAATTCGTCACAGGCGCCTGTATTATGAGCCAGACTACTATATGCTCTCGCGCAGAGCGGGAACACAGCGTCTGATGAGTAGTCCGTAATCATGGTCCCTCCCAAAGCGATGCCATTTACGTATAGAGTAATATTTTTAAGGCCGAAATTCTCGAATTTAAAGGCATTCTTTTTATATTTTCCATTCGTCGAGGCGTGGTCCTGCATTCCAATTAATATCCTTTTAGGTAGGACTCCAAAGGACACGTTTTCTAGTTGCTTCGAGGCCAACCCGGCGGGGACCGTGTATAGTTTGATCTGTACCCTGTTAATTGGGTATTTTACTGTGGCGTGTATTAAGTCTTTCTCAATTTCTATTTGTTTCGGGGAACTTAATTTCACTCGGTGTATATGCAAACACGTCTCCACGATGTGAATGACAACGGGTTTCGCGCCCTCTTCTTGATCAGGCCCCAGATTTATGCAGATCTCAGGAATCGTGCGTGTAAGCTTCAACTTCATATCCACCCCGTTCATAAGCAGTTTCTCCTGGAATGTGAAATCTGTATGAAGACGTCCAAAACATTCTTATATCTTTTTTCAGAATTTTTAAATTTAGCCTTTATACCATTTTCATCTTTAGTATGGTAGTATCCCTCGGCGGTTAAAAAGGTGTCCTTCGCTTCATTCGAAAAGTTGAGGACATTTTCAAGATAGGCTCGTAGGTGGTAGTAACCAGTTCCTGCGAGATGTTAACCTGGTTTAAATACACCTCACACTGGCTGAATATGGAGGGTAAAAAGTTGGTTTCAGGGTAGGCAGCGTAACTATCATCGCAGTCCGTTCCATCAGAATGGGCTATACGCAGTTTAGCGTATATGTGCATTCGGCTCGGGTGAAAAAAGTAAGGGCTTGAGCTGGGTATCACGAATTCTATAGGGGCACTGGGAAAACTAATTGTGTTTAATGGGTTAATTGTAATAAAGTCGCTATGCTCAATAGAAACTTGAGTGGGGGCATATCAAAGAGGGACAATTCCGATTTACAGCATTGTGAACTACACGGATGGATGAAACGCGCCATGACGAGTCAGAAATAGTGCCACCTCCCTCGACAAGTATTAGTCAGCCTATGATTCGTGAGAATAGTGTCCTCAGCTTATATCAGTTAAAAAAAATGATCAGCCATAGGTTTCATACGCTTAGAGCACTTCTTTTTTTATTTCCTTTTACGTTTAGCGCCACGTGATGGTGACCCCTTCTTCCTGACAGATCTCTTCTTTCCGCCACCACGCATTTTCCTCTTTGCATCTTAGATGATTTCGTCCCGTGTACGTTTTAAATGTTTTTTTAGAGCTTCTTTCGGCTTAGTTCCACCCATTATGTCTTCTGCCGCGTTAAAACCTGTTTGTAACGCCTTCCTCCCTAGGTACCTGGCACCCCTCTTCAACAGTGGGACAGCGGTGCGTAGTATGGATGAAAAAATGGATCCAAGTCCACTCCCACGCTGGTATCACTCCTCGGTAGACTGTGACTGGTCTTCGAGTCATTATAAACGGCGAAAGTGTAGTTTCACTGTTAAGCTCCCATCACCGAATGGGAAATTTTTTCCCTCAATCGTTCTGATATATATCGAGATGTTGGTTAATAGATTAGTCGCAACATTCACATAATGAGGCTTGTCATATGTAATGCTCAAACTTTTCCCTCTATGGTTGGGGATGTGTGCAATGCGCAGCAGGCGCGCCTGGGTGTCCCCAACAAATTGGTGCTCTACGATATTGCTGTAAATATAGCACATGTCTGGGGGCGGAGAGCTTTCACCCAATTTCGCCATCTTCAATTGATACATTAAGCTGGACAAGTCATGCTGTGCCTCGTGAAAAGCAACTCTTTGGAGAGCTGCACTATATCGGCCCTCGGCCACAATTGTGAACAGCTTTTTATGTTTAATATTTCTACTAAGCGTTGACTTTAACTTCAGTGTGCATGCAGGCGTGTCTATGTTTACGACTTCAAAAAGTAAATCATATGTCAGGTACGACCTTTCAAGACTCTTCTTTAACTCCGTCGCAATGTCCATGGCTGTATCATAATTCCCGATTTCTAGCGATACATTTGTGCTAGGGTACCGTTCCTCACCGAACAGGACTGAACGCGTAGTATTGTTTAAGGTTATGCCTAATTTTTCGCACTCATCGAATCTTCTAATGATCAGGAATATGATCTGCTCATTTTCAAGAGTTCAAAATTTGGTGGCTAACTGGAGTTCACATAACCCTACCTCATACGAATCACCCTCCAATTCAATGGGTCCGTGGAGTTCTGTCACAAAGTTGACGAGAGTGGTGTTAGGATGTACAGACAGAGAAGAAGACGACGGGAGTGTGACATAGAAGTGACTGGGCGCCATGTTGCATACTAATTAAGCTTCATTATTGCAGCAGCTTTTATACAGATGTTGAAGCTTTCTGGGTAACCCAGCCATTTCACCAGGTACATTTTGTAAAAAAAGGTCAATTTCCAAGGTCATACCATATTTCAACCTGAAATATCTCAGCTCCTATTGCATCTACAGAGACCATGTAAACATTATTTTAAAGCTTTTAAGCAGTTCTACAACTTTGTTTCTATTGATATTTTACCTCAGTGGTAAAAAAAATTGACCTTATTTTTTACATTTGACCTTGTGTAGGTCATTTGATGTCACAACCGATTTTTTTCTTCCTTCACCCAATTTTGGGTACATATGTCTACCTTAACTTATTGCAAGATTTTGGTGTTGATTAAGTTACTATAGACGCTACAGACATTTCAGTGAACCATACCCACCTCCATTTTGACCAAGTACCGTTTTCCACCAAACTTTGGAGCACCGTATCTTTGGAACTGTTTGAGCTAGAGTGTTGAGAAAAATACCATTAGATTTTTCTTACTGAGATATATAATGTCTGCTATTTTGAAGACAATTTGCCTTTTAATATGTATATTAAAATAACCTATTCCTTTATTTTTACCATTTGAGTTACCAATTGCACATGTTTTATGATTATTTGTTAGTTTCAATTCAGGATTTTGATCAATCAAATTTTTAGTCAATGCACGAATGCCTTTTTTCACTTTTTCTTTGTGTTTTTTAAATAGTTCACAGCAGAACCTGCCCATATTGAAACTGCTGAAATCCATGTTTATCCAAAAAGAAAAATAAACATATGTAGCTTAAAAGCCAGGGTTGGGTTCTATTACATAAAATGGAAACAATTACAATTTTTTATATTTTTCTTCAAATTAATTACAGTTAGTATTGTACTTCACAATTTCAAGATCAATTGCAATTACAATTAATTTTGTCTGAATCAATTACAATTACACAAATATAACTATCTATTCTATATATCTAAATGTATATCTAAAATAAATATATATCTATAAAAATATATATCTACAGTATATCTAAGTATAACTAAATAAACTATCAAAGGTTTATTTTCATTGGATGATGTATGAATGCCAGATCTTGGGGTATAATTTTTAATAATTGACATTAATTGATCAATTACATCAGTTATAGTTCAAAAATTATGTAGTAATGCATACAATAATTAAAAATTAGAATGTTTTGGTTATAAGAAATTAAAAGATAATCATAACACTGGTATGCATCAATTTTGCTGTCAAGGGTTTTGTACGTGGTTCTTATAGAGTGTTTCCTGCTGATTTCGAATCTGCAATCCGTTTTTCTCAATCAGCTCAGGTTATCCGGCTATGGCCTCATAAGTAAAATAGAATTTTTCGTGATTTTGTCAAAGCGGAATTGGAACAGTAACATCTATCATCACTTGTTTCACTTGTATAATATCTTTTTTTACTTTTCAGGCATATAGATAAAATATTTCATAATAAATAGAGCGTGTAAAAATGATCCCAATAGATTCTGCTACATATATGGGACGGTTACCATGCCAAATAACCAGTCCCAAATCACTAAATTGGTGAAGACAATGTATAGAGCATACTTTGGAATTAAGCTAGGGGACCAGGACAAAAATTTCGCCCCTCTTATGTGCTGCAAGACGTGCATTGAAAATTTGAGAAGATGGAGCAAAGGCAGAGCGAAATCTTTGCCTTTTGGAATTCCATGATTTGGAGAGAAGGAAAGGATCACGTGACAGATTGCTATTTCTGCATGACAAACCTCCAAGGTGGGCTTATAAATTTATTTTTCTTAAATATTTTGAAGTCCTCGTATGAAACTTGACATAATATTCACCATAATGTAATATTCACCATATATAGCATAATATTCACCATAATGGTAATCATACATTTACATATACATATTGTTATAGAAAATACATTTACACATACATATTGTTATACAAGTTACATTTACATATACAATGATTGTATATTTTCTTTCTTTTTCATTCATATTGTCCCCGAAGGGACAATAAGAATGAAAAAGAAAGAAAATATACAGACTCCATCGACCTATTTCATGTCTTACAGACCGCAGCCTTCCCTCACGAGCCGCCACTGTCTGAATGCTTCTTCTATTTCATATGCAAGTTTTATATCCATGTTTCTGTGTTTCTATTTTCAGAGTTAACAAGAAGAATAAACACATTGTTGTATACCCTGACATTCCTTCTGCTATGAGACCTGTACCCCATGGTCCTGGAATTCCAATACCCGACCCACCTCAAACCCTGGACTTCGATGATTCTGATGATGAATCAATGACCAATGCCAATGACCAGTCCCAGGCGTATATACCTCAAAATACCGCTTCAAATGAGCCGAGGCCTCTCAACCAGGCCAAACTTAATGGTCTTACCAGGGATTTAGGACTTTCCAAATTAGCTGCCGAGAACTTGGGCTCACGACTTCGAGAGGACAACTTGCTGGCTCCGGGAACAACATTCTCCTGGTATAGGAAACGAGAGGAAGAATTCCGCACGTTTTTTGCAGTGCACGAAAATACCTCTTCCTTAGTTTACTGCTGCAATGTTGAGGGGCTAATCGAATCCTTGGGCCTGCCATATAACGCATCAGAATGGAGGCTATTTATAGACTCGTCTAAACGAAGTTTGAAAGCAGTACTTCTCAACATTGGGAATAGGGTTGCATCAGTTCCTGTAGCACATTCCGTACAACTTACTGAGAGCTACGATAACATGAAAATTTTACTGGATGCTCTCGTATACGACCAACATAACTGGAGGATCTGTGGAGATTTGAAGATAATACTAATATCATAAGTAAACTATTGCTATTGACTATGTTGTTTTTCCAAAGGTTATTTGAGAGCGTATAAGAACACTTAACTTCCCTACAGAAGTGATACAGTCCAATGCATAGATTTTTTTATCTGATAGAACAAATTCTCTAAATTCTTTAAATATTTTCATTTTTTTTCAGATTGTGGCATTTGTATTGGAATGCAAGGGGGATACACGAAATACCCATGTTTCCTCTGCAAATGGGATAGCCGAGCGGATGAGAAGCACTATGCACAGCGTGAATGGGCATCCAGAGATAATTTTGAACCTGGGTCGCATAATGTCGTTTCAGTGCCCCTTGTACCACCAACAAAAATTTTGCTCCCACCACTTCATATTAAGCTGGGCTTGATGAAAAATTTCATCAAATCAATGAATAAGGAGGGTTCAGCATTCCGATATCTCGAGAGTAAATTTCCTCATATATCTGATGCTAAACTAAATGCTGGGGTTTTTGATGGTCCTCAAATTCGAACTTTGATCAAGGATACTCAGTTCGAAAACGCAATGACTCCAACTGAGAAGAACTTGATGGAAGCTTTCAAAGCTCATGGGTCGCGCATGTCCATAAAAATGCACTTTTTGTGGTCTCACTTGGACTATTTTCCTAAAAATTGCGGGGATTATAGTGAGGAACAGGGTGAACGATTTCACCAAGATATCAAAATAATGGAAGAGAGGTACCAGGTAAACTGGGATATCAATATGCTGGCGGACTATTGCTGGTGTTTGAAGCGAGACGTGCCCGAAGAAAAACACAGACGGAAAGTCAAAAAAACTTCCTTCCTTCCTCAATAAACTTTTTTCCATATTCATTGTATGAATAAAAGTATTTATTCACATAATGTTTTCATTTTTCACGATTGTTCTTATAATATTACTCGTATCTACAGTGTTTAAGCTAAAAAAATCAATAAATTTGGGGATAAAATTGGACTTATAATACATGGCCAATAGAAAAAACACCTGACCTGATTGAGGAAAACCAATGTCATTTTCGAATTCAGCATGGTCGAATTATATAATATGAGTTGAAAAAACCCTCACAGCAGACAAAAAAAACTTCATATGCATACCAGTGTAATTAATAAATAAAATTTCGATAGAGTAGTGATGTCTAATTAAAAATTTTAATTATGTTTGTTTAATAAAGATGATAATATAATGATTGATTAATAAAGAAAATTATAATATAATGTTTGTTTAATAAAGATGATAATATTTAATGAAAATGTAATTACGTTAAAATAATTGTTTGGCTATACTAGTTGGCAACACTCTCGGCCCAATACGAGAGAGAAAAATACCGAAATGGACAGTCATGGGACAGCAGTGAGTTTAGTATGGCGCGTGTTTGTGTGTGACGATGGAGTTGTAAATTTAGAATATTCGTTTGTCTTAAAATGTTAAAGTTAAATCCCCCCTCGCATTACCCCGTTTAACTACTTGTTTTTCGGCATAATAAAGTTAGTAAAATGTTAATCAGAGTATAATTACCCCCCATTCTCCCATGCCGGTTCAATTTGTTACGGTTTTCCGTTCACTCGGCACCTTCCACGCATTTATAAAATTTATAGCGAAAAGAGTGTAAATATAATGATTAATGATAGAAGAGAAATGGAATAAAGAGTAGAAAGTAAAGTAAATAAGGAATTATAAGAATGAATAAAAGCGTATTCACGACATTTTGGTGGCAAACGATGGCCCTATTCAATTACGGGCATTCCCACGTCTTCTGTACGCGCCTTATGTTTCGGCTATATTACATTGCTAACCGTTTTATAGCAGTTATAAAATTGATAGCTATCCTATTTCGATTCTTTAAATAGTAGGATACATTGTGTTAACCCATGTGCAAGCAAATTTCGATTTCCATTCCTTAAAAAGTCATTGTAAATGTAATTCAAAATGGTGTCTCACTTTGGAAATTTGAAGTCTTTGTAAGTTTCGCGCGCGTTCAAAATTTTTTTTTTCTCTTTTCGTTGGAGCTCGACTATTTAGAACCGTTTCGACTCACATTTGCGTTTTCATGGAGTCGGACTCTGGCGACTCAATTTTTGTCTGAAATTAAATTCGAGATTCGTTTGTTTCATTTTTCTTCGCGTTGAATTCTTTAGATTTCGTCGTTTCGTTCAAAATTGATCGTTGCTGCCCAGTGACTCATTTCTTTTTTTTTCTCTTCCCTTCCGCTTTTATTACCTATCTAAAGCCTACCTATTTTTGTGTTGACAGTCTTTTTGTGTTTACAATTTCGGACTTAGTAATAATTGTGATAATGATAATAACAAAAATACGAATTAAATACTTAAATAATAATATGAATTAATTTATTTTAGTTGTAATGACATTGCATGCATTTTTATACGGTAAGATTTTAAAAAGTTGTGCATAAAATTGTAACGCATTTCTAGGTAATAAAAAAAAAAAATATATATATATATATATATATATATATATAATAAACAGGAACACCAGAGAAAATACAAACATCCTTCAAGGTTTAATAGTACCAACGTTTCGGAATGCACTAATTCCATCTTCAGGGCTAAAACAATAAAATTCCAAATCACATACAAAATACAAATTGCTTAATAACAATTTAAAATAAACTTAAAAAATTATAAAAAGTAGCTAAGAAAATGTAAAACATTAAAACTAAAAGGTAAATAAATGTGAAGTTAAAAAGTTAAAATTATAAAAAAGTAAAAGCATTAAAACTGAAATGTAAATAAAATAAACTAGTACCTTAACCAAAGATAGGGCGCGCCCCTCTGTGGCGAATGTGGGAATACACCTTTCTTCGGTGTAAGGGCTTTCTCTGCCCTCGTGGACCATTGGACCCGTTTGGGGACCCGGCTGATCTCCTGCTTCTTTTTCTTTCTTTCTCCTTGCACCCATTTTTTCTGGCTTCTCTCTCTTTTTTGGCGTTGTTTTTTGGACCTTGATTTTGACCCCTTCCTTGGCCCTTGGGTGTGGGAGGTGGTTGCCCTGCACCCTTGTCGCTTTTCAACCAAACCCAAGCCCTGTCCCTGCCACTTTCCACCGCGCGTTGGATGAGAGTGGCCGCCTTTCAGGCACAGGGACTGGGTACGGGTGTATCTCCCCTGCGTGACATCTATTGGCGGTGGGACCAAGTGTGCCCACGATTCGCCTTTCCCTTGTTGGAGTCGGTGGTGGCTGGATGCGCGCGGGGGATGAAGTTCTCTTTTGTTCGCTATGGATACTTCTCCCCCTCGGCTTACGACTACTGCTTCTCATTCCCGGACTACTCTTCTCTCAACACTCGGGTGGTGGGCAACCAGGCCCTCGAGTCCTCTACCACTGGAAGACCGCAACCTGATGGGGTTGACCCCCCTGTGGAAGCGGAACGCTTGCACTCTCCTTTTCCGTTGCCGACCCCAGTCCGTCCCTCGACTATGCCCTTGGACCTACACTCTCTGGAGCAGGGGTCTCGCCCCAGCCCACTCAGCCACCTTCGGGCAAGTCAAGTTCCACCGAGGACTTGCCCCCACAACCCCTTCTTGCTCTCCCCATATGCCCCCCTCACCCGCCGTCAGCCCACCTCCCCACGGAGAGAGCCCGCGGCGGACGGGGGAGCCGGCATTCACGGCCGTCCTATCGACCGTTGAATATCCCAGTCCACTTCGACTCTACAGCCTCCCTCTCCCTTCCAAGTATCCACAAATTCCTGGTGATTCGGCCTACATCTGGGTCCCTCCCGACCAACTCTGAACGGACGTTCCAGGCGATCCGAACCCACAGCAACTCCAGCCGCTATGACGTACGCCCACAGAGGGATGGCTCCCTCCTCGTAAAATCACGCTCAGCCGCAGAGACAAAAGCCCTACTCTCCGTCACTGAGGTCCTTGGATGCTCGGTGTCCGTTTCCCCACACCCTCGCCTGAACCAGAGTCAGGGCACTATTTACGCCACCCGCCTATTGTCGATCGCAGTGAACGAGCTCCTGGAGGACCTCGCACCCCAAGGAGTCACTAAGATTTATCGCTTCACATCCCGACAGGGAGGCACCCCCTCCCCCACCCCACGTCTGCTCCTTACTTTCAATACCTTAATCCCCCCGACCGCATTGTATGGGGTATGGGAGACCGCGCGTCATGCGAGTTTTCTATCCGCCCATACATCCCGACCCGACCCGTTGCTTTAAATGCAATAAGTTTGGACACGTTAGCTCCGTTTGTCGACAGCCGCATCAACTTGTGTTCACTGTGGACAACTCGCTCACCCTGACAGGTGCCCCAACACCCAAATGCTCCAACTGTGAAGGCGCACACCCCTCTTCATCCCGCGAATGCCTTTTCTTCAAGTTCGAGAAGGAGGTCCGAGGCCTACAAGTAACGGACTTCCTTAGCCCCCGTGAGGCACGAGACAGGGTGCGGAGTCGGGAGGTGAGGCCGGGGGTGTCTTATGCCGCTGCTCTCGGCTCTATCATCTCGGCACGCCGCCCTGGCCTGCCGCCGAACCCCCCCAGCCACTGCTCCCGTCCCCCCAAAGAAAATCCTCGCAGGACCCGACGGTCTCCTGTCCCCCCACCATCCCTCCCTTCCCGCACCTCACCTGCCACGAACCCCCAGGAGTCTGGGACCAGGACACCCAGGTCCCATCCACCTCAAACCCTGCCTTCCCAGTACTCTCTGCACACGCCCGAACCTGCCGCCCGGAGCAAGCCGTCGAGGCGGAGACGCCGGAGCGTGTCGCCAGACCCTCCGGCCTTCCAACGTGTCTCTCCCTCTTCCCCAAGACCAAGAAGACGGCTCGGACCCTCACACCGCCCACTACGTCTACTATGTCCATCTCTCCCCACCGCAGAAGTCCCACCACTCTACCCCCACAGACTCTGACAATAGTAGCTGAAATCCATGACCCGCCCCCTACGACGAGACCCAATCTGAACAATATCCTCTCCCCCGAGGATCCAGTGGATGCGGCCCTGGCGCAGCTGCACGGTGTGACCGAGGGAGCTCGGCCGCGCCCACGAGTCTCATGGATCTGCCCTTGCCTCCTGGTGCCATTTCTCCACCCCTCCACGAGACCACTCTGGTTCACCTCCTTCCACCCCCATAGTACCTACCCCCCAACATCCCCGGCCCCCTCCTTGTCAGCCACCCTGAGTACGCCCTCCCTCCCACCCGCCCGGTCCTTCTGGTACCCCCTGTCGCCACCTAGGGTCCGCCGTGAGACCCCGGACAGGCGGGGTGGCGCCACTTTTGGGGTTAACGTGCCCCCTCCTGGCCCGACCACAGAAGCCCGTCAAAACACTTCTGACCCTCTCAGCCCACGATGTTCCTCTGTCCTGCCGTGATCCACGCCTCCGGTCTCGCTCGGCCGACTCGACCCCGCAACCTCCGCGGGGTTCGACAGGCCGACCGATTCCTTCCCTGGTGAACGGTAGATAGCCAGCCATGCTCCCGACCCATCCTTCAATTTCGCGAACTCCAGATCTCCCTTCACACTCCAACCTCCTAGCGCCTACACCTTTACCCATCCCCCTTCATCAACTAATGGATCCCCCGAAAACCACAATAGTCCACTGGAACTGTAGAGGAATATTCGCGAACTATGAAGGCCTTAACTCCTTGATTGCCACTTCCCGTCCGGTGTGTGTCTGTCTCCAGGAGCTAATCCTGGGGACCAGGCCCATGCCCTGCCCTACTGGTTATTCTTGCATCGCCACCCCGCCTCCTACCTGCACTCGAAGGGGAGCTGCCATTCTCGTACACCACGCAGTCCCCTTCCACAATCTCTCCATCCGGTCCCCGCTACAGGTGATTGCCGCCGGCTCTCCCTGGATAGACAGTACACCGTCTGCTCAATCTACCTCCCCCCCACGCTCAAGTCTCCCGCGACGACCTGGTGGAAGTCGTACAACAACTCCCCAGGCCCTTCCTACTACTGGGCGATTTCAATAGTCGCCACCCCTTGTGGGGCGACACACACTCCACCTATATGGCCCCAACCCTGATATCTGTCATGACCGAGCTCTCCTTCGAGTGCCTCAATGATGGCTCTCCTACATTCTACCATGCCACCACCTGCACTCCATCCTGTATAGACCTGTCCCTCGTTTCAACTGATGCCCTCCTAGATTTCACGTGGCAAGTCCTCCGAGAGGACCATGGAAGTGACCATTCCCCATTCAACTCACGCTCAATCGACCCGACCAGACTGTTCGGGTACCGGTAAGGTGGGTTACTACCAACGCGAATTGGGCCCGCTTCCGCGACAACACGTATACACCCTTACAACTGCCCACTTCCCATCCATCGACGAGTGCATCGCATATTTCGAGTCCGTCGTTCTAGCGGCTGCAAGCACTAGCGTACCACGATCCTCCGCCTACCCCCGCGCCCGACGGGTGCCTTGGTGGACCCCGGAGTGCGCGGAGGCCGTGCGCGCCAAGAAGAAGGCAACTCGGCGCTTCTACCGGACGCGACTCCCCATCCATCGCACGGAGATGCAGCGGGCAGGGCCATCGCCCGCCGCACAATGAAGACAGCGCGCCGAGCCTCTTGGCGTGCCTTTGTGTCCGGCATCACCGCCACCACACCTTCGGCTACCATCTGGAAGAAGGTACGGGGTGTCGAGAGGCGACATGTCCCCTCCCGACCCCCGGTCCTCCGGACTAATGACGGACTCCTATGTGAGCCCAAGTCGGTGGCAAACCACCTCGCTTCTACCTTCGCCGCCGTTTCTTCCTCTGCAGCCGATTCCGTACCCGCCCCTGACGATAGCCCCTCTCCACCGTCCATAGACAGCACCTACAACCGATTGTTTACCATGCGTGAACTACAGGCGGCACTGGCCTCTCGACGATCCCCTTGTCCCGGTCCGGACGGTATTCCGTACGGCATGATCCAGCACATCCACACTACCTTACAGATTTTCCTGCTAGACCTATACAATCGCATATGGATAGAGGGCGCCTTCCCCTCTAGGTGGAAGGAGGCCCACGTCATCCCTATCCCCAAACCCGGCAAAGATTCCCTGGACCCCACAAACTACAGACCAATCGCCCTGACGTGTTGTGCCTGCAAATCCTCGAAAAAATGGTCGCTACGCGATTATCGTTCGTCCTTGAAATAGCAATTCCTTCCCGGCTACCCAGTCCGGCTTCAGACAATTCCGCTCCACCACTGATCCCCTCCTGCTTCTCAGCCGAGACATACAGGATGCCTTCGACAATGGACAGTTCGTACTGTCAATTTTTTTCGACATCCAGAAGGCCTATGACACCACCCGTCGAGCAATGATCCTCGGTCAGCTCCGACATCTGGGCCTCGTCGGAGCCATGCCGACCTTCATCAGGGGCTTCCTTTCCTCCCGGACCTTTAAAGTCCGGGTGGGCTCAGTCCTCTCTGACACCTTCGTGCAGGAGGACGGGGTCCCACAGGGAAGCATCCTCAGTGTTCTCTGCTTCTCCGTCGTGATGAACACGGTCTCACAATGCCTTCCACCCACCATCCGCTCTTCCATTTACGCGGATGACCTTGCGATCTACTTCGCAGGGCGAGAACCGTCCGTCGTTCAACGACAAATGCAGCTCGCCATCTACCGGGTGGAAAGGTGGGCGACGTCGGTGGGTTTCCGCCTTCCATCCCTAAGTCCAAGTGTATGCTCTTCAGTAGAAGAAGACCCACAACCCTTCCTCTACCCTCTGTCACATTATACGGCAGTCCTCTTGAGGTGGTACCCTCCACGCGTTTTCTGGGCATGACCCTAGACCGACGGCTCAATTGGGTTCCCCATCTCAAGCACCTAAAGCAATCCCTTCGACGCCCCCTCGCTCTCCTGGATCACCTCTCCCACACCACATGGGGTGCAGATCGACGCTCTCTTCTTCGCCTTTACACTTCCATAGTACAGTCGAAGCTGGACTATGGTAGTGCAGTTTACGGTTCAGCCTCCAACGCCCGCCTCCGTATCCTGGACCCGGTACTTAATAGAGGCCTCCGCCTCGCCACCGGTGCTTTCCGCTCCTCCCCAGCCTCCAGCCTCCATGTGGAATGCGATCATCTCCCTCTCGCCCTCCGACGGGGTCTACTCCTCATGAGGACATACCTCCGTGCACAGAGGCTACCTTCTTCGCTTCTGGGCACGGCGGTTTCAGAACTACCACCTCAGGGACGGAGCTGGCACTTCACTGAAGTGGTCCGCTCTTTCCTTGATCTTTTCAACATGCCCGCCCCCTCAGTTATCCCCATTTCATTCAGCATCTACCCCCCTGGCCCTCACCCCTATCAAGTTTTGCAAGGATCTGTGTGCCCTACCGAAGATACCACGAGCGCCATGATATACAGGTCACTCTTCCGCGAACACGCAACCCAACACCCGGACGCAGTCGCCATTTACACAGATGGTTCCCGCTCGGAAGCTGGTGTGGCCTCCTCAGCGGTGATTCTGTCCCAGCCGCTTTCCCGGGGCGTCGGCCTGCCCCGCGAGGCCTCCGTTTTTTCGGCGGAACTTTTCGCGATTACGGAGGCCCTCGATATTGTGCGCACCCACTCTGCCAGCTCTTTCGTCATTTATTCAGATTCCCAAAGCGCACTTCTCTCCCTAGAAAGATTTAACTCTCCTCACCCGCTCGTCTGTACCATCCAGCAAACCTTCCACTTTTTAACGACCTCCAACACAAGACAGTCGCCTTCTGCTGGGTCCCGGCTCATGTCGGCATCCAGGGTAACGAGGCGGCGGACCGCACGGCAAAGACGGCCTGCTCACTGCCGGCCTCCTCCCGACCCCTCCCCTTCTCCGACTTCTTCCCGACTTTCCGCTCCCACTTCCGCTCCATATGGCAGCGGGAATGGGACCAGGCCACACAAAATAAACTCCACATGATCAAGCCACAAATAGGATACTGGGCCTCCTCATTCCACCGGTCCCGCCATAAAGAAGTAATCCTAGCCCGTCTCCGCCTAGGCCACACCCGCATCACCCACGGACACCTTATGGCGAAATCGCCAGCCCCGCTTTGCCCTACCTGCCATACCCCTATCACTGTCATACACCTCCTGGTGGAATGCCCAAAGTTGTCCGCTCTTCGTCGCAGGTGTTTCCCTCTCTCGGCCGAAAATCCCATACCCGACCGTCTACGATCCATACTCGCCGAAGGCCCCCACTTTTCAACGGAAGCGATTTTCTTCTTCCTTACTCACTCCCATCTGCTCCATCGCATCTAAAACCATACCCCTCCTACCCACTATCCAGCAACTGACCCTTACTCACTCCCTAGTCTACCACCCCCAGCACAGTAACACCACCCACACTGCCTCGCCGAGATATGTACCGCTTTATAGGTACGAATCGGCGGTAAATTAGAGAAAAATATATATATATATATATATATATATATATATATTTATATAATATATATATATATATATTAGAGCATTTTAAGAGACTCAGTGAGTAACAAAGTTTTCCAGAATTTATTAGGTAGTTTTTGAGATTGTTCTTTGACTGGATGTACATAATGGTAGGCTTATTTTGTTGTTTACAGGCTTTTAAGGCAAGGCCGACACCTTAACAACGAATGTGTATAATTTTAAGGTTCACTTCGCTTTATAGGTTAAGTTAATTTTAAAGTAGTCGAAAAATAATCTTAAAGATACTAATTCATACTGGGTCAAATTCGGACGCTGTAAGATTATATGTTTGCCTTATAAAAAATTGTGTGAGACTTCAAAATAAGCTAAATTTGTTAAATTGAAATGGAAAAATTGTTCGTAAAATTTTTTGATAAATTAATTTCTGTTCTTTTTATTTTTTATATACTCATTAATTATATACTTGTATGTTAACTTATACTTATATATTAGTTATATATATAATTATATATATTTATATATTCATTAATTTTCGTAGGTGGGCTGATTATTGTTATCTTTCTTTCTTTCTTTCAATTTCAAGACAATTCCGAGTGATATGTTGTATGGTTAGGACAGTTTAAAATTTTTTCTGAAATTAGTTTTATTGTTAGGGAGTGTTTTTTTTTGTTTAACGTTTTATTTTCGGGATTAAAAAATGAAAAATGTTTTTTACGTTCGCGCGTTTGCATAGAAAATGTTACAAAAAAAAAATTGTTTCCCGATGTACTGCAGTTAAATTCGGTTCGGTTAGGAATATTTTTATAGAGGCTCGCTTACAAAGCAGACATTCTTATTATACAATGCTTGTTTTGGTTTTTTGTTTACATAGTAGGTTGCGTGTATTTTTGGGTTCATAAAATCTGTTCTTACTTAGAATAAGGATGTAAATTTGTAGTTTCACTTGGAAACGATAAATTATAGGATTTTTGTGATTTACAAACCATACTGAGTTTTGTGTTGCAGGAGAGAGTTGTCTCTCAGATGTAATTTGTGAATTGCGAGTTCGATTCCTATGAAATTTAGCTTTTCAGGTTGGAATTAATGTATTAAATTAATTTTCGGTAGTAATATTTAAATTTTTTATTTTAATAACTGCTTTGGAAAATTGTTATTTTTTAAAGTTCAATTGGGTTTACCGATGCAGTTGAAACTTTAGGTAGAGTGTTAACCGGAGATGGAGCCTTTAGATGGCCAGTAACGTTTTTGTGGCCGCTTTGTGTGCTTCCCCCAAAGTGTAAGAGGGTTTGTGATTTTCAGAGAATTGATTACATGAAGTTTCTGGGGTTCATTTTTGTCTTTTGTATTTGAATGTATCGACGTGATTTTTGAAGGTAGTTTGAATAATAACATTTGTTAAATTATAATAACGGTTACTATGTATGGGCGCTTTTATATTTATACTTTACAATTTTGTTTCGTGCGTTTTATGACTTTTTTTTATCTGCTCCGATGTAACTGCCATAAGTTACCTTATTGGTAGCTAGGCTGTGATTAAAATTTTGTGAATTCTGTAAAATTTGTAATAGTTTTTTTTTCCGTGAATTTGGCCAGAGCAAATTTGTAGTTATTGTTTCAAAGTGAACTGTAGAGAAAATTCGGTAAATTAAATATGAAATGATAATCAGTAGTAGTATAAACGTTTCGAATAACTTCTTTTTTTCCAAAATTTCGAGAGTCTCGATTTGGAGGCAGCTAAGTTGGATCCAAATTCCATTCATTCAGTTTAGTTGACCCGATAGGTGATCGATCACCGATGAGAGACAAGAGATGAGATGAGAAGAGACAGAGAAGAGGAAACCGAATGCACAGAGACTTGGCGCAGGACAGTTTCAGAAGAGACGAGAGAGAGAGAGAGAAACCGACACCGAATGCGCAGGGACTTGGCGCAGGACAGTTTCGGAAGAGAAGAGAAGAGACAACAGAAACCGAATGTGCAGGGACTTGGCACAGGACAGTTTCGATGGTCTACTGGTATTTTTCGGGCAGTAGCTGGTCACGCTGCTCGATGCTTCGCTAAATATGTGTTTTAGCACTTGGTAGGCAAGCCACGAGAGCTTGAACGAGTGTCTAAGGCTTTACTGTCCATACAGACATACAGTAGGTTTGTTGCGAAACTGCCTACGGCGAAGCGATCGTTTAATTATTGCCAGTAAGAGAGTCTTTCAGCTGGACGTAGGAAGAGCAGCGTTCACCGACAAAAGTCGAGATGAGACAGGCAAGTTGATTCGTCAACTTCTAGAATTGCAAATTCGGTCCAATTCTGGTGCGTGGTTCCACTTTCAGATATCTCCCTCACTGATCCTTTTAGAATTAGACGTCTCTCTTGTTTTTTTTTCGCCATTTGGAGAGAGAGCGGAACCAACCTAAAGCGTGCTGACCTGTTGCATGGTGATGCAATCCCTTGCATTCAAGCGAAGTGAGCAGGAGCTGCGATTGAAAATTGAAGAAGTCCGTTGTCAGCGTGCAGATTGTGATCTAAACAACGTCCAGCAATTAATGTACTGATTATTATGTAATGAAATTATAAGTGAAAGGGTGCGATTATTGCCCATATTTGTTTTGTTTCGTGAAATAGTATGTGCGCTCTGGTCTGTATTTTATATAAACGTTTTATTATTTTTCTATGTTGCCCTGATAGTAACTATGTAACTGTATAAATAATTGTTTCGAATGTAAAGCGATCTTTGATGAGGATTCGCTGGAATAGATTGTGAACTTGAAATTTGTTGTAACCATTGTTTAGAAAATTGTTATTTTTTGGCACGTTATAGATTCGCTACAGGTTGTAAAATTTGATTATTAGTGTGAAATGTTATTTTAAGCAAATGTTGTAAAATTATAGTTTGTTTTCGATTTTTATAAAATGATACAAAATATCTGATGTGTGGAATTTGTCATTCTAATGATTTCTTCTCTATCTAACTTGAATTTTGTAACGAAAAAAAATTGCAAAATAAATAACTTTGTTGAATAAATAATAAATTTGTTAAAAGATATTAATAAGTTTTCCTAGTGTAAAACTTATTTTCAAGGGGGTGATGTGAGTGTAGTAACGTATAATTAAAAATTAGAATGTTTTGGTTATAAGAAATTAAAAGAAGATAATAATAATTAATAAATAAAATTACGATAGAGTAGTAATCTCTAATTAAGAATTTTAATAATGTTTGTTAATAAAGATGATAATATAATGTTTGATTAATAAAGAAAATGATAATATAATGTTTGTTTAATAAAGAAGATAATAATATTTAATGAAAATGTAATTACGTTAAAATAATTGTTTGGCTATACTAGTTGGCAACACTCTCTCGGCCCAAGACGAGAGAGAAAAATACCGAAATGGGCAGTCATGGGACAGCAGTGAGTTTAGTAGGGCGCGTTTTTGTGTGTGACGATGGAGTTGTAAATTTAGAATATTCGTTTGTCTTAAAATGTTAAAGTTAAATCCCCCCTCGCATTACCCCGTTTAACTAACTCATTTCGGCATAAATAATAAAGTCAGTACAAATGTTAAATACGTGTATCATTAAAACCGCCCTGTCTCCCTCGCATTGTTCAAATTACAATGGCGCCCACCTCCGAAAGCGAGTCTTCCGCGTCCGTATAAACACACAGAGAGAGAACGAGAATAAAGATTGAGGATAAAAGAACGCACTAAGTAGTTATAAAAACGAGAATAAGAAGGTTTTAAGTTTTAATCACTACAATCAATTACAATTACCTTTATTTTTATTTTATTTTGGATCAATTACAATTACAATTAATGGAAATTAGGATCAATTAATTAAAAATACAATTATAATTATTCATTGTATCCAACCCTGTTAAAAGCTATTTTTGCTTAGATGGCACAAATAAAATATGGGACCGACTGATCTTGTTTTAGAGGTCTACAACAAGAAAAAATGTGCAGTTTGATTTACAGATTGGCATAAATACAGATGCCAAAAAAATCCTTGCTCCAAGGTTTAAATAAGCTTATTTTCACATGGGTACATACTGTTGTACACAATGAATAAATACACAAAGTTAAGTAATTCTATTAAAACTCATCTAACTCTTAAAACAACTTATTCTATAGGGTAGTACCTATAGTCAAATATAAGGTATGAAAATAAAAACCCACTCTAATAGACAGAGTGGGTTTTTATTTTCATATTTGGACCTTCACGTAGAAAAAAGTGAAGTTTTTTGCATTTATAAATATAAGGTACTTATATACGTACATAGCTTTACCTTTAAACAGGATAGCAGGTTCGAAGTTCTTCACACTTTTGAATGTCCATATAAATTAATTAATTATGTAATTTAAATGGCCATATTATATAATTCTCTGAAATATACAAAAAAATTAAATTTTATAATAGGGCCGGATACTTATTCGATCAAATAACTGGGTTAGGTTAGGTTAGATAATTACCGATTTTTTTGAAAATTAGCAGACATTATATATCTCAGTAAGAAAAATCTAATGGTATTTTTCTCAACACTCGAGCTCAAACAGTTCCAAAGATACGGTGCTCCAAAGTTTGGTGGAAAAAGGTACTTGGTCAAAATGGAGGTGGGTATGGTCCATTGAAATGGCTGTAGCGTCTATACTAACTTAATCAACACAAAAGTCTTCTTTTAGGTTAAGTTAGACATGTGTACCCAAAATTGGGTGAAAGGAGAAAACAATCGGATTGTGAAACCAAATGACCTACACAAGGTCAAAGGTCAAAAATAAGATCAACTTTTTTTTTACCACTGAGGTAAAATATGAATAGAAACAAAGTCGTAGATCTGCTTAAAAGCTTTAAAATAGTGTTTAAATGGTCTCTATAAGTGCAATAGGAGCTGAGATATTTCATGTTGAAATAGGGTATGACCTTTTTTTACAAAATTCGAATGGCCATATCTCCGGAACCATATGACCTAGAGTGTTGAAACAAGCGTCATTCTGTTTTCCTCACAGAGATCTATAAGTATGTCAATTTTCAAAAAAAAATCGGTGAAGGTCACGTTTTTTTCGCCGTTGAACTGACGGCGTTTACTTACTGTAATATGTTAGTCATTTGCGTATTTTAGAAACACGTGGATAAGGCTGGCCGTTTGTTCTCCTCTTTCTCCTCTTCAGAGACGCTGCTGCTGGGGGCGATGGCGTACTCAGTTGTGACACATGCGAGACATGATCCAAGTCTTTTAACCTATTCAGGTTACCTATCAATGTTTTGAGGACATTTATTTGTTGTAGGCTTGCTTTAATATGCTTCCATCCTGTTGTCCCACTTTCTCACCAGATCATGAACAATATCAACGATATTGGATCCTTGTACCCTTGTTCCTTTAACAACAATGACCTCGCCTGTATCGGTCCATTGTATGGCGGGGTCCTCATTCAATAGATTATAAAGACTTAAACCTTTATTCCTCAATGTATGTGGGAGGCTGTTTTTTAATACATGCTCGATGTGTTGTGTTCCGTTCTTCTTGGGTTGGTCATCTCTAACGTCGGGCTCAGGTCCTGTGTCGCCATGCTCAGCACTACTCGCGCTGTGCCTAATAACCACGGGGAGCTCTGTAGGATACTTATAATCCTCGTATCCATGAAGAAATTTCTGCAAAGCCTCTTGGTACAAGATCCTTTTCTCATCAGGTGATTTTTCACTGTTTAATAGGGCTAGCAACTCGCTTTCCATTCTTTTAAGCCTACTTTTACGGGGTTCTAGAACGGTGTCTGGAATCTTTGAACGTTGCAATGAAGCATACACCTCGTGCGGAATCACATCCACCTTCTTCATTATATTAATCTAGTCAGTAAAGGACCCAAAACTGAAAATAAGATGGGTAGGAATGACCCTTTTCTTTGTACAATAATGCGATCTTTCTTACCCACAGTTTGACTTTTATGAGCGAGTGCTCGTATTATGTTCTTGTAACGACGTAAGCGAGCCTTCTGAGGGGGTTTCCTTGGCACATTACTTTTTATAATATTAAGACAGATTTCACAGATGCATTTTAAAAAGTCAGAGTCGATATTTTTAACAAACATCTGTTGCAGTGCCCGGGACAATCGTTGATAGATTTTTATTAATTCACGGTATTCCTTTAGCCTATTTGTCATTCTGGAATATACACCGTTTCAGGTTCGCTTGGGAATATATTCGTTCTTAGAAGCACCCTAAACGTGTTTCGCGGGTGAAGGTCACAAAGAAAATATCCATAACGCTGGTTTGTGGCCTCTTTATAAACCTCCAAAAACTCCTTACGCTGATTCGGGAACATTTGATTGGCTAATACCCCAATTTGTGACACATATCTACGTTGCGCGAATAAGACTAGATATTATGTATTTAGCGACACATCGCGCATGTATCTATTTTTGAAAAATAGATTCTGGTTGATGAAGAATACGCTTAAGTTAAGATGGTGGGAGAACACTATAAATGTCTCGGCAAACGTTTTATCCATCTCCAACATGAGATCGTCAATTACAATGACTGTATGTTCATTTCCCTTTAACGAATTAACGTCATAGACCCCCTTGTGGAACACGATTTCATCTTCGTACTCGTTGAACACTGATTGATACGTCGAATAGCACCATATAACTTTATGCAAAAATTTTGAGAACATCTCGCCCTTTTCTTTAATGATTTTTAAGCATAAACACAGTTTTACCACATCCTGTAGGTCCAGATATAATACATGTGGATGGGCTCGTGAGCCTGAATTTTTCTACAAAATCCATTTCTAACACGTTACACTCCTAAGTGGGCCATTTACAAAATATTAAAAATTTTGAGCTGCCCCGTATATTTTGTTTTCTTCTTCCACAGAACCGTAAATGACGACGATGTACAGCACCCCATCATCGATATCACAGAAGAACACGTTGACCGTGCAGCTACAGAATCCATCCCCGCTGACGAATCCTCACCAGCGATACCTGTAGCACGCGCCAGTTCAAAGCGGAGGCATGATGAAGAGCCCACCACGTCAGGTATAAACGCGCCAGGGTTGAGCCGGTTGTTAGACCACCAGTAATAGAGCCCCAACCTTCTACGTCTTACAACACAACCCCCACAATAGTACCTTCCTCAAATATACCCCTTATTCAATTCCGGGTACATCCTCCACAGCTGCTTCTCGTTCTGTTGAGGATGGCATAACATTCGAGTTGGTGCGCACCGCTACCCCCACCCCGGCCTTGACTAGAAATCGGTATATAGTCAGGGTTGATCCTAGATCCATGTATAGCAATGGTGTTGAACACGGACTACGGCGCATAGTTGAACGTATTGTAGAGTTTGCCCTTCAGAACCGCGACGAACGTGAAGTCAGGACGAGGCTGTCCTTCGGATTCGGGTCAGATGACGGAGATGTAGATGATTTTTGGGTAGTAATACCGTTCAGACGCTTGGCAGCTGAAGATATAGAGTATATATTAGGCCGTATAATGCAGGCCTCTCAAAGTAGTATAGCCTTCAATATGGACAACTTCACGGTAAATATTGACCGTGTATTCCGTGTTGCGGGTCATAGTGCCACACCTTATACTTACTCTTAACTTCAATTCTCAGGCTATTTATAGACGGCATATAAACGCCGATCGTGGTTGCGGCTTTATAGCAGTAGTCTTGGCCCGTATGTTTACTGTACTAAATACACGGGTCAAAAACATTTGGTTGCCTACGGTAGTGGAGCGTGCCCGTAAACTAGCTGTAGACTGTAAACTTGAATTTGACTGTAATATGGGTCCTGAAGAGCTGAGAAGGGTAGAACAGGAAATGAATGCGTATAGTTGTATTTGGAATGGATGATCGTCGTAGACTGTGTATGTTTTTAAAAGCAGTGTGAGAGATCGTACAAGACCCCTACTTATTTTAGGGCTGTCAGGAACAACATATCTACCCATCCGTAATATAAGGGACCTTTACGCGAGTTATGATAAAAGTCGAAAATATGGACGACATCATGATTTGTGTAAGGGTGTATCGAGTTTGCGGATGATATAGTGAAACATTGTAAAGATTGCCACATGGTATGTGAGCAGTGTAAAAGCTCCAAATGTGAAAGCCGTGTAGTTGAAGCTGAGAAGAGGGATTGTGATGTGTGTAGACGCACATTTTTCAATAATAACTGTTTTGAGCTCCATAAATCAATTGGCACGTGCAGGAAAATGAGAATCTGTGAATGTGGTATGTTTCATATGATGGATAATTGGGGAATTTCAAGCATAAATGTGATGAAATTCACTGTTCTACATGCCATGAGAAATATAAGGCGGTTGGAGTAAAGCATGTATGTTATATGAAAGACGCCAAGCCTAAAAACAGCCTTGTATAACTGTGTACTACGATATAGAAACATATACGAATGCTGAAACCAAAGAGGTTATTCCACATTTACTTGTAAGCCAGACTATCTGTGATGAGTGTATGGAGAGCGAGTGTGATGAGTGTCACAAATGTGGTAAACGGACAAACGTTTTTAAAACGAATGCCCACGATAGCCCTGTGAAACTCTTTGTGTCCTATATTGTCAAGTTAGCGGACAAGTTAAAAAAATGACTGTGTATATTCTCGCCCATAACGGGGCAAAATTTGACACACAGTTCCTTTATAAGGAGTTGCTTGAGCACGAGTCATCTGAGATATTTACAGGTGATCCCTTGAAAAGAGGCAACAAACTAATACAGATGCAAATAAGAGGTAATGTACAGTTTAAAGACACTTTATTATTCACACCTTGTAAATTAGCAAAGCTACCCAAGGTGATGGGCGTAGCCGCTGAAGTTTCAAAAGGATATTTCCCTTACACATTCCTCACTAGCGAAACTTTAAATTACGTAGGACTACCTCCACCCAAACATTACTTTAACTATGAATGTATGAGTACAGATGAACGTGAAGATTTTGACCGATACTACAACAGTTTTAATGAATGTAATCCTTATAATATAGCTGATGAATGTGAGCGTTATTGCGTGAATGATGTGCGCGTGCTTAGAGTATGTTTCCAGGCCTTTAGAAGGATGTACATAGGTCGTTTCAAATGCGATCCGTTGCAAGTCGCAACCACCATCGCCTCATTATGTTTTACGGTGTTCAAGAATAACTTCATGCCTAAAGACACCTTAGCCGTTATCCACAGAAACAATCCCCGCAGTTATGGGCACAAGGCTATTTACTGGCTCATACACCTACAGCAGCAGACAGGTGTATACATAAAGCATGCACGCAACACGGGTGAAGTACCCATTAAGGTTAATGGTCGTGTTTTCTGAGTTGATGGTCTAAGTGAAAACCGTGCCACTGGTGAGAAGACTGTGTACTCCTTTAACGGTTGCTGTTGGCACGGATGCCCCCGTCCTGAGTGTGGAATCGTAGGAGATATCCACGGTAGATCTCCTGCCGACTGTCTTGCTTGGACCCGCACCCGCGATCAACTTATAGTCTCCCAGTTCACTCACAAAGTCTTGTAGGAGCATGAGTATGATGCACGGATGGAGACAGATGGAGAGAACCGTGAAGAAATAAACACGATCAAACGTTCAATGATACTGGATGCTCTCAACTGCAGTGATAGCTTGTTCGGAGGGCGTACAAATCCCTTCAAGCTATACTTTCCGCCTACTGAGGGTATGAAACTCCATTACTATGACTTCTGTTCTTTATACCCCTACGTGATGAAGAACAATCCGTACCCCGTAGATGCACCTGAAAAAATGGTGGGTCCCACCATACCAACCATCGAGGAGTTTTCAGCTAACTTGAATGAGCGCTACTTTGGACTCTCTTTCGTAGACGTGCTCCCCCTCGCGATTTATGGATGCCGAGCTTACCCGTCGTTATAGATCACAAGCTCATGTTTCCCTGTGCGTGAAGTGCGCAGAAGAGAACAACGGTGATTGTGACCATACAACCCATCAGCGTAAGATCAGAGGTGTGTATACAAGCCCTGAGCTGGCCCTAGCCGTTCGCCATGGGTATAGAATAATGAAGATACATGAGGTGTGGAGGTTTCAGAAGCTACCCAACTTTCCACACCATATACAGGGTGTCTCAAAAGTCACTATCTATTTGAAAAATAATGGGAATTACGAAAAACTGGTTTAAGACATGAAAAATATATTTATTTCAAAGTAAGTGCCACAAAGAATTAGTGCTATTTATTTATCTGTCTCCACATGGCGACCATCAGTGTCTCTACAGAGCTCAAAGCGATAAGTTGTTTCCCGGAACACACTTTCCAGCATTTGAGGTGTTATTTTCTGAACTGCATCGGTAATACGATTTCGAAGTTCGGCTACACCACTAATTCTTCTACCAGTGTACACCTTAGACTTAATGAAACCCCAGGCGAAAAAATCTAATGGTGTTAAATCGGGTGAACGTGCTGCCCATGGTTGTGTTCCTCCACGACCAATCCAGCGACCGGGGAAGCGTCTGTCAAGATAATCACGTACAATTATTGCATAATGGCACGGTGCTCCATCCTGCTGAAAAACTACTGTGTCAAGAATGCCATCTGTAAGAAGTTGAGGTTCGAGGAATTGTTCAAGCATGTCAAGATAAATTTATAAATTACACAAAATTCGAAATAAACCAATTAACTTTTTTTAAATACACAAATTTGCACCAGAAGTACATATCTTTATGCCAGCATAGCATTTTTAAAAAAAACATCTAATGTCACCGAAATAGATAGTGATTTTTGAGACACCCTGTATAAACGCTTTTTTGAAGGATAAGGTTGAGGCGTCAGGTTATCCGCGAGTGGTTGATACCGAAGATGAAAATACGGTTTATATTCAGCGTTACCGTGCCCATGAAGGTATACAGCTTGACCAATCCCAAATTGTTAAGAATCCTGGCAAGCGCTTTAGTGCAAAGTTGTGTCTAAACAGTCTTTGGGGAAAGTTTGCGCAGAATACCGGCAAAGGGAACATCCATTTGGCACAAAGTTATAGTGAAGTCTGGGATTAAGCCAAAGCCCTCGATAAAGAGGTTATGGAGATCGTGAATGTAGGTAATACTTACATATTAAAGTACAACAATACCGAATTGGCCACAGATAACTCACGGGTTACAATCATACCTGTAGCCAGTTTCACGCCGGCCTACGCCCGCATCAAACTTTGGGGCCTATTGCACTCTCTTGGACGGAGGGTGTTGTACGCTGACACAGATAGCGTGATATTCACAGCGAGGGAGGGTGAATACATGCCTGCTATTGGGAAATTCCTCGGAGAGTTAACTGATGAGATCAAGGACGAGTATGGTGATGGTGCATACACAGATTCATTTGTGTCAACAGGGTCAAAAACCTATGTGGTACGGGTGAGGGTAGGGGATGATACGAAGTATATCGTGAAGGCTAAAGGTATCACGCTTAACCATGCGAACCGTCGAGTCGTTAACTTTGACTCGTTGAAGGAACTAGTGTGCTTGGAAGATGAGGGTGACCAGCTACCCCAACTGACTGTGGGGACGCACAATTTTCTGGCGCAGAAACTGGGGTGTGTGAAGGAACTTAGGGTCACGAAGGTATGCCGTAACACCTATAGGAAACGTTACCAGGTGCCTGGTATCTATGATACCGTACCCTTTGCTACCTTAATCCTTGATTGTATTTATACATATGTGTATTGATATATTTATTTATCACGTATATTTGTTCCAATTAAGGTTTCATTTTTTCTTTTGCGTGCGTGCTGTGTGTGTGTGTGTACAGTAAAAAGCTAAGCCCCGCCCACTGTAAGATCGGCAACGTGAGTCCTGCCGCTACCTGAGCATATATCTATCCCTGCGTGCTCAGTTGACCTCTGCATACCCTTGAGCTCAGACGTGTATTCTCCCGCGTAGAAGAAAAATAGTAATGGCTACCTTTAATATTGCGTGTTCAACATTTATGAAGTGGTATTCGGCAAAGTGCCAAGATGTGGTGGATACTGAAAAACTCCCTATTCCCCCCTCCTTTGACACTTTTAAGGCTACATTGAGCCGTGCGAAGGACCAAGATGTTTAAATTCTCTACGGGTATTCTGGCGAGGACACTGCTGTAGGATTTCGCAGTACAGACGATGTATTGAAGTATGTTATAGACCTAACCTTTATAAAGGCTCACATATACCGCGAAGTAGAAAAAGCAACACGTTCCGAAGATAAGCAACGGTTATGGATACTGAGTCTTGTTGATGAGTGGGGTGACAAGCGATATTGTCATGTTACACCATACCGACTACTCGTACCCTACGGTTGAGAAAGTAAATCTTGTCATCGTGGAGAATCTTAAGTATTTTTACCACTGTATTAATATATATCATGACGAGGTTTGTAGTGAGATTGTGGCTAATGGGCTGTGTGAGTTTTTAAGAGACTTTAGAGACGAGTATCGCTTGTTAAACAAAAAAGATAAATATGGGCATATGTTTCTCTCAAATAGTGCACTGGATTGTGAAGATATTTAGTTTGTGGAAATGAACGTCTGGTGAGTGATAAAACATTAAAGCCGGTATTGTTTCATGTAGTGGAAAATTCTGTTTGTCCAAGAGCACAAGTGTTCGAACAAGCCTGTACACGCTTTAGCAGTGTGACGCGCTCCTCCCAGCGAGCCGCCCACCCGTGTACCTCACGAAACACACGAGTTCGAACAAACCCGTACACGTTTCATCAGCGTGAGTCACTCCGCCCGTCGAGCCGATCCGTCCACCTGTGGCTCATAGTCATCTTAGAGCTTGAACCGTGTAGACGTGCGAATACGATGGAACTTCCTTTGAGAAGCATTCTCAACGCCTCGTACGATGTCTCCATGACGAATTCATTGCGCGTGTTCAGGCGTGAAACCGGCACCATTAACTATGCACTTGGAACGATTTGCAGGCAAGCAAACAAACGTAATGTTATTTATTTAAGTGTTGAGGAGATGAATAGAGTCTTCGTGATAGTTGAGAAGTGGGGAGAGGACCGTTATAAAATACCTGCAGGTGTAGGTACAAGAAGAGAGCAGATTAGTGACGCCCCCTCATATGCCGTTGTTTGCACGTTCTGTATAAATAACGATCAGCCATGCATTGATATACGACTGATGTGGAAGAATGCTTCTGATAATAACGTTCTTGTCCCTACGCGAAACCGTTTCATCCTCGACAGAATGTTTGAAATCGTCGGATTCCGCAAACTGAAGCCTATATTAGACGCCCGTGTTACGGATATGATTTCTTTTGACACGGTTCTTGAATACGCATACACCGCTCTTCTCGACCGATTTATCGAATGTAGGAATGAACAAGGCGAGAATGGTCTAGAGCTGGATGCACATTTAAAAGGTTTAGATTCTTCGAAGTGTCCTGAACTTTGGTAGAAAGCACTTGAGCGGTACAGGGCAGAGCTTGCCTACACTGTTCACCCTGAAGAGGTGTACCTCTATATAATGAATAGCTGTCGGTACGACTTGGAAGATTATTTCAATTGCCGCTATGCAGAGTGAAGAAGAGTTCACGATTGAAAAGCTCGGGACGGTAAGAAAAAACCCTCGATTGGAAAGGGGTGTTTATAAACTTGTATTTAATAATGATGTGGTTAACGATGACCTCTTTGTGCGTGCTTTTGATTGTATTCTAGCCGTGTTTAAATATAACTTGCCAACCGAATGTAAAGTGGACACAAAAATAGTATTGAACGATATGAAAGCCATCTATGTCGAGTATATGCATCCGTATCAGTTAAACGGTGAAGTGTTGCTTGGACGTTTTTACCGCGTAGTACAAAGTAATATCGATGTGAATGTAGACTCTATTACGTGTGAGTTTAGCGTTTTGCACCGTAGAACATAAAGGATGTATATTTAATTATTTAATTGTGTGTGTGTATATATATATATTATTTTTAATTATTTAATATACCCCATAGAACATAAAGTATGTATATTTATTTACTTAATTGCGTGTGTATATATATATATATATATACCCACTAATATGCATTTGATTATACGTTTCGTATATTATTATTTTCAATATATTTGATTATTTAATATAACTGTGTATATATATATATATATATATATATATATATATTTCCTGTACTAATATATTGATTATACAACGTTTTGTATATTTTTGATTATGTATTTCTCGTTCTTGTTTCTTATGCTATTATTATTTTTGATCATTTATATATTCCATTGTATATTTATTATATATTCATCGTCATTATGCTATTATTATTTTTGAACATATATATTCCATTGTATATTTATTTTATATATATTTCAATTAATTCGTCTAAATAAACAGAATGATGTAATGGTGTTTTATTTAATTCTTTTTGGTTGTACACGGTATTTAATTACATCAATTGGCTGGCTTCTAAAGCGGATTTGTAAACCAGAATATAGGCATTAATTATATAAATAGCGCCATCTGGCAACTCAATCTGTACACCTGAACGAGCCATTTACACCTTCTAAGCCTACTGGCGGGTTAAGTCAGAATATATGCTTTAATTAAATAAATAGCGCAAACTAGCAACTCAGCCAGATACGCCAACTGTCAGATTAAGCCAGAATATATGCTTTAATTAAATAAATAGCGCAAACTGGCAACTCAGCCTTCTAAGCCAACTGCCTAATTAAGCCAGAATACATGCTTTAATGAAATAAATAGCGCAATCTGGCAACTCAGCCAGATAAGCCAACTGGCTGATTAGTAACATATTAAGACCACGGTCGCTCGGCTGAAGTCTTAATATGCGCTTGGCTCCTGCCAGGCGAACACCTCTCCTCTTCCTTTCTCTCCTCCTCCTCTCTCTATCTCTTGGGGGATAACTCCGCCTCCAAGTTGCATAACCCATTGTTGTTCTTGCAACATCCACCCTCCCCTTGTTGCATAACAACTTGCAACATCCCATCCCATCGTTGCATAACCTGCAATATCCCCTAACTTGTTGCATAACAACTTGCAACATTCCCCATTGGTGCATAACAACTTGTAGCATCTCCCCCTTGTTGCAGAACGTACGCACCATTTCCTTTGCAACATTGATCACCATTTGCAATTGCATTGCACTCGTCCATTTTGCGCCCATGCTACTTATGTGCAATCCTGCTTATTAATAATAATGCGTGGCAAAAGTAAGCATGAAGAAGTAAAATCTAAGTTAACATAAGAACTTCCAAAATACTTAAACTCGTATAAAATCATGGTGTACCACAAAATAAAATCTAAACTTGGCATAAAAACCCTGTTCTAAGACGCACATAAAATCAAAGTATGGCATCAGTAAAGCGAAAACAATTTAAAGCATCATAGGAAAATATCTAACAGTAAACTAATAAGAGTTAAAGGAAAAGCTTAGCTTGATGATTGTCCTTCAAACTTTAAACCCCTATTCTATCGTCGATACGTGGATGACACTTTTCTTGGTTTTAGATCTCAAGCACATATTCTTACATTTTTAAATTACATAAATTCTAAAAGTCCTAACATAGAATTTGCGTCTGAGACTGAAACTGATGGAAACTGCCTTTCCTTGATATCTTAATTGATCACTCTGAAAGTTCAGTCCCAATTTCAGTAATAGGAAACCTACATTTACAGGCTTGATCACAAAGTTTTCCTCATTTATTCAAGACAACTATAAGAGAAATCTAATTACAACTTTAGGATCACCTGAAGATCAGGGCCCCCAGCCTTCTTTAGTTAGCTTTATAAGGCTAACTAACGAAAATATCACAACCTAACCTAACAAATGGTCAAGGGCGTACAGTTGACCTAACGATTGGTTAGGTTAGGTCGTGATATTTTCGTTAGTTAGCCTTATAAGGCTAACTAAAGAAGGCTGGGGGCCCTGATCTTCAGGTGATCCCTACAAATTAGCAAGTGTTTAAAAGCCCTTATGTGTTTTTCCATAACGTTTACCGGACACAGCAATTTTTGGATCACCTGAAGATCAGAGTCCCCAGCCTTCGTTAGTTAACCTTATAAGGCTAACTAACGAAAATATTACGACTAAACCTAACCAGTCGTCAAGGGCGTACAGTTGACCTAACGATTTGTTAGGTTAAGTCGTGATATTTTCGTTAGTTAGCCTTATAAGGCTAATTAACGAAGGCTGGGGGCCCTGATATTCAGGTGATCCCAGTTTTTCATTATAAAAAAAGGATCACCTGAAGATCAGGGCCCCCAGCCTTCGTTAGTTATCCTTATAAGGCTAACTAACGAAAATATCACGACTTAACCTAACCAATCGTTAGGTCAACTGTACGCCCTTCAGATTGGTTAGGTTAAGTCGTGATTTTTCGTTAGTTAGCCTTATAAGGCTAACTAAAGAAGGCTGGAGTCCCTGATCTTCAGGTGATCAAAAAAAAAGTCATCAAATTAATCAATGACTTTTACCCACAGTTACATTTTAGGGTTGTATTTAGGAAAGGTTGCACTATTGGCAATTTCTTTGGGTTCAAGGATGTCATTCTTAAAGATTTACAGGCATCTGTGGTCTATGAATACCAATGCCACTGTAGTAATGCAGTGTATATTGGCCAATCAAAACGCCAATTGAAGGTACGCATCTTTGAGCATAAGGGCAAGTCAATTAAGACAGACCGGTCACTAACTAATCCTTTAGTTAGCGCCATTCATGCGCATGCGCATAGTGCTCATCATCCCATACAATTTAATTGTTCCCAGTCATCACCTCTCGCTCCAACAGTGCAGCGCTCCTAATAATGTAGTCTCTGCTGATTATTAAGAAGCCCTCGCTCTCAAGCAATATAACTTCTCTGAACCTTTTGTTTTTCGAATAAGTTTTGATTCTTAACTCTTATTAGTTTACTGTTGGATATTTTCTCTACCGATGCTTTACATTGTTTTATCTATTTTGTGTTTTAGAGTAAGTTTTTTCTTTAACTTTCATTAGTTTACTGTTAGATATTTTCCTTTGAGGCTTTAAACTGTTTTATCTTTACTGATGCCATACTTTGATTTTATGTGCGTCTTAGAACAGGGTGTCTCTGGCAAGTTTAGGTTTTATTTTGTGTCGCACATTGACTTTATAAGTTTAAGTATCACATATATAGGAGGTTCTTGTGTCAATTTAGGTTTAACTTCTTCATGCTTACATTTGTCACGTAATAGTATTAATAAGCAGGGTTGCACATAACTTCTTGTACCTTGTATGGAATGTTTTTCTTTTAGACTGCCTGATGATGGAGAAAGTCTGCTCCGAAACTGTCGCGATTGAATAAACAAGATGTTTTACCAAGAAATGTTTTTATTATTTGTTATAAGACTCCGTTTCCCAAAGGAAAAGTCTATTGCTTATATATATATATATATATATATAATATATATATATATATATATATATATATATATAGAAAATGTTGCACGTCTACAAATAGTTTAGCAGCTTTAAGCTAACTTAAAATGAACAAGAGAATTTCCTTTGAATGATAACACCGTCTTTGAAGATTAATGATGAATACATGGGAGAATCGTGCGTAACACAACTTCGAAGAAGGTGGTTATGGAGGGTGCCCGACTAGTTTCTTCCTAATGAAAATTACATTATTTAACTAATTAATTAAATTACATTACATTAACTTGCTTTGAACTGAATGGTGAGCATTTTGAACATATGATATGGTTCTTTAAATAAAGTATATTTCTCATCGGGTTAAGCTTGTGTATTTCCCATTGTATCCTGACCTTTTGGACACACTTTACAGTTATAATTCAGTTGTGTGTGCGATGAAACACTTTGCTTAATACATTAACCGCCATTATCCTATTTGGGAACACATTCTAACAATACAAAGAAGCTAAAATTTAAATACGAAATTTTTAAGTTTTTAATTTTCCTATTTTAATTTTTCTTTATCAGATGTCTATTTTATGTTTATCTAAAGTCTCTGAAGTTGAATATATCAAAATATAAATAAAACAAAAAATAGTTGTGGTCCTCAATAGGTTAAAAGACTTATACGTAGGTTATCCATTCGATAACACTGTTTGTTCTGCTTTTATCAGGTTTGTATAATATTTACAATACGTGCTCGGAAATGGCTTCCATTCACATTTCCCAATGGATTTTTGGGGGTAGGATATTATTTTCTTGTAATATATATGAGAATGTAACTTTCCTGAGTAAACTTAGCAAAACATAGTAAAATATAAAAAAACAAGGGTATATATATATATGTTATCTCGGAGAGAGAATTGCCGTTTCGAAACCCAAATATTTGTTGTCACTTCTTAAGTTAGTTACAAAAGGCAATTTTTTTTTCTAAAAATTCAGTGTAATATTTAATTAGATTAAATTTCATAAAATTATTAACTCTCGAAGATTTATAAATTTCATACACTATTTCTGCTTTGTTTTACTGTACAATTTTATTTTTAATTAGGTTATCGTTCCATTATTTATTCAAAGGTTTTTTTTTATATAACCTTTTGTTCCCAATTCAGCAATAATTAGAGCTTCATAGCGTACAGCATGAACCCCCAAAAAAACCCCCAGAAATTATCGCATTCTTAAAATGACCAAAAATGTATAAATTTGTGGCCTTTATAAAGCTGACTGCAGAAATGACACTACATTTTGGTGGCTTGAAAAGACTAAAAATTTTACCCCAATTCTGAATCATAAGATTTAGAGTTATATATATATATATATATATATATATATATATATATACTGCAAACACGCAGTATAATTAACATAAAGAACGACGCTTGTATAGGAGAATATTCCGCGCAAGATGAGGAAAGAGAACGAAACATGGAAAAATGAGGTAACCACCCGGGAATCGAACCCGGGATCTTCCGATTGCCGGTCAGATATGATAACCATTACACCATGGGCCTCACTCGAACAAATGCCGTAATTCTCCTACATACGCGCAAAAACCAATGCCCAAGGGGGCACCTCCCGCATGCCGTACATTATATACATTTTAACTGCAAACACGCAGTATAATTAACGTAAAGAACGACGCTTGTATAGGAGAATATTCCGCGCAAGATGAGGAGAGAGAACGAAACAAATGAAAAAATGAGGTAACCACCCGGGAATCGAACCCGGGATCTTCCGATTGTCGGTCAGATATGATAACCATTACACCATGGGCCTCACTCGAACAAATGCCGTAATTCTCCTACATACGCGCGGAATATTTTCCTATACAAGCGTCGTTCTTTACGTTAATTATACTGCGTGTTTGCAGTTAAAATGTATATAATGTACGGCATGCGAGAGGTGCCCCCTTGGGGCATTGGTTTCTGCGGGTATGTAGGAGAATTACGGCATTTGTTCGAGTGAGGCCCATGGTGTAATGGTTATCATATCTGACCGGCAATCGGAAGATCCCGGGTTCGATTCCCGGGTGGTTACCTCATTTTTTCATTTGTTTCGTTCTCTCTCCTCATCTTGCGCGGAATATTCTCCTGTACAAGCGTCGTTCTTTACGTTATATATATATATATACAGGGCGTCCCAAAAAAATGTATACACACTTTAACAGCTGATAGCTCAATTGATGTTTCTTTCTTTCCAAGTTAAACCCATTAGAATTAATAATGGCAGTCAGACTAAGCTTTGAACAAAGGAAATTCATTCTAAAATGCTACTGGAAGTGTGAAAACGCAGTTGAAGTGCAAAGACAGTTTAGGAGGGAGTTTCAAACAGATCCACCAACGCGACTTACCATCACTCGAATTAGAGATAAGTTTGAAGCCGATGGAACTGTTCAGAATGTCCACAAGAAGCGTTCCGGAAGACCACGGACATCGACAAGCCCCACAAAGCAAGAAAGAGTACTGGAAACGTATCACCAAAGTCCAAGAAAATCTGTGCGGCAAGCGAGTCGTGAGGTAGGAATTTCAGAATCGTCTGTCCAACGCATTTTGAAGCGCTGTCAATGGAAAAGTTACATTCCAAGATTAGTCCATGCTATTAATGAAGATGATGACCCGGACCGAAGAGTGGAGTATTGCGAGTGGTACTTCGCACGATGTGGATGTGGATTGGACGAAGGGGTTTCGTAGAATACCCTCCGCGTTCACCAGACCTCACACCACTAGACTTTTTTTTATGGGGATACTTAAAAGACAAAGTCTACGCTATAAAACCTGCAACAGTCGCTGAATTGAGAGCAGCCATTGAACGAGAATGCACACAAATACCAAACGAAATGTTTCGTGATGTTTGCGATTCCATTGCTTCGCGTTATCAGCAGTGCCTGGACCAGAACGGACGTCAGTTTGAAAACAGGCGTTGACAAAACAATTAAATGATGTCTGTAGATTCTATTACATTTTGAAAATGAAATGTATTTTAATAAACACTGCCTTTATAAGTATTTAAAGTATGTATACATTTTTTTGGGACGCCCTGTATATATATATATATATATATATAGTATTATATACATACTACTTAAGCAGTAGTCAATGTCTATTTTAGTTTATGCTGTTCTTTAACTGCTGTTATTTGCCATTATAGGAACGCTAATAAAAAATTCGTGTATTTATGTTTCAATAATTAATTAACTAAGTTTGAGTCTTTGTGAGGGACCAATAAGAATAATTATAATTACTTGAGATTTTGTACATTTTGTTTTTTTGTCAAATGGAATATATTGAGGTGGTGAGACGGTGAAATTTGCAATTTCGAAAAATAAGGGCCACCCTAAAATATATATATATATATATATATATACTGTATATATATATATATATATGTGTGTGTGTGTGTGTGTGTGTGTAGCGACAGAGACGCCTTCAGATACTTTCGCAATTTCTACTTTCAAAATAAGCCCATTGTTTTCATCGACACAGCCGCAACCAAGATGACGTCACATCGCGAGATTGCCTCAGACTTTCCTTTTCTGTTGTGAGTCACACCACGCGCCTCTCTCTTCGAAAAAACTCAGTGACCCTTGAGATCACCCCCTGTAACAACGTTATAACGAGCCCCATTGACTCGGTGTCATTCATCTAACTTTATATAAGGACTCCTTTCCTCGCGCGTTATTATAATATTGAAGTTATCATTCAAGTGCACATTTATACATTTCGACTGAATTTACATTCAAACAACTGCGACTTTTATTTGTTTCATTTATATAAAATTTATTTTGTTTCACCCTTCAAATACGGGAAGCGTAACTTAACGTTTTCTCTAAAAGGACGAAATTACGGGAAGCGTACATTAACGTTTCCCAAAAAGGACGAAACTACAGGAAGTGTAAATAAACGCTCACGAAAATTGCTTGTTTTTTAAAGTTTCACAAATATTTTCCCGCTTTTTCTGTCCAAGCACGTGGGTTTTAATTGTTACTATGTTTACTGATGGGTACATTTGTCACGAATGTGTGACTTCCTGCCCAAAATATGAATTTTCCTGCTCAAGCATGACCTCCTTTTTTTTTCATATAATAACAAGAATGCTAAAATGATGAAAATAAAAAACTGTAATAAAATAGAGAAAGTAAAAAAAATAAAAACAAGCTGAGCATGACTCGCAAATGTGCGAGTGAGAGAGAGGTGGTGGTGGAAGTCTTGGTTGTGGTGGTGGGTGGTGTTGCTTGGTGGAGGGGCGTGACTTACTTCACCAAGTAGATCTTGAGTTACCAGAGCATTTATTTTACTTATATATTATTTGTAGATGTTATTCTTCCTATATATATCTGTTATATGACGTCAAAGACTGCTAGACTTACCATCAATAAGAATCTATTTCTATGAATATACTTTATAAATCTATATCCTTGTATAAATCGTATTATAAATAAATAAAATCAAGACTAATGGTATCTTACACTGCTGCCATTCATTATCGAGACCCGTTTCATTCACAATACTGAGAAATCAGCTGATAACACCACCTATAACCATTGGTTTAACCACTATCTACCAGTCCTACAGCGCAAAAATGCCTTACGGGTGCGTGTACGCCCGCGCGCCTCACGCTCATACTATTGCTTCGATTGAATTAATATTAGAGATTATGAAAATACGGATTGTATACAAAGTTTTGTCCGATGAATAAACGCTGATATTCTTGTAATTATGAGGTCTATGGCTACTGAAATTCGGTTGATTTATTTAATATATAATTCTCGTGCTTCGAACACTATGCGTAGGCTATGCGTAGGCTAGGCGCTACATAGCGCCTAGCCTACCCAACCGTCAGCCATCATCATTTTCTCTTCATTCATTTCTCGCTGCATTTATTATTTATTGCTTATTTTTAAGCATGTAATTTGAACGAAGAGACGTACGTAAGCTGATTTATTTCTTCTGGAAACGTGGAATGTCACCTGCAATCATAGCAGCAGAGATAAATTCGACACTTGGTGCTGAAACAACAAATGAACGTACATGTCGTCGGTGGGTGGCTCAATTCAAGGAAAGCAATTTCAATGTCGATGATAAACCACGTTGTGGTCAACCATCACTGGATTTGAACACAGGTAGGTATACAAAACTTTCTGGATACAGAGAAGTAGGCTACGACTAGGAGTATTGCATTAGAACTGGGAGTTTGTCACAGAACAATTCAGCAGCATCTTATTCAGATGGGGAAACGTTATTTATCTAATCGATGGATTCCACATTATTTAACTGTTGAACAAAAGGCAAACCGTGAACGAATATGTTTAGAGTTGTTGGAGAAATATGCTGCAAATGATTTCTTTGGACAATTAATTACAATGGACGAAGTTTGGATCTATTGGGACAATGATGGCAGCTATCACCATATGAGTTGGAGAGGAGATGGTGATATCCCAAATGTGGAAGTTCAACGGACGTTGACCATTCGTAAACATCTGCTCTCGGTATACTGGGACTGCAAGGGTGTTCTCCTTTTGGAGGTATTGCCACGTGGACAAACAATAAATGCTGATATTTACTGTCAGCATTTAGATCGCTTGAAGGTAGCAGTTCAGCAAAAACGTCGGCGACTAGTTAATGGGGGATACCACCATCTTCACTACCTCCATGATAACGCGAAGCCTCATACAGCTGCTAAAACTGTTCAGAAACTGCACGATCTCGGTTTTACAGTATTGCCACATCCCCCATATTCACCAGACCTCGCACCGTCTGATTTTTACCTTTTCTCCCCACTTAAATCTTCAATTCGTGGTAGGAAGTTCTCATCTGCGGAAGAAATTCACGCTGTTCTAGATGCCTGGATTACCGCTAAACCACGAACATTCTTTGCACATGGCATCAGGAAATTGCCAGGATGATGGCAAAAATGTATTGCAAATAAAGGCGATTACTTTGAACATCTTTCTACCACTGAAGATTAATTATGTTTGGTTTTATTGAATAAATTTTATTTATCGGACAAAACTTTGTATACAATCCTTAGAAGAGTTTAGCTACATTTTGAGACCAAAATCATTTAATTTGGTGATGGTCGATTGTTTGGTGAAAACCTCCGTACCGGGGGACTGACCAGGTTTATAACCCCCGTAGCGGAAGGGTTAATAAAGGAAAAAAACTCACTCTAGTAATTTCCTAATTAATAACATTATTTGATCTGAAAAGATCTGGTGACCCTAGCCTCAAGCAATTACTAACGTTAAATGAACTGAACTAAATTAATTAAAATTATATATTAAAGAATGAACATTCTTCAAACTTTAATTGATACCGACGTTTCAGAATGTACTCATTCCATCCTCAGGGCTGAAAACAATAAAAGACTAATTTTAAATACAAAATAAGTTGGATTAATGACTAGTTTAAAATAACAACATTAAAATTATAAAAAAGTTGCTAAGAAAAATTAAACTAACTAAAAAGCATAAGAAAATGGTAAAATAGGTAAATAATTACTTTACTTGAAACAGAAGCTCCACTGATGAATCGTCAGAATTTAGGTCTGATTTTAATTTATAAATAAATAACGAATCCATAGCCGATATATATATATATATATATATATGATGCAACCCCACAAGGAAAAAGAAAAATTATTCCAAGGCCTTCTTGTATTCAGAAGTACACCTCGTCATTCCCTGACGAGGTGTACTTCTGAATACACGAAAAGACTTGGAATCATTTTTCTTTTTCCTTGTAGGTTTGCATCATTAATTCATTTCACGTGTTTAATTGTGAAATTCATCCCATATATATATGTGTGTGTGTGTGTGTGTGTGTGTGTGCGTGTGTGTGTGCGCCTCGGTGGTGTAGTGGTTAGCATCGCTGACTACGAATCCATCTGCCCCGGAATCGAGACTCGGTGACGGCAGCCGGCGCACAGCAAAACCCAGCTGTTTATCCTTCCACACAATAAAGAAAGTGGTTGGTAGATAAATGGGTACCCTGGGTGGCCTAGTGGTTAAGACGCTGGGCTGCTGGTGGGGCGTGGTTCGGATTCCACGTTAAATTGTAGGTCTAAGGTGGAGTGAAAACCTTGACCTTCGTCAGAATGAACAATTCGGTCGGAAGCAAACCAAAGGCCAAATCAAAGATATATCTGGAAACCAATGCAGATATCATGTACTTGACGGGAACACACTTGCATAAATCCGAAAAAAGGTGTGAAAATTGCATCGAAGACACGGAAATACAGTAGCAATAAAGGACTGCAGCATATTTAGATGTGAAAGATTTGCTTGAAGAGAAGAAGGCTGTTGTTTTTATATGAAAAACACATACACAGGTGAAATAAAGGCAAGTAAATAAAAAAGCACAGCCAAAATTCTTATTTTAGAAATAAAAGAACTAAATTAATCATTGTGAACGTGTACAGACCACCAAACACCACAAAAAACGAATTTCTTCTTCCTAAAATGAAATCGCTAACACGTTAAAATCAATTAAAACCTCAGCTTCACGTACAAGTATATTAATTTGTGGGGATCTTCCTTTCAATTCATAACAGGGAAGAAAAATTAAGAATAGAGGAATTGCTGGAAAGTTGGAACGATGAATATTTAATTTTCTGGCAAAAATAACAAGAGGGATAGTAAATGGAGCGAAATCTGGTCTCAGAAGTCGTGAGCCTTATCACACAAGGTACAGAAATATTTCCCTTGTTATTTATTATGATGACTGCAGATACTGATGCTGATATCAATGACAGTATCGTATCGTGCTTCGCGAACGACATAAATATACGCAAGGAAATATCAAACTTCGGTGGTATAGAAAAATTACAAAATGACACCTGAAACATTGTTGAGCGGAAGACAACAATGTGAAGTTCAACGAAGAAAAATTCCAATTTTAAGATATGGTAACAAAAAGGAGCTTCAAAATATGTTATTGTGTACCGCTCGCGCATTCTTTCAAAAGGGTAGAGTTCCAGGAATTGTAGTCCAGACCAGTAGTCTTCACCTTCCGTGTCCTCTATCTTAGACGTAAAAGTCCTTTGTATAGCTTCAATGTTCGCAATGTCTCTTTTTCTGTGTGGGCTCGTGAGTACTGAGCAATACTCAGTTATTAGTAGGACTAGACTCTTCCATAATTTGAGCATGATGTTTGCTTTTCTGTGCGGAAGCTCCTCCAGATGATTCCCATTATTTTTCTAGCCGTTGTGATTTTGATTTTATAGTGCTCTCTGAATTCTGCATCCGACGACATTATTACTCCAAGATCCCTGACTTGTGGATTTGGTGTTATCTGTTTGGCTTCCGGAGTTTTGTACCCTTTTTTCTGTAGCTCTTTGTTAATACCATATCTTAGAAGTTGGAATTTTTCTTCGTTGAACTTCATATTGTTGTCTGCTGCCCACTGGAATAATGTTTCAATGTCGTTTTGTAAGTTTCTTATGTCATCTTCGTTCAATATTTCCTTACATATCTTTGTGTCATCTGCGAAGCATGATACAATGCTGTCCTTAATATCTGCATCAATATCTGCAATCATTATTATGAACAGCAAGGGAGCTAATACTGTCCCTTGTGGGACAGAGCTCATGATTTCCGAGACTTCCGATTTAACTCCATTTACCACCACTCTTTGCTTTCTTTGCGTCAAGAAATTAAATATCCACCTTCCTAGCTTTCCAGTAATTCCTGTATCCTTAAGTTTGTGTGCTATGATTCCATGGTCACATTTATCGAAGGCTTTAGCAAAGTTAGTATATATTACATCAATGTTTTGTCCTCGACACAATGTTCCTAATATTTTCTCCTGGTGGTCTAGTAGCTGTGACAGGCATGATCTACCCGCCCTGAAGCCATGTTGATTTGGGTTATATAAGTCTTTTTCCTGTAGGTAGTAGGTAGTTTTGCCTCTAATTATGCGTTCAAAACACTTTATAAGGTGTGAGGTGAGAGCCACTGGCCGATAATTTTTGGGTATTGCTCTGTTACCACCTTTAAATAGGGGGCAATGTTCACGTTCTTTAAGGGGAGTGGAATTTGTCCTGTGTCGACTGATTTCCTCCATAGTAAGTATAGCGGGTTTGCAATACTCTCTTTGCATTTCTTCAGAAATGTGGCACTCCAAGTGTCTGGCCCTGGCGCTGAATTGTCTCGCATCTGTGATAAGGCCGTAATTACATCTTCTTCCGTGAACTCGAAGTCCATTAATAGGTTTGTGCCGGGAATTGTTCTTGGTTGATCTGTATCTATGTCGAAAAACTCGTCTGGGTTTTCCACTTTCATCTCGGACTTAGGGGTGCTAAACACAGATTTAACCCTTTACTGCCCAAAAGGACAAATTACTAACCTTTCAAATACACAAATTCATAACTTAACCCTACAAAATATTTGGCCAGTAAAGGGTTAAATTGTTCCCTAAGCAGTTCACTTAATTCTTTCGGGTCATCTGTGTATTCGGCCTCCTCGTCTATCAACGGTCCAATACTCTCCTTACACTGCATTTTCCTTTTTCGAAAAAGTGTAGAAGTATTTTGGGTTATTTTTTATGTTTTCTGCTACCTTGTTTTCCTCCTCGTTTGTCTTATGGATGAATGTTTGCTTTAGGTCCATTTCTATTTCGCCAAGTTTTCTCTCTAGTTTGAGTCTTTGCATCAGTTCTGCATCTGTGGAGGTGTTTTACGGTTTGTCTTCGTTGCCTGAATAGAGTCCTGATTTTCCTCTCGAGCTTGCTACGTTTTCTTTCCTGTCTCTCTGGAATATGTTTCAGTATTATAGGTTTGGTTTCCGTCTCTATTATACATAGTATTTCTTGTGGAGTCTTCTCGTGTAGTAGCAATTCCCAATTTACCTCCTTTAAATCTTTATTTACGTTTTCCCAATTTACTTTCTTTGAATTTATGTTTAAGCCTTCAAAAATTCCATCTGCCTCTCTGGAATGCGTTTTCGGACCTCTGGGTGCTAACTTCAATTGCATATCGATGACGTTATGGTCGGAGAAGTGTGTGCGCGTTACTTTTTTTATTTATTATTATCTCGTTATTTGTCCAGATTAAATCCAAAACGTTCTTTCTCGTGGCTTCACCGATTTCCTGGGTAAGGGCGTAATGTTCCATGATATCTAATAGCATTGTTGCTTGGGTTCTGTCATCTTTAGTAATGTTGCCATGAAACTTCTCAACATATATAACTTCATTTTTCTTCCATGATATGAATGGGAAATTAAAATCTTCGAAAATTAGAATATTTGTTGCTGGAGTTTCAAGTAATTTTAATATGTTTCTATTTCATTTGTAGCAAATTGGAATTCACTTTTGTGGTGTTTGGTGGTCTGTGGATGTTCATGATGGTTAGGTTCAGTTCTTTTACTTCTAGTATAATAACTTCAACTGTACTGTTTGGTTTCTTTACCCTCACTTCACATGTGTAAGTGTTTTTACGTAGATACAACACCCTCCTCCTCGTCTAGCCACTCTATCTGCTCTGTATATGTTGTAGTCCAACAATGCTATTTCAGTATTCTCGATGCAGTTTTCACAGCTTTTTTCGCACTTATGTAAATGTGTTTCCGTCAGGCATATGATATCTATGCTGGTTTCCGTAGCTAAATTTTGCAGGTATTGTAATTTGCAGTCTGCATGGTCCGTACAGAGGCCTTGTATATTTGTGTATAATAAATTTATAGGGTTTCTAATCTTCGTGTTCGCTTTTCCTAAATGATGGTCGTTTCCTGGTCGATCTCGGTTCCTGTTTGGTGTTATTGGTTGGGCCGCTGCATTTGGGAGTATTGGGGTTGCGGCCGGTCATACCACTGTTGTTGTTGTATTATTGGTGGGTGGTGTTGAATAGGAGGGTGATGTGCGTAATGTTGTGGTGCATATGTTTGCGGCGTTCTGTCTCTCCTTGTTAGAAGGACAAGCTGAGCTTTTATTGCCCTCATTTCTTCTAAAAAATATATTTCATTACTCCTGCTATTTCTTCTATGTCGAATATGATCCGTTCTTTCCCGTTTTCTTCTTTGCGTACCCTTTATGTGAAAAAGCGGGCATTCTATGTTCAGGCATTTTTTCTCAATAATTGACTGTCTGCACATACGAGGGTGAAAAATGTTGCAGTTTCGTCCGTACTTGCACTTCCCATTCCTCATCATATAGAAGCATTTTGTAGGGTGATTGTATATGCAGTTTGAGCCATATTTGCACGCACCTATTTTATAATATTCGAATATGGCCCGTCGTTTAAATTCCCTCTGAGTCTTATGTGATTCGATTTCCTTCTTCTGCTTCGCCACCACTTCTTCCCTACTCAGTGGGGTTGTTTTTTTCGGTGTGTATTTCGTATCTCCCTCTTCTGCCGTGCGTACCTCTTTTTCTGAGGCTGCTTTCGCCCCTCCTTGTAGTGTGTTTTCTTTTTCCTTCTCGGTTGTGCAGGCGTTTTCTGTTTCATGTTTTTCTGTCGGTAAAACTGCTGTACTTGATTCTTCTATTTCAACATTTTGTGTTCCCCTATCCCATCTGTACTAATTTTCTATTGTTTTCCATGCACTTGACGCATAAGAAACCACAAAGGCCTATGATTTTGTTATTTATTCTATTTACCATTTTCCTCTCTTTTCTAAGATCATGCATTCGTTGTGCTTAAAGGTATTGCACAGAATGCAGTTTAAGCCCGAGGTCTGGTCTGTTTCATTTTGCAATCGCAAAGTTGATATGCCGCACATTCCATTACACATAATCCGGCTTTATTCAATTTTCTGACTTTCCCGCAATTTACACATTTCTTCGTATGTTTTGCCATTTTCTCCTTTATTTTCCTCTTCTCGCTTTTCAAATTTCTCTCGATAACTCGACCTTCGTTTTATGGCACTGACCTCTTTCCCTCTTAGGCCTAGTGTACAATCTCAAAGCTGTTTTTCCGTTCGAAGTGTTCTAAATTTATGCTTCAATTTCATGTTTTTTTCTTTGTGCAAGCTCTATGCCACCAACTTTCACTTAATAATTTATTATCGCGAATTCACTGGTATTTAATACACCCATTGGTATAAGATAGAATTTACCGCTGAATTTATAAACACTAGTTACTTCGATATTACACAGAGCGGAAACAAAAACGTCCGTAAACCACGAGGTAGAAAACACCATAATATATATATATATATATATATATATATATATATATACGCAAGGGCGTTCTAAGCTCGTGCTCTTGAGTGCTCTTGTGCTCGTTTGTGCGTGCTTGTTCCTGGAGGTTTCACGTGCGCCCTCCCGGCCCTAGAACCCAAAGATGATGGGGCTCGACCCTGCACTCCTTATCATCCTTGGTCTTTTTCCACTTCGACTGTTCCCTTCACCCTTTCTTTTTCCCCTGTCTTTCCTCTCACTTTTTCTTTGTTTTTCCGCCGAGATAGGCCCTTTTAAATAGAGGCGAATCGGTTCTTCCCGAACTTAAAATATATATATATATATATATATATATATATATATATATATATATATATATATAATATATAATATATATATATATATATATATATACTGTATATATATTATATATTATATATATAAATAATATATATATATATATATATATATATATATATATATATATACACCGTATATATATATATATATACATATATTATATTATTATATATATATATGATGAATAAAACCACGAAGGAAAGGAAACACAGAATGGTGCTCAAGCGCTTTCGTCTAATGACATCCTCAGGAACACTGAAGTACATAAAGAGTTACAGCCTATATATAGGTTACAGAAAAAAAAAAAAATATATATATATATATATATACAATAAACGGAGAGGTAAAAATAAAATTAAACATTAAAGGATTGTGGGAGGAGCATACAAATTTGTAAGGAAAAACTACCGATTTTTAGCACAAGATCAAATGAATTGTTTCCAACCAAAAAAAATACAAATTTATACTGGAAATCTGCCCGGGTTTTAGCACTCTGCCCTTCCTGTTTAAGTTCGATGTATATAAAAATAAATTGAAAAATAAGTTATTAGAGTAGCATACAAGTTTACCAAAGATTTAGCGTTCTACCCTTCTTATCTAAATCTGTTCTGAAGGAATTCAAAACAACAGGATCGAGTTGAAAACGACCTTTGCTTATGTTGAAGTTATTTGTAAGTTGGATAATGGCAGACTCAAGAATATTTCTATTAACAATGTTGCTAGAGTGAAACAAAACTGAAGCATTATTCCAATCAATACAGTGGGATAACTCTGACAAATGGACAAAAAGGGCACTGGACGACTGTCCTGTTCTAACGGAATATTGATGCTGTTTTATACGTGTGTGAAAATCCTTTCCCGTCTGACCTATGTAAAAGGAATCACATTGTTTACAGCCAATTTTATAGATAACGCCTGAATTTCTGATAGGGCTATTTTTTATTATGATATTTTTCACAATATTGTTATATGAAAATACTGCATTAATATCCAAAAGTTTAAGTACATTAGCAATGCCTAAAAAGCTCGGGAAAAATGGAAGTACTAAAATATTTTTTAACAAAGTACGAGTGTTATTATTCACACAATAGAAAGTTCGTTTTGCCTTGTTGAGACAAGATTCCATAAACGCAGATGGATAACACAGATCACTTCCAATACCGTTGATTTTTTCCAATTCGGCATCGATGTATTCCGGACTGGCGATCCTAAGAGCGCGGAGAAACATCGAAGAAAAAATGGCCTTCTTAGTGGGAGTGTCATGTCCCGAGTAAAAGTGTACGTCGGACAAACTGTTTGTTTTTTCCGATAACTACTAAACTTAAAAACTTACAAATTTGTATGCTCCTCCCACAATCCTTTAATGTTTAATTTTATTTTTACCTCTCCGTTTATTGTATATATATATATATTTTTTTTTCTGTAACCTATATATAGGCTGTAACTCTTTATGTACTTCAGGTTCCTGAGGATGTCATTAGCAAAGCTGGGCACTTGCGGTTTTTTTTGCGGTACTGCGGTACTGCGGTACTACCGTGTTTGTCGGTACCGCGGAAAGTACCGCGGGAAATTTGAATGCGGTAGCGGTATTGCTGTACTTTCAGCGATCCTTTGCGGTACTGCGTTATGCGGTACCGGTTTGGTAGTGCGGTAGTACCGCAGTACCGCAGTACCGCAAAAAAACCGCAAGTGCCCAGCTTTGGCCCGACTCATTAGACGAAAGCGCTTGAGCACCATTCTGTGTTTCCTTTCCTTCGTGGTTTTACTCATAAATATTTTTCACGTGTTACTTTCGTGAAATAATTTTCATATATATATATATATATATATATATATATATATATATATAGCTTATAGTTTATCAATACAAGTGTGACCACTGTATGGGGTCATATATAGGAAAAACTAAAAGACATTTAAAATCTCGTATTTACGAACATCTCGGTAAATCGGTCCGTACAAATTTACCCCTTGGCAAACCACCTAATTCTCTCATACGTAATCACTCGCACAACAATAACCACCCAATTTCACAGTCTAATTTCGCCGTACTTGCTGCCGGAAGCTCTGACCTTAAACTTAAAATTATGGAGTCTCTGTTTATTTATAAACTAAAACCAGACCTAAATTCTGACGAATCATCGATAGATCTGCTGTGTTTTGGTTAAGGTACTAGTTTATTTTATTTACGTTAGTTTTAATGCTTTTACTTTTTTATAATTTTAACTTTTTAACTTCACATTTATTTACCTTTTAGTTTTAATGTTTTACATTTTCTTAGCCACTTTTTATAATTTTTTTTTTAAAGTTTATTTTAAATTGTTATTAAGCAATTTGTATTTTGTATGTGATTTGGAATTTTATTGTTTTAGGCCTGAAGATGGAATTAGTGCATTCCGAAACGTTGGTACTATTAAACCTTGAAGGATGTTTGTATTTTCTCTGGTGTTCCTGTTTATTATATATATATGATACACACAGACCGTGCATGGAAGAAGGAACTCTTCTAGGAAAATTAAATCCACTACAGTGGATTTAATTTTCCTAGAAGAGTTCCTTGTTCCATGCACGGTCTGTGTGTATCATAAAAATTCTCAGGGAACCATTCTGAGTTCATTCCCATATATATATATATATATATATATATATATAATATATAAAATCATAGGCCTTTGTATTTCTTATGCGTCAAGTGCATGGAAAACAATAGAAAATTAGTACAGAGGGGAACACAAAATGTTGAAATAGAAGAATCAAGTACAGCAGTTTTACCGACAGAAAAACATGAAACAGAAAACGCCTGCACAACCGAGAAGGAAAAAGAAAACACACTACAAGGAGGGGCGAAAGCAGCCTCAGAAAAAGAGGTACGCACGGCAGAAGAGGGAGATACGAAATACACACCGAAAAAAACAACCCCACTGAGTAGGGAAGAAGTGGTGGCGAAGCAGAAGAAGGAAATCGAATCACATAAGACTCAGAGGGAATTTAAACGACGGGCTATATTCGAATATTATAAAATAGGTGCGTGCAAATATGGCTCAAACTGCATATACAATCACCCTACAAAATGCTTCTATATGATGAGGAATGGGAAGTGCAAGTACGGACGAAACTGCAACATTTTTCACCCTCGTATGTGCAGACAGTCAATTATTGAGAAAAAATGCTGAACATAGAATGCCCGCTTTTTCACATAAAGGGTACGCAAAGAAGAAAACGGGAAAGAACGGATCATATTCGACATAGAAGAAATAGCAGGAGTAATGAAATATATTTTTTAGAAGAAATGAGGGCAATAAAAGCTCAGCTTGTCCTTCTAACAAGGAGAGACAGAACGCCGCAAACATATGCACCACAACATTACGCACATCACCCTCCTATTCAACACCACCCACCAATAATACAACAACAACAGTGGTATGACCGGCCGCAACCCCAATACTCCCAAATGCAGCGGCCCAACCAATAACACCAAACAGGAACCGAGATCGACCAGGAAACGACCATCATTTAGGAAAAGCGAACACGAAGATTAGAAACCCTATAAATTTATTATACACAAATATACAAGGCCTCTGTACGGACCATGCAGACTGCAAATTACAATACCTGCAAAATTTAGCTACGGAAACCAGCATAGATATCATATGCCTGACGGAAACACATTTACATAAGTGCGAAAAAAGCTGTGAAAACTGCATCGAGAATACTGAAATAGCATTGTTGGACTACAACATATACAGAGCAGATAGAGTGGCTAGACGAGGAGGAGGGTGTTGTATCTACGTAAAAACACTTACACATGTGAAGTGAGGGTAAAGAAACCAAACAGTACAGTTGAAGTTATTATACTAGAAGTAAAAGAACTGAACCTAACCATCATGAACATCCACAGACCACCAAACACCACAAAAAGTGAATTCCAATTTGCTACAAATGAAATAGAAAACATATTAAAATTACTTGAAACTCCAGCAACAAATATTCTAATTTTCGAAGATTTTAATTTCCCATTCATATCATGGAAGAAAAATGAAGTTATATATGTTGAGAAGTTTCATGGCAACATTACTAAAGATGACAGAACCCAAGCAACAATGCTATTAGATATCATGGAACATTACGCCCTTACCCAGGAAATCGGTGAAGCCACGAGAAAGAACGTTTTGGATTTAATCTGGACAAATAACGAGATAATAATAAATAAAAAAAGTAACGCGCACACACTTCTCCGACCATAACGTCATCGATATGCAATTGAAGTTAGCACCCAGAGGTCCGAAAACGCATTCCAGAGAGGCAGATGGAATTTTTGAAGGCTTAAACATAAATTCAAAGAAAGTAAATTGGGAAAACGTAAATAAAGATTTAAAGGAGGTAAATTGGGAATTGCTACTACACGAGAAGACTCCACAAGAAATACTATGTATAATAGAGACGGAAACCAAACCTATAATACTGAAACATATTCCAGAGAGACAGGAAAGAAAACGTAGCAAGCTCGAGAGGAAAATCAGGACTCTATTCAGGCAACGAAGACAAACCGTAAAACACCTCCACAGATGCAGAACTGATGCAAAGAGACTCAAACTAGAGAGAAAACTTGGCGAAATAGAAATGGACCTAAAGCAAACATTCATCCATAAGACAAACGAGGAGGAAAACAAGGTAGCAGAAAACATAAAAAATAACCCAAAATACTTCTACACTTTTTCGAAAAAGGAAAATGCAGTGTAAGGAGAGTATTGGACCGTTGATAGACGAGGAGGCCGAATACACAGATGACCCGAAAGAATTAAGTGAACTGCTTAGGGAACAATTTAACCCTTTACTGGCCAAATATTTTGTAGGGTTAAGTTATGAATTTGTGTATTTGAAAGGTTAGTAATTTGTCCTTTTGGGCAGTAAAGGGTTAAATCTGTGTTTAGCACCCCTAAGTCCGAGATGAAAGTGGAAAACCCAGACGAGTTTTTCGACATAGATACAGATCAACCAAGAACAATTCCCGGCACAAACCTATTAATGGACTTCGAGTTCACGGAAGAAGATGTAATTACGGCCTTATCACAGATGCGAGACAATTCAGCGCCAGGGCCAGACACTTGGAGTGCCACATTTCTGAAGAAATGCAAAGAGAGTATTGCAAACCCGCTATACTTACTATGGAGGAAATCAGTCGACACAGGACAAATTCCACTCCCCTTAAAGAACGTGAACATTGCCCCCTATTTAAAGGTGGTAACAGAGCAATACCCAAAAATTATCGGCCAGTGGCTCTCACCTCACACCTTATAAAGTGTTTTGAACGCATAATTAGAGGCAAAACTACCTACTACCTACAGGAAAAAGACTTATACAACCCAAATCAACATGGCTTCAGGGGGGTAGATCATGCCTGTCACAGCTACTAGACCACCAGGAGAAAAATATTAGGAACATTGTGTCGAGGACAAAACATTGATGTAATATATACTAACTTGCTAAAGCCTTCGATAAATGTGACCATGGAATCATAGCACACAAACTTAAGGATACAGGAATTACTGGAAAGCTAGGAAGGTGGATATTTAATTTCTTGACGCAAAGAAAGCAAAGAGTGGTGGTAAACGGAGTTAAATCGGAAGTCTCGGAAGTCGGGAGCTCTGTCCCACAAGGGACAGTATTAGCTCCCTTGCTGTTTATAATAATGATTGCAGATATTGATGCAGATATTAAGGACAGCATTGTATCATGCTTCGCAGATGACACAAAGCTATGTAAGGAAATATTGAACGAAGATGACATAAGAAAACTACAAAACGATATTGAAACATTATTCCAGTGCGCAGAAGACAACAATATGAAGTTCAACGAAGAAAAATTCCAACTTCTAAGATATGGTAATAACAAAGAGCTACAGAAAAAGGGTACAAAACTCCGCAAGCCAAACAGATAACACCAAATCCACAAATCAGGAATCTTGGAGTAATAATGTCGTCGGATGCAGAATTCAGAGAGCACTATAAAATCAAAATCACAAAGGCTAGAAAAATAATGGAAATCATCTTGAGGAGCTTCCGCAGCAGAAAAGCAAACATCATGCTCAAATAATGGAAGAGTCTAGTCCTACCAATAATTGAATATTGCTCAGTACTCACAAGCCCATACAGAAAAAGAGACATTGCGAACATTGAAGCTATACAAAGACTTTTACGTCTAAGATAGAGGAAACGGAAGGTGAAGACTACTGGTCTCGTCTTCAATACCTGGAACTCTACTCTCTTGAAAGAAGGCGCGAGCGGTACACAATAATATACATATGGAAAATACTTGAGGGCTCTCTCCCTAACCTCAGAAATGAAATAGAAACAAACTGGAATGAGAGAAGAGGTAGATTTTGTACGGTCACAGCTGTGGTAGGACAAGGAGCCATGAAAACGAGGATGGAAAATACCCTCAAAATACGGGGCCCAAAGCTTTTCAGTGTCCTTCCAAAAGAAGTGAGGAATCTCCAGCACACCGACCTGAATAACTTCAATAACCAGCTAGACAGATTCTTGTGTAAAGTTCCTGACCAGCTTTGCGTGGCTGGCTACGAAGGCAGGAGGAGATCAGAGAGCAATTCCCTCCTTTACCAAGTCCCGCAAATGAGATGAGGGGAGATGCTGCAGAGGGGTCGACCGCAGGTCGATCCTGAACCGTCGTTCAAACTCAACAAAAGTAAGTAATATATATATATATCAGTGGCGACTGGCGTATAGGAGCGATGGAGCGGTCGCTCCCCCTTGCTTGAAACAATAAATATTAATTTAACAGATAAAAAATATATTAATTTTAAGATATTCAACAATTATTTTTATATTTTTATTAAAATATTTTTTTAATACAAATTTATGGCTT
>JAJOZX010000669.1:452500-670000 GCA_023014485.1 Bathynomus jamesi
AATCTATCACCATATTTGTCTAATCGATTTTTAAACATGTTTATAGAAGGGCTACTAATTACTTCTCCCGGCAAACTATTCCAGCTATTTACTATTCTATGCGTAAAAAGTTTTTGACAACTGCTGTCTCAAACCTTCTACTTGTCAACTTACACCCGTTATTTCTAGTAGTATTATATTGAGATATTTCGAAGAAGCTATCTCTATCTACGTTATCGAACCCATTCATAATTTTGAAAACCTGGATTAGATCACCCCTTAGCCTCCTAGTCTCGAGTGTTGTCAATTTTAACTCTTTAAGCCTATCCTCGTACGACTTTGACCTAAGCGACGGAATCATCTTAGTTGCTCGTCTTTGAACTCTTTCGATTTTGTCTATATCTTTTCGCATATGCGGATTCCAAAACTGGGCCGCGTACTCCAAATGGGGTCTAACTAATGATTTATAAAGTGGAACTATAATATCGCGCGATTTGTACACAAAATTTCGAGCTATAAAACCTAACACTTTGTTCGCCTTATTGACCGCTGCTGTACTTTGTTTCGCTACTTTTAAATCACCAGTGACTATAACTCCTAAATCTTTTTCCTGCTCTACGCTTGTTAAATCTTTCCCTGACATACTATACGCAAAATTACCGTTACGCGAACCTATATGCAAAATTTTGCACTTATCAACGTTAAATCTCATTTGCCATGTGACTGACCAATCAACGATTTTATTCAGATCTTCCTGGATTTTACCTCTATCTTCGTCATTAATCGCCCTACCACCCAGCTTCGTGTCATCCGCAAACTTTGAAGCTGTACTGACTAGGCCGACATCTAAATCGTTAACATATATAAGAAAAAGCAAGGGGCCCAATACAACACCCTGAGGAACGCCACTCGCTACATTAGCCCAACACGATTCCGCTCCATCAACGACCACCCTCTGTTTCCTACCTCGCAACTACTCTTCTAGCCAATTTATTACTACACCCCTGATTCCATGAGCCTTAGTTTTTTAATGAGTCTTTTGTGTGGCATGGTGTCAAACGCGTTTTGAAAATCTAAATACACTACATCAACCGCCCGATGTCTATCGTAAACGTCAACCACGCTTTGGAAAAATTCTAAAAGATTAGTTAAGCAAGATTTGTTTCGCCTAAATCCGTGCTGCGTATTTCTTACTAGTTTATGGAATTCTAAGTGTTCGACTATACGATCCCTAATTATTGATTCCAGTAGCTTACCTACAACAGACGTTAAATTGATTGGCCTATAATTTCCCGCCGCACCTTTATCGCCTTTCTTAAAGATAGGTGTTACGTTTGCTAACTTGAAATTATCTGGTACGCACCCCTCAGAAATAGACGCATTAAAAATGTTTGTTAGCGGTACAACAATGCTATCTTTTAATTCTTTTAGTTGTATGGGATATATGGAATCCGGTCCCGGTGATTTACGCGTTTTCATTTTATCAATATAGCGCATTACCTCCCTTTCACTAACCACTATATTATCCAAAATATTACCATTATCAAAAGGTATTATGTCTATGACCGTAGAGATATTCGTTACATCTTCTATAGTAAAAACTGACGTAAAAAATTCGTTTAGCAAGGTAGCCATTTCCTTGTTTTCAGAAACTAGATCTCCGTTTACATTTTTCAAAGGCCCCAAGACGCTTTTTACTGGATTTCTATTATTGACGTATTGAAAGAATCGCTTGGGGTTTTCTTTACCGTCAGGAGCTATGGAGATTTCAAATTCGCGCTTGGACATTTTTATTACACTTTTCGCTTCACGCCTTAGAGATATGTAGTTGTTTCGTAACCACAAATTGTCTTTATCGCATTTATGTAGCCTATAAGCCCTATCTCTACTCTTTATAATGTCTTCTACTCTACAAGTAAACCACAAGGGCTTATTGTTTACTTTCGCACACTTAATTTTGTACGGTACACATTCCTCATTTATAGTCCTAAATACTGTTTCGAACGATTCTCACATTAGTTTTGCGTTGGAATTCCCCATTACGTTTTCCCAATTGACGTGTGACAATTTATTTCGAAATTTACTAAAGTCTGCGTGCTGGAAGTTAGGAATTTTAGTCGAGTTAGCTGGTTTTGAGTGACTTACTGAGAGGACAAACTCTACCATATTGTGTTCGCTATTGCTTAACGGTTCTATTACTTGAGGATCAGTAATTAGCCTATCATCCGTAGTTATTACTAAATCTAAAATACTGTCCAACCTCGTAGGTTCCCCAACCTTTTGAATAAGAAAGCTATCCTCGAGAAAATTAACTAAACGATTACCTTCCGTGTCTCCCTGCATTGTATCGTAATTTACGTTAGCGCAATTAAAGTCACCCATAACTAAAGCCTGCTCACTACCGATTATTCTCTTTAGTTCACGATATAACGCTTCGTCCGTATCAGCTGTTTGATTAGGGGGCCTATATATAAGCGCAACAACAAGTTTGAATCGTTCAATTTAAGTTTCTGCTATAGTCGAATCTATCGGTTCTGGAATTGTGTGCTTTAATTCTATAACGTTCGCTATATTATCTTTGATATACAACATAACACCGCCTCCTCGCCTACCTATTCTCTTTTTACAAAAAGTCTATAACCTTTAATTTGATACTCCCATACAAGTCAGAGTTTCAGTGCTAAGCCACGATTCATTTATCGCAATTATATCATAGTCTTTACAAGCAATTAAAGAAAAAAAATCGTTTCTTTTATTTCGTAGGCTACGAGCATTTAAGGATAGAACTTCAAATTGTTTGTAAATTGCGACACCTTCGCGAGCGCAGTGGAAATTTATGGAATTTACGCTGGGCCGTTCGAGTTACGGCAGCCTGAAAAGAAGAGACAGTATTATGAAATATCTTCCTAAACGCGCAGCTCCAACGTCATTAAGATGAGTCCATCTCAGAGGAACAAGTCCCTCCTGCCGTAAAACTGTTCCAAAAATTCGCAAAATGCACTCCTTCCTGTTGACAAAGAGACTTTAGGTTATTGTTAATATAGGTCGCCTTGCTGTAGAAATCGTTACGATGGATAATTCGAGGAAGTATACCTGTTAAAACAATCTTATTAGTTTTTCCTTTAATCGCTCTAGTAAGTCCCTGTACTTAGCCAGCAGTTCTTCGATCTAGAATTTAAAACGTTATTAGTACCGACATGAATAACATACGTTGTGTCCTCGGAGTACCGTCTGTAAATGGTCAACACTATTAGTTATATCCTCCACCCTTGCACCAGGGTAGCAGTAACGGCGCCTACGACGAGGTTTCTCCCACAGAATTCCTCGAGCTGCCCTCGAACAATGGAATCGCCAACGAGTCTATTTCCGGTTCATCAGCATCATCGAAACCTAAAACAGAAAACTTATTGTTTGTTATTACTGGTAGACATGTCTTAGGTTTTCTCAATGGGGCTCCATTACGCACTCGAACGAAGGGTTGGGAACAAGGAGAAGAGAGAGGGCTATTAATACTATTTATATTATTAGTAACAACTGAGGCAGGAGGGGTCGTAACTGGAGTCTCAAGGGATTCTAAGTTTGCCGTCAGGAGCATCACCCTTTCTTCAAGGCTTACTCTGGCCTCCTTCTCACGTTCTAACTCGTTCCTCAGGACTTCCAAGTTTGAGCACCACCTGCAAACTAACTGTTCATTATTATTATTAGGCATTGTAAACGCGTAAGCGGAAAATTTCCCTTCACAGAGACTGCAAGTACTTGACGGGGGTGCCATGTTTTTTAGAAAGTTAAACAACAAAAAAAAAAAAGAGCGTTTGGAAATTAATAAATTACAACGTAGGTCTACCGCGTTTTTGAAACGCAGAAACAGGTTCTTGTAACACAGATTTATACTAAATGAATATAAAATTAAACTACCGACAAAAGATCTGTAAAAGAAGAGTATTTATAACACTTATCTGTCCGCGATTCGACCCGACTTTTTTCCTTTTCTTCACACGGTGTGTGCCCACACTCTACCTGACCTCTCGAAGGACGGAAAAATGAACCTTATGTCTCCACGTTTTGTGATAGATTTGAAAAACAAACATGACAAGCCACGTGCAGTAGCCTTGGTTTGATCAAATATAGTATTGAATAACGTCAATAAATGAAATATATTCGTTAATGAATGATTAGTAGCACGAAGTAATTTAGTTATGAATGCACCGAACACTATTTTTTTTTTAAAACACTTCAACGAAAACCACTTATTCAATTGATAACACTGGACACTCAATAAAACACGTCTGTTCACAAGGAAAGACTGTGTAGTGTTCCCAAATTAAGTCCCGACAAGGGGCCTCTTCAACACTGAAGAAAAACAACTTGGTTGTCAGGGGGCCAAAACTTTTTAACCAGCTTCCAAAGGACCTCAGAAACGTGACAGGGGTCAAAGTTGAAGATTAGATGCCTGGCACAGGATAGTACCAGATGAGCTTTTCACTCCACCTTAGACCTACAGTTTAACGTGGAATCCGAACCACGCCCCATCAGCAGGCCAGCGTCTTAACCACTAGGCCACCTAGGGTACCCATTTATCTACAACCACTTTCTTTATTGTGTGGAAGGATGAACAGCTGGGTTTTGCTGCGCGCCGGCTGCCGTCGGGTCTCGAACCCGGGGCCGATGGATTCGTAGTCAGCGACAATATATATATATATATATATATATATATATTATGTATTATATATATATATATATATATATAATCATCACCATTATAATAATAGCCCAGTTTTGTTTGTTTGTTTTTGTCTGTCTGTTTGTTGAAGAATTGTGTCACGCTCTGAAGGAACTATATATAAAAAGCTCCATTCTTCTTCTTCTTTTCTCCTCCGTTACGTTTTTAAAAACCTAACCGTTGATAAGGTTCACATTTTATACAGATTGTTTGAGCTGCTATGTTATATCTATAAGCATACACTTATTAATAAATTTTGAAATCTTTTACAGGTTTTTTACTTAATATTTTAAAAATTTTTACAGGTTTTTTAATTAGTATTTTGAAAAAATTTACAGGTTTTTTAAATTAATATTTTGAATTTTTTACAGGTTTTAATTAATATTTTAAATTTTTTTACAGGTTTTTTAAATTAATATTTTAAAATTTTTTACAGGTTTTTTTAAATTAATATTTAAATTTTTTTTACAGGTTTTTTTAAATAATATTTAAATTTTTTTTACAGGTTTTTTAAATTAATATTTTAAAATTTTTTACAGGTTTTTTTAAATTAATATTTGAAATTTTGTACAGGTTTTTTAAATTAATATTTTGAAATTTTTTACAGGTTTTTTTAAATAAATATTTTGAAATTTTTTACAGGTTTCTTATTATATTTTATAATGATCCTATCCTTTTTATACTAACAGTGTTCAGGGTATCATTCTGACTTAATAAGCTTGCTCTTCTTTTAAGTTTTCGTTCTCTGCAATAGTCTTCATATTTCGCAGCAATCTCCATTTTCGTGGTTCATATATATTTTACTGTCATTTTGACGGCACGGGTACACTATTATTTAAATAAACCATGGACTTCGTAAGCAACTTTCACTCAATAAGGGAGCTCCGATGCACCTCGATAGAGGAACGAACGGCAAGTCAAATTGCCGAAAGCCATCGACTTTATTTTAAACGTCGATAAAATTTCTACGCTTCGCGAAGGAAATGAGACATCGGCGGAGCAGATTATAAATAATGGTGATAAAACTTTTACCGATTACGAAATACTATTTCTCTTGGGAGAACACTTTCGGTGGTACGCGAGGCTTTTTTTATAAACAATATAAGTAAAAATGAGGTCCGCAATCCCCATTATAATAATAGCCCAGTTTTATTTATTTATTTATTTGTTTCTTGTCTGTCTGTCTGTTGCAGAATTGTGTCACGCTCTGAAGGAATTAGATAGGAATAATTAGAAGCTATGAATTATTGCTTAGCAAATTAAAATGTTGCCCAAGCTCACCTTCCGAGATTAATTATTTGTTTTATTTATTATAAGTAACTATGATACGTGTTAATTAAACTGATAGGATTCCAAATAAATTAAAAGCTTTTGGAATAAATTTTTACTTAGCTGGAGTATTGTTGTTTAACCACAAAATATATTGTTGTGAAATATAAAACATGGAAGACCCCGCAGAAAGAAGACGTCGCTTAGCAAGAGAAAGGAAGGCCAGACAAAGAGCTCAGGAAAGATACAATCGTACCCAAGCAAGACGGAACTCAGACACTACGATTGATGTGGTTGATGTAAATGAAGATATTGATTCTGTTGTGCACAGCGAAAATAGAATCACTCGCAGGAACGAAATTGAAATGAGAAGAATAACGAGAGGAGACGTAGCGAAACTCGAAAGAAACTGAAGCAAGACTTGAAACAGCTAGATTAAGGATAATGGAAAGAAGACAACAAGAAACACAGGAAGAAACTGAAGCAAGACTTGGAGCGGACAGGTTAAGGATATGGAAAGAAGACAACAAGAAACACAAGAAGAAACTGAAGCAAGACTTGAACAGCCAGGTTAAGGATGGTCGAAAGAAGACAACAAGAAACACAGAAGAAACTGAAGCAAGACTTGACAGGATTAAGGATGGAAAGAAGACAACAAGAAACACAGGAAGAAACTGGAGCAAGACTTGGAGCAGACAGGTTAAGGATGGAAAGAAGACAACAAGAAACACAGGAAGAAACTGAAGCAAGACTTGGAGCGGACAGGTTAAGGATGGAAAGAAGACAACAAGAAACACAAGAAGAAACTGAAGTAAGACTTGAAACAGCCAGGTTAAGGATGGTCGAAAGAAGACAACAAGAAACACAGGAAGAAACTGAAGCAAGACTTGGAGCAGCCAGATTAAGGATGGTCGAAAGAAGACAACAAGAAACACAGGAAGAAACTGAAGTAAGACTTGAAGCAGCCAGGTTAAGGATGGTCGAAAGAAGACAACAAGAAACACAGGAAGAAACTGAAGCAAGACTTGGAGCAGCCAGATTAAGGATGGTCGAAAGAAGACAACAAGAAACACAGGAAGAAACTGAAGCAAGAATAGCAATTGAAAGAATTAGAGCGTCTCGAAGGATACAAAATAGAAGAAATACATTACTTCCGGCTCATAGAGTTAATAACAATACATTTGATGAGGAAAATTATTTATCACACTCATGCGGACCTATGAATATTGTTTGCCAATATTGCAATGCTAAGCATTTTGTGGTAGAACGTCCGACAGATGGTAAATTCAACAACTGTTGCCATAAGGGCAAAGTAATATTACCACGCCGAAGAGATCCTCCAGCATATCTTCAAGACTTAATGAGTAATCCAATGAATTCTAATTACAGACATTTCAACGATAACATCAGGTCCTATAATTCTGCATTATCTTTCGCTTCAATGGGAGCACAGTTATCCCATGTTCCTGGTCATGGGCCATATTGCTTTCGAGTACACGGCCAAATATACCATCGAACTGGAAATATACATCCAAATGAAGGTGAATCACGACAGTATGCCCAGCTATATGTAGTGGATTCGAGAATGGCTACTGGTATTAGATTAGGTAATCACAATAATTTTAGGTGCATAGCAGAAATAATGACAGTCTTGGACCAAATGATCAGGACAAATAATGTTTATGCTTTGGCATACAAAATGCTAGGAGAAGTTGAAAGAGAAGAAAATGAACGAGCATCAGAACACAATATTCCGACACCAGTTGTTAACATGGTATTTAACCGAGACAGAAACAGTGACCGAAGACGTTACAATTTACCATCTGTGGATGAGGTAGCTATGATTTTCACAAATAATGATGGAGAACCTCCTTTTGACAGGGATTTTCGTGTATATCCACGAAATAATGAAGCTCCTCTCATTACATTGAACATATTGAGTCCAAATCTTGACCCTATGGTCTATCCATTATTCTTTCCTTATGGAGAACCAGGATGGCAACCAAGAATGAGTATTAATGATAACTTAATTACCAACAATAGACGCAACAATGGACGTAACAATATTAGCATGTTACAATACAAGGTGGCTCAAACTACAGTGAGAGATGAGTATAACGCACTTCTGCACGGAGGAAAATTATTCCAGCAATGGGCTGTAGATTCCTACATTCAAGTAGAGGCCAACAATTTAAATTTTGTCAAGTATCAACAAAGACGCCTTAAAGTTGAACAATATCAAGGGCTATCTGATCATTTAGCCAATGTTGCTGACAATGCAGGAACTCAGGTAGGGAGAACTGTTATATTGCCATCGTCGTTTCAAGGATCACCTAGAAACATGAGGGAGCGTTACCAGGACGCCATGGCTTTGGTTAGAAAATTTGGAAAACCCGATTTATTCATGACAATGACATGCAACCCTTCCTGGAGTGAAATAAAAGATAATCTCTTCTTCGGGCAGCAGCCTTCAGACCGAGATATTGTGGCAAGAGTTTTTCACATAAAATTGGAAGAATTAATGAAGGATATCTTAGAAAAAAGCGTTTTTGGCACTATTAGAGCTTACTGCTATTCCATCGAATTCCAGAAACGTGGCCTGCCTCATGCACATATTTTATTCATAATAGATGAAGAAGACAAATTTAATAGCCCTGATGAAATTGATAAAGTAGTTTGTGCAGAAATACCCAATGTTAATGATGAACCCAGGCTTCACGAAATTATTAAGGATTGTATGATTCACGGCCCATGCGGCAACTTAAATCCAAATGCTCCGTGTATGGAAAATAACAAATGTACTAAGGGTTTCCCTAAAGAATTCAAAGATAACACACAAGCAGATGTTGGTGGATATCCATTATATAGACGCCGGCCAAACACTACATTGTTTATAAGAAATAATACAATTGATAATAGATATGTTGTTCCTTATAATAAGTATCTTAGCTTGAAGTTCAACTGCCACATTAATGTCGAAGTATGTTCATCCGTGAAATCAGTGAAATATATATATAAATATATCTACAAAGGATATGATTGCGTGAATGCTCAAATGGAGATTAACAGTGTTCAAGGTATCATTCACGACGAGATATCAGAATATTTAAATGCCAGATATATCAGTGCCCCAGAAGCGATGTGGCGTCTGTTAGAATATGAAATGCACAAGAAATCACATGCCATTATACGTTTGCCAGTTCACTTGGAAAGAGAGCAGAATGTATATTTCACAGAAGGAGACGAAAGACGTGCATTAGAAGCAGCAAGTCGTAAAAATACACGGCTTACAGCTTGGTTTATTTTGAATCGGCAAGACCAGCAGGCCCGAGAATTGCAATATACATCCATACCATATCATTATGTTTTTAATAACAATACTACTTTGTGGAAGCCTCGACAACGCGGTGCTGGAAAAATTATTTCACGCATGTATACTGTTAGTCCAAAGGACTCACAACGTTACCATCTCAGGATACTTCTGTTACATGTAAAAGGTGCTGTTAGTTTCACAAGTTTGCGCACAGTTAATGGGGTCGTTTATGCAACTTATAAAGAAGCTGCTAAGCAGAGAAATTTGATTAGCAATGATGATGAATGGATTAGATGTTTGACTGAGGCTTCAATGGACCAAACTCCTCATCGCATCAGACATTTGTTTGCTTTAATTTGCGCATTGAATAATCCTAATAACCCAGTTCAGCTCTATCAGCAATTTGAAGAAAAAATGCTAGAAGATTATGACAACCAAGAATATCCTATTGAAAGAGCAAGAATGGAGTGCCTAAAACATATTGAAAGTGTCTTGGTAATACATGGTTTAAAATGTGCGGCAATAGGACTACCTGATCCCGGATTAGTATCTCATAATAATTTGACTCAGCAATATGATCTATTACCACATGATCAACTTGAAGCAAGAATCAGTAGCTTGAATATCAGGCAACAAGAAATATTTGAAAGGATCATCACTGCAGAAAATGATGAGACAGCTGCTCATAGATTCTTCTTCGTGGATGGACCAGCAGGATCTGGAAAGACATATCTATACAATACTTTGATGTGTTACTTGAGACGAAAAGGAAAAACGATTCTGTCATATGCAACCACAGGAATCGCTGCAGATCTGTTAGGTGGACGCACTGTACATAGTGGATTCAGATTACCTGTTCCAGTCATGGAAACATCAACTTCTTCAATGAGAATTCCTTCCAATGAGTCCAATAGTATACGCCTGGCTTCTGTGCTCATTATCGACGAAGTGTCTATGCTTTCCTTAAATGCTCTCAGAATTATTGATATGCTACTAAAGGAAATCATGAATAATAACAAACCTTTCGGAGGCAAACTTCTTCTCCTCGGCGGAGATTTTCGCCAAACAGCCAATGTTATCCCAAGAGGTTCAAACATTGATGTCATAGAGTCATGTATCAAGCATTCGCCACTTTGGAATTATGTTCAAACATTCACCCTTAGTGATAACATGAGAGCAGCAGGACAAAATGAATTTTCTACATGGCTTCTTAAAATTGGTGATGGAACTCTAATAAGTGATGTTAGCATGGGATCAAGTACTGTTGAAATTCCAAGAGATATTCTCATTAAAAATCATTTACCTGAAGTTATATATGGAGACTCGATTGAAGTTAGTAGTGCTGAAGCAATAGCTGAACTAGCTACCAAAATAATTCTTACATGTAAAAACAAAGATGCAATGAGTAACAACGTATTAACATATAAAAGTGCAGACTCACATGTGGCTGATGATGATGAATCGGCATTAAACTTCCCTGTAGAGTTCCTAAATCAACAAATTGTATCAGGATTGCCTCCTCATGAGTTAAAGTTAAAGAAAGGTTCCATAATTATGCTATTGAGAAACCTTAATCCAAGGAATGGACTTTTAAATGGCACCCGTCTGGTTGTACTGTCACTAAATGAACATTACATTCATGCTCGAATATTAACCGGGAGCCATGCTAACACTGAAGTGCTCATACCAAGACTAGATCTCATGCCAAGTGATACAACATTGCCTTTTGTAATGAAACGGAGACAGTTTCCAGTTATACCTGCATTAGCAATGACAATAAATAAATCTCAGGGCCAATCATTCGATAAGGTTGGATTGTTTCTACCCAGACCAGTATTTAGCCACGGGCAACTCTATGTGGCTCTTAGTAGAGCTCGGAACAGAAACAATCTTAAAGTTGAAATTACAGAAACTGAAGAACAAGGAGAACTTATTGCATCAAGGATTTTTACAAAGAATGTAGTTTTAAAAGATCTTTTGTAATAATAATATATTTTATAATGATCCTATCCTTTTTTATACTAACAGTGTTCAAGGTATCATTCCTGACTTAATAAGCTTGCTCTTCTCCTACGTTGTCGTTCTCTTGCCAATCGTCTTTTATTTCTGCAGCAGTCTCCATTTTCGTGGTTCATATATATTTTGCCGTCATTCTTGACGGCACGGGTACACTAGTATAATATATATAATAATATTATTATATTATATATATTATATTATATACATATATATATATATATATATATATATCATGTGGAGTGGAAAAGAGATTAAAGATAAAGATTAGTTTGTATTTCCAATTAGTTGGATTAATTTTATAAATTATATATTATGAATATTATATAAACTGCCTCACTTTGTCTCGCATCACTAAACTGATTAAAAGATTGGTCTAAATAAGCTCTTTACAAACATCGAACCATTTACTCTGGTGCTTGTATTATAATAACATGCGTTTGACGTATTCACAGTGTATACAAAAAATATTTTACATAGATAATGCAATATCTTTCAGTTATTAATATGAAGCGTATACAGCTGAAAACGTTTGCTACGATAAAAATAATAGATAATCACACTGATGTGCACCCCATCATTTCAACCCCATTCAATAAGATGTTACCTGTTATAAAGTGGGAAATAAGGAGCAGAACTTTGCTTTTCACGATAAGGTATGAGTAATGGCTGATAATTCGGGGCCAAATAGCTCGTTCAATTTGATAAAGTGGTCATATGAAAGCACATCAAATTAATTAAAGATGTACAATATGTCTTCATTTTTCTTAATTTTTAAAGGACCTTTTCCTTGCAAAGTAACTTGTCATTTTCCTTAATTTTCGTTGCAAAATAGGTGACATTTTCATTGCATCCAGTCCTCTGTGCGATGTTCTTCTCAACTCAGAAACCCATTTGTCTTGCTTGCTTGTTTTTAAGATATAACGTTGCTTAAAAGATGATTAAGAAAGACACTATGAAAAATTTGTATATAATATATATACAAAATAATTCCTCTATTTACGTGGAAACCATCGTTTATATCGAAATCGTGTAAATCGAATCACTTTTTCCCATAGAGATAGAGATATCCCATAGAAATATTCCATAGAGAATACGAGGTAAGCGTGTTCAGCTCATGAATTTTTGGCAAAAATTAAAATATATGGATGTATACAAGAATTATATAGAACGGAATGCTTATTATACACATACATTAATAATAGAATATAAAATACATTATGTAATTTTGTACATACTCTACTTACCAGATATGGCTCCAAACACTGCTTAAAGTGGAACCGCTGAAAGTGGAAAGTGAGGCGCCAAAGAACGCCTGTACATATTTACATATACGCGAGCAGAAATAGTTCCGTCGTTTGTTAAATCGCGTAAACGCGGATCACGGTCACATATACCGAATAACGTTCCCTATTTTGTCCATCATGTGTAAGCAAATCCGCGTAAATTTAGTTCACTTATAAAGAGGACTTACTGTATATGCAAAGTATCCTCCAGCAAAGTTCGAGCCTGGGACTCTGACTCGGAGTCGCTGACTCTGACCATTAAGCTACGACAGGATAAAGGTTAATACAACATGGCACATATTTCATCACACGAAGGAAATACTAGCGCTTTCACTCTCAGAAGTGTTTTCACTCATTAACCTCTTGCATTTGAGCTAATGACCAGCATTTATTTAAAATCTGTTTGGTTAACACAAATAAAGTGCACGTGGTCATGCACTTATTTCCATATACTATATATACACTGTGTGTGTATATATATATATATGTGTATATATATATATATATATATATATATATATATATATATATATATAATAATAATATATATATATATATATATATATATATATATTATATATATATATATAGAGGGCGTCCCAAAAAAATGTATACACACTTTAACAGCTGATAGCTCAATTGATGTTTCTTTCTTTCCAAGTTAAACCCATTAGAATTAATAATGGCAGTCAGACTAAGCTTCGAACAAAGGAAATTCATTCTAAAATGCTACTGGAAGTTGTGAAAACGCAGTTGAAGTGCAAAGACAGTTTAGGAGGGAGTTTCAAACAGATCCACCAACGCGACTTACCATCACTCGAATAGAGATAAGTTTGAAGCCGATGGAACTGTTCAGAATGTCCACAAGAAGCGTTCCGGAAGACCACGGACATTGACAAGCCCCACAAAGCAAGAAAGAGTACTGGAAACGTATCACCAAAGTCCAAGAAAATATGTGCGGCAAGCGAGTCGTGAGGTAGGAATTTCAGAATCGTCTGTCCAACGCATTTTGAAGCGCTGTCAATGGAAAAGTTACATTCCAAGATTAGTCCATGCTATTAATGAAGATGATCCGGACCGAAGAGTGGAGTATTGCGAGTGGTACTTGGCACGATGTGGATGTGGATTGGACGAAGGGGTTTCGTAGAATACCCTCCGCGTTCACCAGACCTCACACCACTAGACTCTTTTTTATGGGGATACTTAAAAGACAAAGTCTACGCTATAAAACCTGCAACAGTCGCTGAATTGAGAGCAGCCATGAACGAGAATGCACACAAATACCAAACGAAATGTTTCGTGATGTTTGCGATTCCATTGCTTCGCGTTATCAGCAGTGCGTGGACCAGAACGGACGTCAGTTTGAAAACAGGCGTTGACAAAACAATTAAATAATGTCTATAGATTCTATTACATTTTGAAAATGAAATGTATTTTAATAAACACTGCCTTTATAAGTATTTAAAGTGTGTATACATTTTTTGGGGACGCCCTGTATATATATATATATATATATATATATACAGTATGTATGAATTAACTCTTAAATAATCAGTGTTTTGTTTTTCAAAGCTATGCTATGAAGCAAGGATGTCCAACATTTTGGAAAACTGAGCTACTCTTAAATTTTGGGCAGGAAGAGTGATCTACGTAGTCCTGCTCGTAGTCAACTGCCTTCAACTCCTCCCATCCCTTCCTTTTCCCACTTCCATACCTTACAACTGTAATCATGTCCCACATCATTATATTTACTGGAATAAGTTCTTTTGAAAGACGGAATTTCAACAATTAGTTATGAATTATGAATCGTTGTGCGTATTTGCATTGCTATTTTCTTTGCATTTTTAGCATTATTTTCAACAGTTGATGCAATTTTTGGAAATACCCATTTCTGTCTTGCGATCGACTCAAACATGTTTGGTTAAATACCACTTACAACCTTACACCTTACAAGAGAGTTCCGTGTGGTGGCTCCTCACTGTGGTCAGACTCGTTGCCTCTGCTTTAAAGTTTCACAAAATATTCATGTTATTGATAACCTTTCTCACTAAATGCAACATATATAACACAACCCTTCAAATATCTGAAAACAGTCAAGAAGGATGAGCTGACTGAGTTCAAGGATATAAGTTTTACGCTATAAGTAAGTGTTTTCACTAACTATGAATGATAGATTAAATGTTCTGATGTACTTCACTCATTAGCATCGTTAAAAAACAAAAACATATATACAAACCAAAGCACAAACACACAAACAGGTAAGCACAAACATACGCGAACAAACCAACAAATACAAACACATCTACTGTACACATTGGCACAAACACAAAAGAGTTTTGGTGGAAGTTCTTCTAGAAGACATAACCTTTATGGCTGCTCCCCGGACTGAGGTGAAAGACTCCAACTCGAACTCCACAAAAACTCTCTAAATCTGACGTAAAGAACACTTAAATTGAAAAAAAATGTGTTAATTTCGAATTCTAAAACAACTTTTATTGGAGCTTCGAACTGTATAATCTTTCATAAAATACAAACACCAGAATGGTGGATAAAGTATTTAATACACCTTTGTGAAACTTTATGACAAAGACTACATCGCAAAACTGAAAAAAGAGCACTTTTACCTTCTATCAACTCGCAATAATCTGAACTAGATTTCACCAGCGTCCGTAGCTCAGTGGGTGACCGTTTCCCTGTAAGCGAAGTGGAGACACTGAGGTCGTAGTTTCGAACCCCAATGATGCTGGTAACAATAGTAATAATAATACTGGCGTTAAAGCAATGGGCCGCATTAGTTGGCCTGAGCTCTGTGCAGGTTTTGGCTATCTTAACTGATTAGGATGCTGCATTCAGAAATAGTTTTATGTGGAATAAAACAAAGCTTTGAAAAATAAACCAACGATTACCAAGCTTTTAATTCCTATCGTATTCAAAGGAAACAGAGCCTTACAGATAATGTATTATAGAATAATAATATTTTTAAGGAGTCAATGTCAAATGATTCTTTCCTTGTGTAAAACTGTTGTCAATACAGAAATGCGTTTTAGAAAGTTCGTTAATTAGTTTATACAAAATTAACATTAATTTTGCAATTGTAAAATCTAAAAAAATTAATTAATTCGCATATTTTGTGGAATTTACAATATATTGACGCTATCATGTATGACTGAAACTCATAATATTTCCTTATTCTTGCGTTAGTTAAATTTGTAGTCTCTTATGTAATAAATGACACACATTGTAATCATAAATTTTAATACAAATTACCTACGATAATCACTTTCACATTTTTGCAGTTAAAATGAGTGTAAGCGAAGAGCAGAATTCGGGGGTACCGCATTTTGTTTTTTGTATAAGATTCTTTGTCAGATCAAAAGATCTACGAGGGTCACTCAATATATTTTGCCCAGCCTTTTTTTTTCTTTCCAAGTTTCCTTGTAAGTTCCAACTTTTTTACAAGTTTTTATTTTTCCACATAGTCTCCATCCTTTTCTACGGCATATGATAATAAAAACCCATTCTAATAGACAGAGTTTAGAGTGGGTTTTTATTATCATATTTTGACCTTCACGTAGAAAATACTGTAGTGAAGTTTTTTGCACTTTTCTACGGCTTTCCTCCACCTCAAAACAAGGGTCTTTATTCCTTGCTGGTAAAAGTCCGCCGAGTTCCGCTGGAGCCACCTCTTAACCTCCTCAACAACCTCATCTTCACTCTGACACTTTCTTCCACTAATAGCATCCTTTATTGGCCCAAACAACTGGAAGTCTGAAGGTGCCAGATCCGGGTTGCATGGAGGGTAGGGTAACACAGTCAAGTGCATTTTTGTGATGGCCTCTCTTGTTTGCAAACTGTTATGTGGTGTTGCGTTATCGTGCAAAAGAAGGACGTCTTCCGTTTTCTCTCCGGTCGAACTCGCTTTATACGTCTCTGGAGTCTCTGCAGAGTAGAAATATATGCCTCTGAGTTGATTGTTTGTCCTTTCTTCATGATGTCCACCAGAATCACCCCTTTCAGGTCCAGAAGATGGTGGCCATAACCTTTCGTGCAGAGAGAGCCATTTTGAACTTTTTCTTGCGTGGGGAGTCTGCGTGATGCCACTCCATGGATTGGCGTTTTGTTTCAGGTTCAGAGTGGTGTATCCAAGTCTCATCCCCAGTCACAATTCGTGAAAAGAAGTCATCCCCTTCTGTCTCGTATCGAACCAACGACTCAGAAGCAATTTCTTTTCTTTAGGCTTTGTGAGCTTCAGTCAGTTCGCGAGGAAGAAACCGTGAACACACTTTTGAGTATCCCAGTTGCTGAATTATCGTATTCACACTTCCTTCACTAATTCCTAGCTCCAGTGATAGCTCCTTGTATGTGACGCGCCTACTTGATCGAATGATGATGTTAGCACATTGCACAGTGTGAGATGTCACAGCCGATGCCGGGCGACCGCTGCGTGGTTCATCATCGAGGCTGGCTCTCCCTCTCTCCGATGATCTCACACGTTCCAGCTGTTTCCTTCTCTGCTGTTAAGAACTCGATAACAGCTCACTTTATGATGCACATCACTGTCAGACGCCATTTTCGAAACTGCGTTAACCATCGGTCTATACAAGGGTGTTTAAAAGCGGTTTTATACAAGGAGGGGAGGTTCAAACTGGAAAAATCCGGTTATGTGAAGCGCAGAAAGTTCAAACTTACGGCCCAAAAGATATTTCAGCCCCATTGCCTAATATTTAGCTAAGAAAAAATGGTGGGGCAAAATATATTGAGTGCCCCTAGTATTAATAAGTTCACATAAACTCGATCATAAGCATGGACTGAAACAAAACAAACATTGATTTTGCGAATATGGGCCTTTACAGCCGTGTCATGAGCATGAAAAAGATAGCAGTAATTTAATCTACAGGGTGTTCCATAAGTTCGTTTATCCCCCTTTACCCTAACTTTGTTCTAGTAGTAAAATGTTCAGGGGTAAAGGGAATTATGGGACACCCTATACAGTGTACTGTATCGCACAATAGCAAAATGAGAATTTTACAGAGTGAGAATTTTACATTTTATGATTTAAATGCCTTACACTTTTCGCTTTACTGAACTCTCAATTAAACTGTAAAAACAAACATGACAGAGTCACTTTACATTCACAAAATTCATAAATCATAAAAAATATATATATATATTGTGCATAAAATGTGTGTGTGTGTGTGTGTGTGTGCTTTCTGTGGTTAGGATGTACAGTTGAGGAAAAATGTTTGCCAAGGCACAAAATTTCTGAACAACATTCAAAATTATTAATTGACAATGCCATTTTTTTTTCTTTTTAATATTTTAATTATTTATTTATTATTGTGACCGTAATACAATTTCAAAACAAATTGTTTATCATTATTGATTCAATTTTGTGTGTTCTCGAAATTTAATGTTTTTAGCCAAATTTCTTTTAAAAATTTTTGTAAATGCTGCTTTTTTCTAATTATCAATTTTTTAAATGATTTGAATTAATGATGTTCTGTAACCTTACTGAATACACTAGAATTACCGTGAACAATATCAGAACATGTTTAATTATTTTCTATAACAATTATTGTGAGAAATATTGTGCATACGCTAAAATTTTATTATTTATAGCAACATTTGGCAATCTACTTCAGTAACATGCCACTTGAACCTACAGCGTACACCGTTACTTGACCTTGTAAAACGGACCGCCTGAATTTTAGCTCTACATTATTTTTTAGTTTTTACTAAATGTTAATAAGACAAACTTTATGGTGTTTAGCGACAACAATAATAATAATATAATAATGATCAATTAGGAGGGATCAGACCAGACTAATGCAGCCCACTGCGTTAACTCCTGGATTAGTATTAACAATACCCTCGACCTCAGTGCTTTCCCTTCGCTTAGAGGGGAAATGATGTTACCCATTGAACCACAGGCGATGGTCATCTTTAGTAAGAGGAAATACATAGTTCTGAATGAGTTACTTCTAGGTCCTACAGTTTTAAAAGAATGTACAGAACAAATTCCATGGCTTAATAAATTTAGTATGGAGAGACCAAAGGTTGCATTATTGAACAGACACATAAGTGTTGGGACTCAAAAATTAAGTAAAATTTTGAAATAAATAACATGATAAAAATAGGTCATTGTGTGTCATAAATTAAATAGCTACGTAACCGTGAACAGGTTTCAACATGTAGAATCTGGGCTAAACTGCGAGTGTTGAATAGCCAATTTTAATTACGTATTACTATCTTCTCAAATTGCACTCCTTGATACGGCTGACGTCAGATCACGCTAGGTACGTATATCAATCAATTGCGTTCCTTGAGGCTATCAATGTGAGGACACGCCTACAATCTCCACCAATGGGTGCCCTCGTGAAACCCAAGCGTCATAACCTTTATGCATAATTCATTGTCAGTAGACATTAGAATATTAAACATAAATCATTAGTAATTATATAAAGAAAAATTCATTTAGAGAATTAAATAATATAAAACAGTTAGGTTTAACTATAAATATTGGTACAAATTATTGAAAATGTTTCTTGGGAGAAGTTAAGGAAAACTTTAAAAAAAAACATTCGAAAGAGGCGCTATGAAATCCGGAACAGCGCGGAAGAAGAGAGAGGAGTCGAGAGAAAACACTGACAAGACGAGAGAGAAAAACAGACCAGACGACGCTTCTTTTCATTTTAATTATTTTTAGCTTAACCCAGGTCGTGGGTAAATAGGGCCTACTTTCACTATGAAGTCTTGTCAGTAAATTCAATTTAATTCTCCTCTAGGGCAAACGAAGAAACTTTCTTCCAGCCCTAGGCGTTTTTCGATTGAATTATATAAGATAATGTAAGTTATTTTTAACCCATAAGTGTAACATTAAAATTTAAAATATGGTAAATCTCTAGGAGCGCTCCATTTTTCAATATTAAACATACACTCATAAAACATACCATTTGAAAGCTCACATTTTTCTGAGTCTAAAAATATAGTAATCCAAAAGTATCAATAGCAAATAAAAAGTAACTAGGTTTAAATATAAAACCCTATACCGATCAATTTGTGATGCGTGATCTTTACGGGGGCTCCGCCCCCGTACCCCCGAGACCTAAATTATACAAATGATAATGTAATAACATATTCATGTTAGGTTAGGTTAGCGTAACAATTACCAAAAATACCATCTTACAACACAGACTGAAGATTTACAACTTAGCCAACCTTTATATGTAGTTAATGACGTCACGCGTCAAACAATTAATTAAATCTAGTTACTTTTAATGCTATCGATACTTTTGGATTACTACATTTTTAGACTCAGAAAAATGTGAGCTTTCAAATGGTATATGTTCTATGAGTGTATGTTTAATATTGAAAAATGGAGCGCTCCTAGAGATTATCCTAAAATATTTTAGTGTTTAATATCACCAGTTATAGTTATATTGGAGCAAGTGTAGTTTACGTCCCCCTGAAGCAAAAGGGGACACAAATTACACTAGGTCAAAGTTGGGGAACGTAAACTACTCTAGGATCTTTAGGACACATTTTTTAAAGAATCCATCAAATAAAACATTAAAACTAACCAAATATATATATATATATATATATATATATATATATATATATATATATATATATATATATCAAAGCTATTGACTTCTCCTTAGGGAAACGGAGCTTACAGATGAAAAGAAGGACCAACACAACAGCAAACATTTTCGTTTATTTTTTATACTTCAGACGTTTCGACAAATCTTTTGTCATAATCAGTGAATTATAAGTCTTAAACCTTAAAACAAAAATGAGAATAATGAAAATTACATCAATACAAAAGAAAATTAAAATAATTAAAATTACATCAATACAAAAGAAAATTAAAATCATTAAAATTAAATTAAATTAAAATTACTTCAACTGGTAAATACACAATGTTTACGTCAACCTCCATATTTGGCAGAAACTGAGAGAAAATTGTATGGTAGCGTAGTCCGGTTCTTTAGCTGAGGGCAGAAGTGAATTATATAATTTACGAAAATCTCTTGGGAAACTGTTCACGCTACCAATTTCGTGTCTTAACTATTTCGTGTCGTTAGTATGTCGTGCATTAATTAATTATGTTTGTATGCATTACTGTGTGTGGAAAATTATGTACTTGTGGCAAATTATGTACCTGTGGCACCGTAACTGAATAATATAATTATGCTTCACAAATCAGCCATAAGAGCAATAGCCAATGTCAGTCTGTGTGATCAGACAACTATCTATTTCAAAGAACTAAAAATACTGAAAATGGCAAATACACTGTTTTATTCACAAATGTATACATGACCAAATCTCTTTATTTATACGTCTCTAATTACACATCGATAAACCAATTCCCATTCAATTTGTGATAGTGACAATCAAGTCCTCCAAAAATAAAGATTGACGTCATCTCAAAATCAGCCATTTTTGTTGGACTGAAAATATGGAATATATCGGGTGGTCCGAAAAAATGACGCATTTTTTAAAAATTAATATCTCAGTAACCCCCTTCCTTATCATGACAATTTTTATATGCAAGATACTTTCAAACTTCTTTTTTTGAATGCAAGAAACGGAATTCTGATATCTTTTATAGTTTTCTCGCAATTAACAAAAGTAACAACATGGGTCAAAAAAACAAAAATCGCAATATAATATCCGTTTTTTATACGATATCATTTTTATACGATATCATGCGATATTTTTGCAAGTTATTACAAAACTCTACAGGAATGAACAAGTCAAATTGTGGATATTTTTATTTTTTAACAATTCGTCAGTACCCTTAATGATGTTGTCAGAGGAAGATCGTATTCTCATTAAAAATTGTTACTGTGAAAAAGGATGGAAGACTGGAAGGTTATTGCAAGAGTTTCCCGGCAAAAAGTGGAAAAGGCGTGCAGTGGAAAGACTCTTAAAGAAGATTCGCGAATCGGGAAGTACTGCCAGAAAACCAGGAAGCGGTAGACCTAAAACAGCTTCGTTCCAGAAAATGTGGATTACATCAACGATAAAATCTGCTCTCAAGAAGATAAACCAGGAAGTCATTTGTCACAAAGAACAATTGCTAAACATTTGAATATTGGAAAGACTTCTGTACACCGAATAATTAAAGCACAAAAACTAAAAGCCTTCAAAAGAATAGTATCTTCTAGAAAAAGTGATACTGTTAAGGATAAAAGAAAACAAGGTGCAGAAAGTTACTTGATAATTTCTCTGTCGTTGATATTAAAAAGATAGTCTTCACGGATGAAAAAGATTTCACTCTAGAAATTCCGCGAAACCGTCAAAATGATGTTGTCTACGGGCGTGGTAAAAAGTGTGACATTTCAATAAACAGATTGTATCATGAAACGTCAAGATTCTCCAAAAAGGTTATGATATCTGCAGGGGTCTCTTGGAATGGCAAGACAGATGTTCATTTTATTGAAACTGAAAAGACAAAGGTGAATTCTGCAAATTACATTGAACTTTTAAGAACAAAATTGTTGCCGGATTGTCATCGCCTGTATCAAGAAAATGATTTCATATTTCAACAAGATGGAGCACCGTCGCATACAAGCTACGCCACACAGTCGTTTCTGATTAGCAATACACCAAAATTAATAACGAAAAATGAGTGGCCACCACAAAGCCCAGATTGTAACCCTATGGACTACTCAATTTGGGAGTTACTAAAAGAGAAGGTTTACCGAGGTCGACGAGAAAAATTCACCGAATCAGAATTAAAAAGTAAAATACTTGAATCTTGGCAAGAAATTGGCATTAATGAAGTAAGAAGTATTATTTTTGTGTGGAAGAAAAGACTTAGATTAGTGTGTCAACAGAGTGGTGGTCCAATCGATCATTTACTGTAAATTAATTAGTTAAATTTCTGATTAAATTTTTCCTTTCTCATGATATTCGTTTTTTTGACCCATGTTGTTACTTTTGTTAATTGCGAGAAAACTATAAAAGATATCAGAATTCCGTTTCTTGCATTCAAAAAAAGAAGTTTGAAAGTATCTTGCATATAAAAATTGTCATGATAAGGAAGGGGGTTACTGAGATATTAATTTTTAAAAAATGCGTCATTTTTTTCGGACCACCCGATATATATATATATATATAATATATATATATATATATAAAATTCTAGAGTGAAAATTCAGTTTTAAATATGAAATAAAACCTAGCAATAAAAACCAAATTTATACAAAACCTGATATACAGTAAATGTCATAGCATTCAATTGGGTTCTCATCTGATTATAATAATATTAAAAACCTAAGGAAATATACCGCGACCGAACCATTAAATTTAAATCGTACACGAAAAACGCTAAAAACGAAAAGGAATAATAATAATGATAATAAAAATAGCAATTAAACCTTTACCATTTGCTTAAGAAATTCTTTGGAATCGTATAAAATTTGTTCATCCTTGAAAGTTTTCAAGGAAAATTCTTATTTTATACTTCTGTGCTCAGATCTGATGCGTTCTGAGACCAATTGGCCAACGTTTAGAAAGAAGGAAACCGCTTTTGATGATTGGCTAACGTTTACCTGGAACAGATTTTACTGAAATTCAGTGTATGGAAAGTTATATAATTTTACGATAAAAATTCATAGAAATCATTACAGTACCCACTACAGTACCCATATATATATATATATATATATATATATATATATATATATATATATATATATGTAAATAATGTTTTTATCTCTCTTTGGAAAGCGCACAGTAGTGATAATAAAATTTGAAAAAGTTTTAAGTATTTAGGTTGTGTTTTGAACAAAGGAGGTACAAATGCGAATGAAATTAATAGTAAAGTGACTCAAAGTAGAAAGTTGGTTGGTGCGCTGAAAACGGTCGTGAAGAAGCGGAGATTTGGAAGAGATGCTGCAAGATGTTTACACTTCTGTATGGGTGTAAAACATCTGTCCTGGCATAAAAGGGAGAAGTCAAGGGTGAGAGCGGTTGAGATGGATAACTTGAGAAGTATGTGTGACGTGAGAAATCGTGTGATTTTGGACACATGTAGTGCGCAGAAGTCAGTGGAAATGAAAACTGAGGAAAATGTGTTACGGTGGGTTGGACATGTTGAAAGAATGGAAGATAGCAGAGTTGTGAAAAGAGTGTATAAGAGTGTTTGCGAATTTAGCAGGTGAAAATGGAGTCTGAGAAGAAGGTGGATGGACATGGTGAATGATTGTGTGAGGAAGCGTGGACTTGATTTGGGTGATGCGCAAGAAGTAGCTGCAAGTAGGCTGGAATGGAGGAGGTATTTTAGAGGTACGTAAGTCTGGTCTATGTCTCTTTTATTTTTTACAAAGCATGGAAGCCCCACCGCACATGACACCACACATGACGTATGAAGCGCCGCATGCGTGGAATTTAGCCATGTTGGGTGGGGGGGTGGGGATACTGGTCTACCAAGCTGCAGGTGTGAATGAATGTGTATGCTTTAGTTTCTATCTTTCCTTTTCTTGATTACCTTCTATATTTTGTATCTGAGCATGTCTGCCTTCTCACCCCAACTTATTTGGGAAATGAGACTTTTGATGATGTATGTAAAAGTTTTAATCTTGTTTTGCTGAACTAAAGCAGATTACGAATATGTTATGTAAATAACTGATATATTTAAGTGGATTGTGGAGATAAACTTAAAATTGAACTGTTTACTTACTTATATTATATTCCATTTTAATGATTTTAGAATCCACTGATGGTATGAGAAGAATTCTGAAACAAAGTTACGAGTATATGAATATATTAAAAGAATACGTGTGGATCACAATTTTATCGTGTGTTTCGCCGTCTCTTTCTCTCTGTCTGTCTGTCTGTCTGTCTGTTCTCTCTCTCTCTCTCTCTCTCTCTCTCTCTCTCTCTCTCTCTCTCTCTCTCTCTCTCTCTCTCCATATATATAAAAGAAGTATATTTAGTACCGATCATGAGTTTGAATCGACATACAAAAAAATCAAGCAAAAGCAAAGATGACTGAATTTCTAATGTAATACACAAAACTTCGATTATAGAATACGAGACACTACAAATACAGTGTATTACAACAGAGGACTAATAATTGACAAAGACAAGCCAGTATCGAATTATTAGTGTAACATCTTCCAGAACGGATGGTGGCTTCACATCTCGAAAGCATCGAATCAACGAGAACCTGTACTATAGTCTTTCCGCAGAAATTGTTTGCTTTGGAATGGACAATGTGGCAGAGGTTCTGCAGACTTCTTTGTTTTACTTTCAGACATCATTATTTTTAGTTGTTTCTTCAATAATTTATGGGATTTTTATCTGTTCCTGCTTCATCAAGTAAAACTTATGATTTTTGTAAGTAAATGAGCGCATTGAATATCTCAACGTTTAATCAAAATTCTCTGAAGTATACGAGCAAAACGTAAGAAATGAAAAAAACAAAAGACGCTCACTTATTCACGAAAGTCTTTCGGCAAGAAGTCATCCTGACTTTTCGAGTATCAGCGTGGGATACCTATTTTGTATATGGAGGCTCTCTATTATGCGTTTCATTTTGGCTGCATCGCATTTGCCTCTCCTTCTCTGAACTTCACAAAACTCAAGATATTTGACATAAAGCAGTAATGAGATTGAGAATATCGACGTGGGACACAATTTCAACGCATCTCATTTGGACTTACTACGCCTTTTCTCAGTTTTAGGACTTCACTAAATTAAGATTGTTTGAAAAAAAAGTAAGAATTTTGAATAACAGAACTTCAACAAAATTTAGTAAAAAAAATTTTTAATCCAGGAAATATTAATATGTTATATTAATATGGCGATGAAAACAAATTATACATGTAGCGTAGTACATTTAATAATAATAATAATAATAATAATAATAAAGGATTTACATTTAATTTCCAATATTCTGAATAGTTTTTTATTTTCAGTACTAAGTTTCTTAATAATAACTCTAGATAAGAATTTGCAGTATGCTAAGAATACTGTCCTTCATTTTTTCTTCTGCTGACGCGTTTCGTTCATATACTTTGAACATCTTCAGAGCTTTATACATAATTTTAAAGTAAAATGGGATATATATATATATATATATATATATATATATATATTATTTTTATTATTGTAAATTTGATACATTTTCAAATTAATTTAAGAATATTCGAAAGTTCATTAAATTTTATATTAATTTTCGGTTTTTTCATTTTAATGTAAAAGGGTTCGGCAATTTTTAGTTTTTGTACGTTATGTGATGAGTATAAGATTTGAAAGTTTTGCGAGATATCTTTTAAATTTAATATTTTATGATCTATTCTGTAATGTTCGTTAATTTTACTTGGACGATATTTATGTTGGTATGCTCTCTCTTTAATGTGGTTTGTGGTGTAACCAATGTAAGTCGACGTACAGTCAACTACAGGACACGTAAATTGGTACACCACATGATGTTGCTTATCAGGGTTTTTGCTACGTGTCGAAAAATGGCTTGATAACTTTTTGTTTTTATAGTATATGTTAACATTGATAGTTTTTTCTTTATCCATTGGTTTTATGTTGCTGTTTAATATATTGTTTAGACATTTTTCTTCATGTTTTAGTCTTGTTGGGTTTCTTGTTTCGAAGTAAAATTTTATATCTGTATTTTTATTTTTATTTTCATCCTCCTCCTTATTTTTGTTATATAAATTTGTTAGAGTTCGGCTTATGATATTATCGATTAAAAATAGCGGAAAATCACTGTTTATTAGATTTTGCTTTATTCTCTCAATTTCTTGATTAAATAGTTGCTAACTTGAGCATATATTGAAAGCTCTGTGCACGAGTGTTTTAATTATTGACAGTTTATATTTTTCTGGTGAGTATGAATATTAATACATATTAATACATATTATATGAGATATGTCGACGATACCTTGATACTATTTAAAAACAATAACCACATTCCTTTATTTATTCGAAGACTTCATGAACTAAGTAAATTAAAATTCACATTTGAACCTTCCTTGAATAATACTCTCTTTTCTCGACATTAATATATTCATTGGTCAAAATGGATGTTTAACGACTGGTGTACATGTTAAACCAACAGACAAAGGAACGTATTTAAATTATAATTCATACTCATCAGAAAAATATAAACTATCAATAATTAAAACACTCGTGCGCAGAGCTTTCAATATATGTTCAAGTTGGCAACTATTTAATCAAGAAATTGAGAGAATAAAGCAAAATCTAATAAACAGTGATTTTCCGCTATTTTTAATCGATAATATCATAAACCGAACTCTAACAAATTTATATAACAAAAATAAGGAGGAGGATGAAAATAAAAATAAAAATACAGATATAAAATTTTACTTCGAAACAAGAAACCCAACAAGACTAAAACATGAAGAAAAATATCTAAACAATATATTAAAGAGGCACAAAAAACCAATGGATAAAGAAAAAACTATCAATGTTAACATATACTATAAAAACAAAAAGTATCAAGCCATTTTTCGACACGTAGCAAAACCCATGATAAGCAACATCATGTGGTGTACCAATTTACATGTCCTGTAGTTGACTGTACGTCGACTTACATTGGTTACACCACAAACCACATTAAAGAGAGAGCATACCAACATAAATATCGTCCAAGTAAAATTAACGAACATTACAGAGTAGATCATAAAATATTAAAGTTAAAAAATATCTCGCAAAACTTTCAAATCTTATACTCATCACATAACGTACAAAAACTAAAAATTGCCGAAGCCTTTTACATTAAAATGAAAAAACCGAAAATTAATATAAAATTTAATGAACTTTCGAATATTCTTAAATTAATTTGAAAATGTATCAAATTTACAATCAAAAAATATATATATATAACCCATTTTACTTTAAAATTATGTATAAAGCTCTGAAGATGTTCAAAGTATATGAACGAAACGCGTCAGCAGAAGAAAAAATGAAGACAGTATTCTTAGCATACTGCAAATTCTTATCTAGAATTATTATTAAGAAACTTAGTACTGAAAATAAAAAACTATTCAGAATATTGGAAATTAAATGTAACTCCTTTATAAAGACAGGCTGATATCGACTTTCTAAAATAATAATAATAACAATAATAATAATAATAATTCGCATTAGTATCAAGATTCTACCAAAAATTATTCACAGTTTGTGCAAAGAATGAATTTAATATCGTAAATCCAGTCTTAGCCTCAATGCATTTCTTGGCATATATTTAAATTTATGCAAATTTTTAAGTTTTATTTCTTTTTACACTTTATAAAAGTATGGCTAATAAAACCCATAAAAATTCGATATTTAGGCACGGTGCTAAACATTTGAAACATCGCTATTTTCTGCGCTTAGGAAAATAAAATTAATTTAAACCAAGAATTTGTTTGAATTTTAAGCAAACGAAGTACTACTGTGTTCAAAATTATGTGGTCAGTTTTGTTAAAATTGAATTAAATAAATGATGTCACTTCAAAATAAATTTGGTTTACATTAAACCCATATAAGATTATCTTTATTTGGAATTGGGATTCACTTACAGTATTTCGGGAAATTTGAAAATGTTTAATTCCGAGTAAATATAATCTTTATTCTAAACCAAATTTATTTTGAAGTGACATCATTTTCTCAGTTCACTTTTAACAAAAGTAAGCTTCATAATTTTGAACAGTGTTCTTTGACAGTCTAAATTCGAAACAAAGTTTTTTTTTTTATAAATTACTAAAGAGATTTTAGGTGTGAAATGGCGATGACATTTGGTCATAGCACTGACTTACTTTTTCATGCATCTGTTACTTGAGTTAATTAAATCGTGTTCATTTATACAGCTACTTAATCCTTTAAGAGTTCTTTCGCAAAATTTTTAACTTACATTCAAGACATTTTCCCCTCTTGAGCTAAATAGTTTTCATTAACTTTATTTATTTACTTATTTATTATATGTTTTTGGAATGTGTGTGTGTGTGTGTGTGTGTGTGTGTGTGTGTGTGTGTGTGTGTGTGGTTTCTTTAAAGAACGCTTTAATTTCATCCCTTATTACCTTCCTTTATTCTCCTTTGAAGCATCCTCTAACCTCTAATGTTTACAGTTTTTTCTGCATTTTTTTATTTTTTGCCTAACCATAAATTTCCATTTTTTCATAACACAGTAACTTTAGCGTGAAACCCAATCTTCTTATTTTGCATTTTCTCTTCTAAAGGTTTCTCTTAAAAAAAAAGAAAAACACTGGAAATTTGAAAGATGAAACAATGAGATTAACGAGGAACCTACATTTTTTCAGAGCTATAGACCAATCATAGCTGCGTAATATAAAGGACAAATAAATCGCAAAGCAGATCACAAAAGGAAGTATTTAATCGGAAAAGTAATAATAACAATGAACGGCATAACAAGAAAGTTATGTGAAACGATAAAGTTTAACAAAATAGTTCAAACAACTTTGTTCAGGATGGTAAGGTTTCACTTTTATGAAAATCTCTACCAGACATTTTATATTTGATCATCGGTCGTTATCGAAACAACTTTTGCAGTCAGCCAGAATTCCGCATTACCATTTTTGATTTTAACGAATGAAGAGATAAGGAAGTTGTTTTTTCTACATTGTTTCATATTACGTAACACTCAATTTTGTTTTGTTCTTTTGTATATAATCAAGGGTGATCCAAAGACTGCGTATACCATAGGCTGAGATCCCTACTATACTTAATTAAAACAAACTGAATATCACTTAGAATTATCGGAGACAAAAACATGATTTAAAATTCATGATCTTAAAATTTAAACCAAGGATCTGAATTTAGAGACAAACATACTTTCTCTCTCCCTCTCCCCCTCTCTCTCTCGCTCTCTTTGTATATATATATATATATATATATATATATATAAGGTTTAAAAGCAGCAGCTAATTTGGAAAACATGAATACTCTTTTAAAAATTGTGAGAAAAAGAGGTAGAGGTAAAAAATGATTTTGAAATAAAATATTTTTTTTTCTCAATTTCATCTCTCTTCATCTCTCGAAGACCGTAAAAACTAAACAGAATAAATTTAGACTGAACTGTCCGTGCTCAAATTACCTAAACTCGGTATTAGAAATAAAAAACACTGCACGAATTTTTTGCTATTCTTCGTAATGCAGAATCTTTTCCTTTAAAAAATATACAAACAAATTAAAAAATGTAAGAAACCACATTTTCATTTTTTAAAATAGGATTCAGAATTCGGAATTATTTTGTCTTTCTAGATTCAGATGTCTTTCCAGAATCAGATGTCTTTCCAGAATCCTTTCAGATGGATTTAGTTTTCTCTATTAAGTACGACTTTAATTTTCGTGTGTGGCTATTTTCTTGGTTTCTTCCTACTCAGCGTCATTCCTATTTCATTCTTCTTCCAAGAGTGAGAAATCCGCGAGTGATAATCTCAAAGTGGGAAATTCTCAAATCGATCCATTACCATTTCATGCTATTCTCAGTCTTATCCATGGCTTTCCTACTTTGCTCCGGGTTATGTTATGATGTGTTAGGTTAGGTTAATTAGGCTAAGGATAGGTTAGGTTAGATAACGCGAATGGGAATCGGAGTATAAGTCTTTCTCAAATCAAGAAACTTTTTTCCCAAATCTGGAAGTCTCACTTTGTGTACTGTCAGGCCGCAAATTGAAATGGGAATGGTATTGAGTGAGAAATAATAATCGTGTCAACTTCATTGCCGTGCTTGCGTGGCCATCGGCACAACACTGAAGTGCCAGTGACGCGCATTTGCGTCATTCATACCTAAAGCTATTTTTTATTGAACCAGGTTGTCTCCATTAATGCATCTTCAGTATGTTCTTAGCACTTAGATTGGATTGAGCTCTAATTTAAGTGTATCATCACTCTGTGTTTAGATTTCAAACCGAACAACTCTCAAACTAACTTTATTAACAGAATAAAGCTGCGTTCTACTTACGCTTGTTTCATTAACCCAAAATAAATTTTAAACGTATATAAGAAACATGAAAATACTATGACGCCTATAACGCCTCTATGCATCAAGTGACACCAGTTGCTGATGATAAAGTTCGGTTTCATTTCCGTTGACAAGCATACGTGTCACGCGGTTTTGATGTAGTATGTTGTCCTAAAATTTATTGAGGATATATTTTACAGCTACTTCGTAGTTAGGAAGATATTGCTTCACCGTTTTAAAGATATACACTTACATTATGTAGCAGTGAACGGGAAAGAACAGAGAGAAAATTCTGTTACTTAAAACAACATGATACGTTTAGTTGATTACTATTTGTTTGGATCAAAGAAAGTGGCGGTTAAAATATAATAATTGCTTTAATTAGTTAACATAGGCAGGTTTTTTCGCTTTATATTGTTACTGTAGGATTTACTATGAATGCTATATACTGTAAACCCTAGTGAGTTATAATTCCTAACCACAACAACCCATACATCCATATATGCATGCGTGCACTCATCCACGGAAGGTTAATATTATTTTAGTTTCAGAAACATGCCCTATGTTTTCTATTTTCTTCTAAATACAAGTTTTTAAATGCAGATCAAAAAATTTCACCCCAAAACTTACTTAATTGTAGAATTCTAATGTATTCTAATTTGCTTACCGCGACCATAACTCGAGATGGTACCGAGTAAAAAACTGTGCTTTGCGTGAAGGAGCTGAGGAAGAGCGGTTTGAACCCGGTTGAGGTAAAAAAAGTTCCCATATTTAGTCGTTGTGTACCTGCACTGTGTTGGAAGTAGACAGGTGCACAGGACTTTTCGCTCACCGGTATAATGCGCATATGCGACTATATTGTATAGTAGTTAAGTTGGGGTAAAATAAAAAAAACATTCTGCTAAAAAAATCAAAAAAATAAGTTGACATTTTGGTAATTCGAAAATAAACATAATTTATGTTTTGTTTAATTTAAGCAAATTGTTGTTTAACTCATTATGGACAAAAAATATTTTTTTTATTTCCTGATATTTTTTTATATATTCACCTTCGGAGACTTTAAATAAACATGAGATAGTTATCTGATACAGAAAAATTTTAATTTAAAATAGAATTAAAAATTAATATTTAAAAATTTTACTTTTAAGTTGTAACCTAAATTGTATTTTTGAAATGTGTCCCAAAACGGGACAATGGACGTTAATGGATTAAAACAAACATACTCAGACTTTGCTCAATCAATGAAACATGTTTACTGTAGCAAATTACACTGGGGAACAAATTTTAACTTTTTTTTGTTTCTTGGACGTGAACAGGTTGGTCTTATAGGATTTTTTCCGCTGATTCCGAATATAGCCGTAGAATTTCTCTATCACCCAAGGTTACCGAGAAATTTGTATTTTAATATTTATTAAAAAAGTGTATAGAAGTTAGTAAAAATACTTCATAAAAATTATATTAGTGGCAGATTGGCATTTAAAATATTCTTCTTAAAACTTCTTTGTCACTGATTTTCTCTTGTAGTTTTCATTAGGAGCTTCTCGCATCAATGTCCAGCAGTAATCAGCTAACATTGCCGGATCCCACCTCCCTTGGTAGCGTTTCTCCATAGTAGATATATCTTGGTGGAACCTTTCTCCATGCTCATCGCTTACGTCACCGAGGTTTTCAGGGAAGAAATCTAAATGGGAGTGCAAGAAATGGATTTTTAGTGACATATTACATCCCAATAACCTATATGCTTCAATCATGTCCTGCACTATTTTTTTCATAGTTAGAGGCTTTGATGTTCCCTAGAAAATTTGTGACAACATTCTTCATGGCCTCCCATGCCACTTTTTCTTTTCCTCTCAAGGCATCATCAAACTTTTGATCTTTCATGAGTTCTCTGATTGGGGACCAACAAAGATCCCTTCTTTTATCTTTGCATCGCTAAGTCGTGAAAACTTTTTCTTCAAATATTTGAATGCCTCATCTTCCTTGTTCATTGCTTTGACAAAAATTTTCATGATGCCAAGTTTGATGTGAAGTGGCGGTAAGTATATTTTCTTGGGGTCAACTAAGGGTTCATGAAACACATTCTTCAGTCCTGGGATACATTTTTGACGAAGTGGCCAATCCTTTACAAAATAATGCGAATCTCTGGCTCTGCTGTCCCATTCACAAAGAAAGCAGCAGAACTTCGTATAACCGAGCTGCATTCCCAGAAGAAGCGCGACGACTTTTAAATCCCCAAATATATACCAACGAAACTGGTCATAATTAATCTGCTGAAGGATGAGTTTCATATTTTCGTAAGATTCCTTCATGTGGACAGCGTGCCCTACAGGAATGGAAGGGTATTTATTTCCATTGTGAAGTAGTACAACCTTGAGGCTTAGCTTCGAAGAGTCAATAAATAAACGCCAATCTTCAGATTTGTGCTCATGACCGAGAGCTAACAGCAGTCCATTTACATTATTACAGTAGCATAAACCACTGACGAGGAGAAATACTGCATCAGATCTTTCTGGCGAGTGCGGAACGCCGATATGCTTGTATCTTTTGCCAGAAAATTCCATTCACGTAACCTGGAGCCCAATAATTCCGCTTTCTTTTTCGGAAGGTCCAAATCTCTCACGAGATCATTCAGCATAACCTGCGTTATCATACGTGGTTTATTTGATTCAGGTTGCTGAAAGTCTATATCTTTAGTGTCATCAATTTCCATTGGTTCAACTTCAGACTCTTCATCAGGTCCATGACTTTGGGGGAGTTGGAATTGGGTTATCATCGTCATGTAGTACTGGTCTCATGGCAGATGCAAGATTTGGGTATTGAATTTTATGTTTATTTTTGGCAGAGAATCCTGAAACGTTAGTCATACAAAAATAGCAATCCGTTAGGTGGACCTTGGGCTCTCTCAAATCATTGGTATGGCAAATGGCATAGATTTGCGGGTACCATTAATCCAACCCCTAAGAGTGACGGCACAGGAAATGCATGAGATATGAGGTGCCCAGGATTTGTCTTGGTCGCCTACCTTACATCCAAAATAAAGTTCGTAAGCCTTCTTCACGAGTGGGGTCATCGTCTTCCTCTGTGCCATTATGGTCAGTTCTCCACATACGTAGCAAAATGTATCTCTGGGATTAATAGAGTTTCGATTCATGCTGGCGGAAAATTATTGATATCACGGAAAACTTTTTGGAATGAAAAACCAATTTTTTCTACTATGAAAAATTTTAAAATTTGAGCAAAACTTGAAAAAAATTTATTTCTTTTTATTAAAAATCTGTTTGTTTAAATAGCTATATTTTTTTAATGCAAAAAATACTATTAAATATAGTTAACCTGGAAAAAAAAGAAAGTAAAATTAAATTAGTACACTTAATTTTAACTAATATTTTGGGAAAACTCTGAGTAAATGGAAATATTACTTTCTCGAAAACTATGGGTGATAGGAAACTTCTGAAACCATATTTGGAATCAGCATCAAAGGTTCTATAAGAAACACCAAATAGTTTTCAAGAAACAAAAATGTTGTTCCCTAGTGTTATTAGCAGCGAAATTAATTTTTTAACACAAAACAAAAATTTAGGTACGTAAAAATAGAAAAAATGTATTGAAATGCATTCTATTTTTGTTCGAGTCAACAAACCATTTTTTTCTGTGCATGAACAACTCACTTGACAACCTCCTAAAAGCAGCACAGTAATTCACAAGCCAACAATTCATGACTTTATATACACACACCCCAAGTGTTCCCCCAAAATGTCCCTATTTCTAAATAAATGTTCTAAGTTAAAAAAAGATTCTAGACACAAGGACAAACGCAATAGGTACGTAAAAGATAGGAGTTTATTAACTCTAATTAAACATCTTTAGAGTAATCGCCATTTTTTCTAACACAATATTCAACCTTACACAAATGTTTGGCATAATTTTTGGAAATAGCTCAGCTGGAATGTTGTTGATTACCTCATAGACTTCGGTCTTTAGATCTTCAAGTGTCTTATGCTTAGGGGATATAAAGGGGTGTTATGGGGGTCAAGAGGTGTGAGAGACATAGGGGATGGGAGACATTCCACGGGCACATGAAGGGAGATTAGTCGCCCGTAAAATGCTTCCTCAAAAAGTTGCGAGTTTCACAAGCAGTGTGGAGGTTCTCTATCCTGCTGAAACCACTGTTATACATTTATTTCTTTTACTAGGTACCTACTACATCATACCACCCAACAGCGACCCAAATGCTAAGTTTAGCAACACTACGGGGAAGCTCTATTGGAGCGCCAGCATGACTTCTCCAGTAAAGAAAGTTTTGCTTATTAATCTCCCTAGACAGATGTACATAATCGTCAGTGAAGTGGGTGTATTTCAAAATCTCAGGATCTTCTTCTAGCTTTGCTAACATCCATTTTGCGAATTTCATTCGTGTTTGTTTTTGAACATTAGTCAGTGAAGCTTGTGAACAAATTTTGGAGAGAAAAAGGTTAAATTTGGTACGAGGTATACGATGAACAGATGTTCGTGAAATGCCTACTTCTGCTGACAAATGTCGAATTGACTTTTGATCACTGTGCCCAATAATTTCATGAGCCATATTTACGTGTTTTGGGACACCCTAAATATATATATAAAATGCCTTTTCCGCATTTTTCACTTTCATTTCACATCCTTTCACTTTTATGGGACCTTGCTCAACCTCCCCTAGCAATGTAAGTACTTCCACGCACTTTTTTCATCATTCTTTAATGATTCAATCTTTTCGCATCATATAACCACTTCATGTTTCCTTCCCTATGGGCACATTTAGGCCGAGGGAGTGCCAGCGCGTGTCAATTGGGGTGAAAGGGGAAACTAGGGAGAACGAGACTGATGGGGAGGGGGGAAGAAGGAAAGGGGGAAAAAGGAAAATTTTAATCTCGCAAAGGGAGATAAGGGAAAGGAGGTTGAGCAAAAATTGAGAGGGGGTAGAGGGTGCCAGTGCAAATGGAAGGGAAAGGGGTGAAGGGGTGAGAGGAAAAGGGGAGGGAAAAAGAAAGGGAAAAAGAGGAGAAGAGCAAAAATTTTAATCTCTCAAAGGTGGGTTATGATAAGAGGGAAGGTTGGTGAGATGAGAAGGATGGTGGTAAGAGAAAAGTAAATAAATAAAAGTAAATAAATACGTGTGTGCGTGACGTCATAGCATGAAACTTAGTGGCCACAGGGACGCAGGCAGCGGCGGCAGCGGTGACAACATGCGCGCGCGAGGGGAAGCGGTTGGATGAGATTGATTCCGGTTTCTAGGCAACCTTCCGAGGTTGCAGCAACCCCAGGGTGAGGGGATGCAACGGGAGGTAGTGGAAATGGGGATAAGTTAAGGGAATGGGGAACGTAATTATGCATGTGTATATATACAGTATATGATGACTAATGCCGAAATAACATCCAAATACCATCTGAAGACAATCCTCTTATCCCTTTTTCGATACCTGTGTAAACATACAACATGCACAGTAAAAGAAAAAATTATGAATTCTCACTATATACATTATACATATACAATATATATAGGTGAATCATCCAAGCACCCTCTGATTTTCATTCCCTTTTATCTCTTTATCGAAAACTGTAAACATAAACCATCCTCGTGTGCATATTTCTCCATACCCTGATAAGAACCCAATACACAAAATGAAATATAAAGTTAGAAATTCTCTTTCTCTCTCTCTCTCTCTCTCTCACTCTCTCTCTCTCCCTCAAGTATCCTCTGATTGTTTGATTGTCATTCCCTCTTATCTCTTTTTCGACAGCTGTTTAAATTCAAACCATCCTATTGTGCATACTTCTTCATACCCTGGTACGGAGTCAATACACAAAATGAAATATAATGTAATAAATTCGCTATTTCTCCCTCTCACTCACGCGAAACATATATTATTATTATTATTATTATTATTATTTGGTGAATATTATTATTATTTCTTCTCTCCCCATCCCCATCCTCAGACTAACACGAACTTAGATATAGCTCTTAACGTAAACTAACTCACTTTTTGTTATACTCTTCATACTTTTTTTTTGTTCTTTTCTTATCTTCTCTTTACTTGCATGTCTGTAGTTTACATGGTATGACAGTGTTTGAGTTAACACTGTGTTTGCATGGTTTGTAAGCGTTCTTATTTTACTTCTTTTTATCTTTCACCCCTTTCCTATTCTCTTCGACTATTTTTCCGACTTGTTGGCAGTGGCCGGCGGATGGTGATGGTGAGTCTTTCTCTCTCTTTTTCTGAATGAATGTTAACCCACGAATGATAGGTTTTGCTGCTTACTTAACCCATTATTCTCTTCTTTTAACCCCCTATTCTCTTCTTTCTCTCGGGCTAACCTTAGAGTGGCTCGTAGGGTCTTTGTTAGCCTTAGCTTCTGTAGATCTGTAGATCAGCTATTTTTGGACAGGACACACACACACACACACACACACACACACACACACACTTCGTATGATCCAATTGTAAAACTCGGAGATCACATGATACAGATATTATCATTATTCTATCCCCCACTCACATTTCCCCAAGGTCAAGTACTTCCAGTCAAGTGACAAACACACACACACACACACACACACACATACATTTTCCATTGAGGTTAAGCTAACATACAGTTGCTATCGAGACACAAATTCGCTTAAAATCAGTGAATACCCAACAGAACCTAAAGAATTAAAAACAATGTTATTGATCATATTTTCTACTTGATAAAAGAGTTTAGTATAGATGCATTCAGGTAGACAGAAATGGATGGATTTAAGAATTTTCCCTCGAGATCCACTGTATTTGAGCTGTATTTGAGGGTAAGGGGAGATCAACATAATATAAACTGAACTAAGCGTAGGCCAGGTTAAGGAGGACTTCATAAACGTTTATAAGCTATATTTGGGATTCGCATAGCCTCTGTGCGCTCTCATTTACGCGAAAAAAATTCTGACGAGACCTTAGCTTCCTCAATTTATTAAAATACTTTTCCAAAAGCTATCAACTTTAGCTAAACTACAATTTATATTATCGACAAGGCATTCAGTCAGATCAGTCTATAAGAACATTAGAAGCATAAAAATAAATTAAAGATATGCAGGCTTATCTAGGTTGCTCTTGTTCAAAGTAAGAACCAATCCATCCCAAATACATAATGCAATATTTTACTCTATTAGTACAGTAATTGCGCAAAAAAATCCCACCTATTTACAAGGTTTCTTCTCACAATTTGCCTCAAATTACTCTTACATCCATAAGATTTTATCATTCATGTGTAAGAACCCCAGCTATTAACCAGATCCCCCTTTTATACTAGTCATAAATATCTCCATCCATTGGATTGTGTTGCAATCGACTAAAATTAACTTTTCTACTATTTACAAGATTTCTCTTTGCTTAAAATATTAATAAAGTTCTTTCTTAAAGCTATCCAAAGTACCACCATTTATCACTGTAGTTGGTAAGTCAATGCAAAAATTTATCACCGTAAAACTGAAGAAAACAGTACCCCACCTAACTCTAAAAGACTCGTACGTATACCAAAATTTCACTGTTTAATATGTACAGTACAAAGAAGCTTTCCTGACCCTTTAGTTTTCATATGCTATGTTTATATCCAAGAAACAACTATAACTGAATTAGTGCCAGTGTATTTGAACCAAATTTTCTTTAATACATAACTACACAGATTGTTACTTAAAATGAAGATTTTGTAAACTTTTTTATTACAAAATATATTCGTAGACTATTATCGTATAATCTCACTAGGAACAGATGGTTTCACATTGTTCATAAAAATGGAATGAGAGCTGACTCTATGAAGGATCTACTTCATGTATGTGATGTAGTTAACTCTGAGCGGTTTGTTGGACTCAGAGCTTTTGATGATTTGACCGCACCATTATTAGGTCGTATTCATAGAATAGGTTCTTACTATATGTAAATAATTAATTTCTGACTGGCTCTTTCTCATATTATCAGTCTGCTCTTTAAATAAATGATAGGCTATTGAATGAATGCAAAGATCAACTTGCTTTTGTTGATGTTTCTAAAGGTCTTGTTATAACTAGTGGTGCACCAATTAATCGGCATCCGCATCGGTGCCGACAGAATCGGCCATACTGGGGGCATAAGCCAAATTTAACCGATTCTCTCACCGATTCTTTGAAATTTTAAAAGTTTCATTACAAAACAAAATCTATATTTATAGAAAATTAAACAGACCAAAAAACACTATTTACGATAATTTATACTCATTTCAAAGTGTAATTAGATAAAAATATTTTACATTCACGAAAAAGGCAACGCTTAATAAGTTATGGTGACCATAAATTTACACTTTCTCTAACTCTAATCTCTAAATATTACAAACTATTGTAATCTCTTACTCTATATTAATAATAATTCTATATTAAGTTGTACTTTATAATGTATATATTAGACTATCTTATTATGTTGACATTATTTTAAGTATTTTAATAATTTTATAAACCCAAATTATATAGCCATTTTTTTTTTTATTCAAATTGGCCACCAGGGGACTTGAAATTTTAATGAAAAATTTTCTTGTTTTTGACATTGTTGAAGGAAGAAAGAAAATACATTCAACATAAAAAAAACAATTACTTTAAATATTATTATTCAATTTATGAAACTAAAATAAAATTATTTTAACATTTTACTGAGTAATAAAACTTTTTAAAAAATTCTGATGCTGTATATTGCGGAGGGGACTAAGGAGAAGAATTTAAACAAATTTTAAATGTAAAAACATGAAAATTGAAAGTTTTCACATTAGATTAGTGAAATTTATGAAGGGAATTGATTTTTGAAAATATAGACAAAGAATCGGCATCGGTATCTGTAGTTTTTCATGGAATCGGCATCGGCTAAATTTTGGAATCGGTACATCACTAGTTATAACCTGAAACAAAATATTCTCAGGTATGAGATGGAGGACTCCATCTTTTGGTAAAGTTTTGCCATTTCAAAGATTCACTGATGTTTTTCTACCCTTTTTGTAGAGTTTAAAATTTCATTGGTTTTATCAAAAAGATACACTTGGTGAATACAGTATATGGGACCTATCTTAATGTGTTATTGTACTGTATTCGTAGATGTGAGTTGAAAATATTAAATGAACCCTCTAGGGCATGGGTCCATCAAAAGGTAGATCATGCTCCGATTCTTGTGCTTTTAATATACTGTATAAACTGATCTTACAGATCTACTGAATATAAAACTTTTAGAACTTAATTCCAGGAAAATATCATACCTTTGAGAATATTTAGATCTTTTTTACATCTTATCATGTTACAGATACAAATTTATAATAAACTCATTAGTTTGCCTAAGAGAAGATAGTGGAAAGTTTTTAATACTGTACAGAAAACAATGGAAAAGCTGTGTAAAGGCTCTTAAAATACTATTCAATATAGTATTCAGTAAAATAGTATTCAGTATCTCTGGAATGGTTTCTTCATCATAATATAACACAGGTTTAGGTTAACTCAAACCAAAACCCAGAAAAGTTACAAAAAGTAGATACTTTAAAAATAATCACCCATGCATTATTATTAGATAGGTTCTGAGAATAGAAACCCAGAAACATTAAAAATTTTCCTAATTTTGTCATTTAAGTGAATGTTTTAAGCTTATTTGGCAATGAAAAGAAATTAGTGAAGCCTCAAAACAAGTTCTTGATGCCAGAATAAACCAGCATAATAGAAGATAAAATTGTGACTTAAAATGTTTTGAAATAGTTGAAGAATAAAGATTTTGTTAATATTAGATAAATATTTATTTAGGCCTACTTTATAATACTTGTCATTACTTTCGAATGTATTAAGTATTCTCATTATTCATGACTAGAATGATTAAAATGTACATAAATCTTGATTTGTTTTAATTAAAGCTTAATAAAGTGTTCTTAAACACAAAAGCGTTTTGGTATTTTGCAGTCTAATGGTTTAGCTAGTTCATTCTTAAGAAATATTAAAGTTTATACATGAACTCAAAATTTTCACTCCTCAATCACTTTCTTTCCTTACTTTTCTCGTTTTTTCCATATCAGATATCTCTCGGACGGTATTTGCAATTGAAATCTTATAGTTGATAGAAGACTCCTGCATCTTAGCTAAATTTAACTTGTTTTATTATATGGCTTCCAGTCTCTCTGAAAAGGAAAGCGATAAAAGTTAATGATAATGGGCAATTTTTTGGTTTATTTTAAAAAATAAAATGATCAATAAATTCCAAATAGACTTTTATTTCATGAATAAGTGGTTTTGGTAAATAGGACTTGTAAATAAATCTATAAATAAGAGTTAAACATGGGACTAGTTCGTGTGGCGTATAGACTCATGATACACACACACACACACACAATATATATATATGAATAGAAACGACATAAGTATTAAGGAACGTTTCTGCACACGAGGAGGAGAGATAACGAAATAATGAAAAATGAGGCGAACGCCTGGGAATCGAACCCAGGGCCTTCCGATTGCCGGTCGGACGCTCTACCATTATGCTACGGACCTCACTCAATCACAAATCGAAATTCTCCAAATAGGGCAGAAACCAATGCCCTCAGAGAGCACCCTCGCAAATCGTGAATATGCGCAAATAACTGCAATGACCGCGCAGTATATAAATGAATAGAAACGACATAAGTATTAAGGAACGTTTCTGCACACGAGGAGGAGAGATAACGAAATAATGAAAAATGAGGCGAACCGCCTGGGAATCGAACCCAGGGCCTTCCGATTGCCGGTCGGACGCTCTACCATTATGCTACGGACCTCACTCAATCACAAATCGAAATTCTCCCAAATAGGGCAGAAACCAATGCCCTCAGAGAGCACCCTCGCAAATCGTGAATATGCGAAAATAACTGCAATGACCGCGCAGTATATAAATGAATAGAAACGACATAAGTATTAAGGAACGTTTCTGCACACGAGGAGGAGAGATAACGAAATAATGAAAAATGAGGCGAACCGCCTGGGAATCGAACCCAGGGCCTTCCGATTGCCGGTCGGACGCTCTACCATTATGCTACGGACCTCACTCAATCACAAATTGAGTGCCCTCACTCAATCACAAATTGAGTGCCCTCAGAGGGTGCTCTCTGAGGGCATTGGTTTCTGCCCTATTTGGGAGAATTTCGATTTGTGATTGAGTGAGGTCCGTAGCATAATGGTAGAGCGTCCGACCGGCAATCGGAAGGCCCTGGGTTCGATTCCCAGGCGGTTCGCCTCATTTTTCATTATTTCGTTATCTCTCCTCCTCGTGTGCAGAAACGTTCCTTAATACTTATGTCGTTTCTATTCATTTATATACTGCGCGGTCATTGCAGTTATTTGCATATATATATATATATATACATATATATATATATATACATATATATATATATATATATATACATATATATATATATATATATATATATATACAGGATGTTTCACAACCGGTCTGCCATACTTTGGGGGGAGATTTGGGGGTGATATCGAGTAAAAAAGTTAATACAACATCAGTGCTATATCCAACCGTTGCGGAGCTACGGATGTTTTAAGGTGCATGGAAAAAAATAAACGAGTATTAATCTGATGTATTTATTGCTACATTTTATGAGATACACCATATAAATGTTCAAAATGTCCGCCTCGGTTTTCAATGCACAGCCTTGCTCATTCCAAACAAGAATCCACTGCCCATTGAATCATTTCGGGGTGTTCTTATATGTAAGCAGGGGCATCCATAATGCAACGCAAGAGTTCCTCTCTCATTTGTACTTTGGTCTTGTAGACCATCTCTTTCATAAGGCCCCATAAAAAGAAATCTAACGGGGTTAGGTCCGGAGAACTCGGGGGGCCATTATATTGGACCAGCACGACCAATCCAACGATTCCCGTACCGCTGGTTCAAGTAATCCGTAACATGACGACCAAACTGTGGTGGCGCCCCATCGTGCTGAAAGAACATCTTAAAACGCCCGTAGCTCCGCAACGGTTGGAAATAGCACCAATGTTGTATTAACTTCTTTACTCGATATCACCCCCCAAATCACCCCCCAAAGTATGCCAGACCGGTTGTGAAACACCCTGTATATAGATAGATGGATAGATAGATAGATAAATAGATAGATAGATATTTGGGCGATTAATTATATTAGCCGAAATCCATATTGGGCTCCAAACAAATCTAACCCAACCTAACCTAACCTAACCAAGTGGTAAAAAAAAAGAATTGCTCGATGGTTGATCATGCTATATGGGGCACAGTCAACCAGAGACGTCTCTCTAAAGTTGGAGGAGAATTAAGTGTAAGAGGAAGTGTTTAAACAAACTCCTGCACGGATACGTTATATTATTTCCTTAAATTACACTTTATGTGAAGACAGTTTTAAACCCTGAGCGTATTCAGAACTTTGTCCAGCCTATTTTTAAACATGTTTACACTTTGGCTTGAATAAAAGGGAAGTTGGTTCCAGATATTAAATATTTTATAGAAGAAAAAATTACCGCAGATAGAGGTACTAAATGTTTTAAGTTCCAATTTTAAATCATTATTTCTTATCGGAATGGTATTAAATGAGAATAATTTCCTGTAGTTTACCCTGTCTATTTCACTGAATCGTTAAAATCTTAGGTGGTAGTTTTGCAGTCCCATTGAAGGGATCACTTTTGTGACCCCTGCTTGTACCCTTTTCAACCTTTCTATATCCTTCTCAAGGGACAGAAACCAAAGCTGTACACAATACCTGAGATGAAGTCTAACTAGTGAATTATAAAGAGACATTACAATCTCCTTGTTTCAAAATTGGAAGTCTTTTAATATAATCTAGAATTTTTAAGGAATAACGTAGAGAGAGCGAGAGAGGGAATTTCGTACTTTATATTTCACTTTGTGTATTGGCTCCTTATCAGAGTATGGAGAAGTATGCACAAGACGACTGTTTATGTTTACACAGTTGTCGACAAAGAGAGAAGATGGAATGACATTCAGAGGGTGCTTGGATGACTCACCTATATATATATATATATATATATATATATATATATATATATACAGGGTGTCCGAGAATTATCTGTACAATTTTTGGCTGTTATTAAAAGTCAACCATGAAGTGTAGAAATTCCAGTGTTGTCCCATTTTACAGAGAATCTCATTAAGTTTTTTCTGATACCAAGTTTTGACAAGTTTTTAGAAATTTCCAGTGTGTCCGAAAATTATGTGTACAATTTCATCTTTTAATAAAATTCTTGATAACACACGTAAAATTCTTAAACAAGATTATTTAGAATCTGTATTTTCAAAAGTTTCTTCTATTAAAGTAACGTTTTACAAACATTCGATATGTGCACCATCAGTGATTCGCAAAACATCCAATCGATAATCCAAATGTTGCCATGTACGCTTCAGCATATCCACATCAATTCGCTGAATAGCAGCTGTGATTCTTGTTTTTAAATCATCAATGTCTGTCACCCGCGTATTGTACACAAGATCTTTGACGAATCCCCAAAGAAAGAAATCACAGGGTGTGATGTCGGGAGATCTAGCCGGCCAATGAATTGCACCTCCACGGCCAATCCACCTGTTTGGGAATGTCTCATTCAGGGACTTACGGACGATCAAGGCCCAATGTGGCGGTGCGCCATCTTGCTGAAAAATGATGCGTGGATGCAGTGCTTCCAATTGCGGATAGACAAAGTGTTGCAACATGTCCAGGTAGGTATTGGAGGTCACTGTTGATTCACCGAAGAAAAATGGTCCAATCACGCGATCATGTAACAGGCCATACCACACATTAACTTTAGGACTGTCTCTGATGTGCTCTTCTATGCAATGTGGATTTTGTGACCCCCATATGCGCACATTTTGTTTGTTACCTTGCTTGAAACATGAAAAGTTGCCTCGTCCGAAAACATGATTCTTGCCAAGAACGCATTGTCCTGGTCGACTCTGTCAAGCAGAGTCATTGCAAATTCCTTACGGGAGACCTTATCTTCTTGCGTAATCTGTTGCAAGATTTGCAACTTGTAAGGATGCAACTTCAAACGTTTACGCAAGACATCATGCACTGTCGAACGAGGTATCTGTAACTCTCGTGATGCAATTCTTGTCGACTTGCGTGGACTGCGAACAAAAGCCTCTCGAATGCGCTCGACATTTTCAAAAGACGTTCGAGGCCGCCCTGCTCCTTTCTTATGCTCTACACTTCCAGTTTCCTTAAACCTTTTATACCAAGCTCGTATGGTTACTCTTGATGGAGGGTTTCTGTTGTAATTAGTTCTAAACCTTCGTTGAACTTGTGTATCTGATTTTGTTTCGATAAACCATTCAACACACTGTGCTTTCTCCTGTGGATTCATTAAGGATGAGGGGCGTGTATGAATATCTGAAAAGAAAAAAACTTGTCAAAACTTGTTATCAGAAAAAACTTAATGAGTTTCTCTGTAAAATGGGACAACACTGGAATTTCTAAAAAACTTGTCAAAACTTGGTATCAGAAAAAACTTAATGAGATTCTTTGTAAAATGAGACAACACTGAAATTTCTGCACTTCATGGTTGACTTTTAATAACAGCCAAAAATTGTCCAGATAATTCTCGGACACCCTGTATATATATATATATATATATATATATATATATATATATATATATATATATATATATATATATTATATATATAATATATAAACTAAAGCCTGCTCACTACCGATTATTCTCTTTAGTTCACGATATAACGCTTCGTCCGTATCAGCTGTTTGATTAGGGGGCCTATATATAACCGCAACAAGAAGTTTGAAGTCGTTTAATTTAAGTTCTGCTATAGTCGCATCTATCGGTTCTGGAATTGAGTGCTTTACTTCTATAACGTTCGCAATATTATCTTTGATATACAACATAACACCGCCTCCTCGCCTACCTATTCTGTTCTTAAAAAAAAGTCTATAACCTTTAATTTGATACTCCCCTACAAAGTCACGTGTTTCAGTGCTAAGCCACGATTCGTTTATCGCAATTAAATCCTAGTCTTTACAAGCAATTAAAGAAAAAAATTCGTTTATTTTATTTCATAGGCTACAAGCATTTAAGGATAGAACCTTCAAATTGTTTGTAATTACGACACCGCGAGCGCAGGGGAAATTTGTAGAATTTACGCTGGGACCGTTCGAGTTGCGGCAGCCTGAAAAGAAGAGACAGTATTATGAAATAGTCTTCCTAAACGCGCAGCTCCTACGTCATTAAGATGAAGTCCATCTTCGAGGAACAAGTCCCTCCTGCCGTAGAAACTGTTCCAAAAATTCGCATAATGCACTCCTTCCTGTTGGCAAAGAGACTTTAGGTTATTGTTAATATAGGTCGCCTTGCTGTAGAAATCGTTACGTTGGATAATTCGAGGAAGTATACCTGTTAAGACAATTATTATTTTTCTCCTTTAGTCGCTCTATTAAGTCCCTGTACCTAGCCAGCAGTTCTTCCGATCTAGAATTTAAAACGTTATTAGTACCGACATGAATAACGTACGTTGTGTCCTCGGCGGTACCCTCTGTAAAATGGTCAACACTATTAGTTATATCCTCCACCCTTGCACCAGGGTAGCAGTAACGGCGCCTACGACGAGGGTTTCTCCCACAGAATTCCTCGAGCTGCCCTCGAACAATGGAATCGCCAACGAGTCGTATTTCCGGTTCATCAGCATCTTCGAAACCTAAAACAGAAAACTTATTGCTTGTTATTACTGGTAGACAAGTCTTTGCTTTTCGCACTGGGGCTCCATTTCGCACTCGAACGAAGGGTTGGGAACTAGGGGAAGAGAGAGGGCTATTAATACTATTTATATTATTAGTAGAAAACTGAGGCAGGAGGGGTCGTAACTGGAGTCTCAAGGAATCCAATTTTGCCGTCAGAAGCATCACGCTTTCTTGAAGCCTCACCCTGGCCTCCCTCTCACGGTCTAATTCGTTCCTCAGGACTTCCATGCTTGAGCACCACCTGCAAACTAACTGTTCATTATTATTAGCCAATGTAAACGCGTAAGCGGCAAATTTCCCTTCACAGCGACTGCAAGTACTTGACGGGGTGCCATGCTTTTAATTAGTTAAAAAACAAAAAAACACAAAACGAGCGTTGAAATTAATAAATTACAACTAGTCTACGCGTGCTTATTGTGCCGTCACATGCGAAAACCCGCAAAATTGTTCTTGAAACGCAGAAACAGGTTCTTGTAACACAATTTTATGCTAAATGAATATATAATTAAGCTACCGACGAAAGAAATGTTAAAGAAAAAGTATTAAATGAAACTTATCCGGTCGCTGTTTACCGATTTAATCCCTTTTTTCTCACGGTAGGTGACCCTTTTGGAGGTCAGGTAGTGTGTGAAGGAAAAATGAACCTTAAGAACCACGTTTCTGATAGATTTGAAAAACAACAAAGGCAAACCAAGGGAATTTCAACCTTATGAAACCTCGTGTAGTAATAGATTCGGGAACAAACAAGGCAATAGCCTTGGTTTAGTCAAGTAATATAGTAATGAATAAATTCAATAAATGAAATATATTCGTTAATGAATGATTAGTAACACGAAGTAATTTAGTTAAGAATGCACCAAACACTTTTTTTTTTTAAAGACACTTGAACGAAAACCACTTATTCACTTGGTAACACTGGACACTCGATAAAACACGTCTGTCCACAAGGAAAGACTGATCACGAATGAGGAAAGACTGATCACGAATGAGGAAAGACTGATCACGAATGATTTGTTGTTACGAAACAACTACATATCTCTGAGGCGTGAAGCAAAAAGTGTAATAAAAAAGTCCAAGCGCGAATTTGAAATCTCCATAGCTCCTGACGGTAAAGAAAACCCCAAGCGATTCTTTCAATACGTCAATAATAGAAATCCAGTAAAAAGTGTCTTGGGTCCATTGAAAAATGTAAACGGAGATCTAGTTTCTGAAAACAAGGAAATGGCTACCTTGCTAAAAGAATTTTTTACGTCAGTTTTTACTATAGAAGATGTAACGAATATCCCTACGGTCATAGACATAATACCTTTTGATAATGGTAATATTTTAGATAATATTGTCGTTAGAGAAGAGGAGGTAATGCGCTATATTGATAAAATGAAAACGCGTAAATCACCGGGTCCGGATTCCATATATCCCATACAACTAAAACAATTAAAAGATAGCATTGTTGTGCCGCTAACAAAGATTTTTAATGCGTCTATTTCTGAGGGGTGCATACCAGATAATTTCAAGTTAGCAAACGTAACACCTATCTTTAAGAAAGGCGATAAAGGTGCGGCGGGAAATTATAGGCCAATCAGTTTAACGTCTGTTGTAGGTAAGCTACTGGAATCAATAATTAGGGATCGTATAGTCGAACACTTAGAATTCCATAAGCTAGTTAGAAATACGCAGCACGGATTTAGGCGAAACAAATCTTGCTTAACTAATCTTTTAGAATTTTTTCAAAGCGTGGTTGACGTTTACGATAGACATCGGTCGGTTGATGTAGTGTATTTAGATTTTCAAAAAGCGTTTGACACCGTGCCGCACAAAAGACTCATTGAAAAAACTAAGGCTCATGGAATCAGGGGTGTAGTAATAAATTGGCTAGAAGAGTGGTTGCGAGGTAGGAAACAGAGGGTAGTCGTTGATGGAGCGGAGTCGTGTTGGGCTAATGTAGCGAGTGGCGTTCCTCAGGGTTCTGTATTGGGCCCCTTGCTTTTTCTTATATATATTAACGATTTAGATGTCGGCCTAGTCAGTACAGTTTCAAAGTTTGCGGATGACACGAAGCTGGGTGGTAGGGCGATTATTGACGAAGATAGAGGTAAAATTCAGGAAGATCTGAATAAAATCGTTGATTGGTCAGTCACATGGCAAATGAGATTTAACGTGATAAGTGCAAAATTTTGCATATAGGTTCGCGTAACGGTAATTTTGCGTATAGTATGTCAGGGAAAGATTTAACAAGCGTAGAGCGGGAAAAAGATTTAGGAGTTATAGTCACTAGTGATTTAAAAGTAGCGAAACAAAGTACAGCAGCGGTCGATAAGGCGAACAAAGTGTTAAGTTTTATAGCTCGAAATTTTGAGTACAAATCGCGCGATATTATAGTTCCTCTTTATAAACCATTAGTTAGACCCCATCTGGAGTACGCGGTCCAATTTTGGAATCCGCATATGCGCAAAGATATAGACAAAACCGAAAGAGTTCAAAGACGAGCAACTAAGATGATTCCGTCGCTTAGGTCAAATTCGTACGAGGATAGGCTTAAGGAGTTAAAATTGCCAACACTCGAGACTAGGAGGTTAAGGGGTGATCTAATCCAGGTTTTCAAAATTATGAATGGGTTCGATAACGTAGATAGAGATAGCTTTTTCGAAATATCTCAATATAATAGGACTAGAAATAACGGGTGTAAGTTGACAAGTAGAAGGTTCGAGACAGCAGTTGCCAAAAACTTTTTTACGTATAGAATAGTAAATAGCTTGAATAGTTTGCCGTAGAAGTAATTAGTGGCACGTCTATAAACATGTTTAAAAATCGATTAGACGCATATGTTGATAGATTGGGTATAGTTTAAGGTAGTAAAATTAAGGCTTTGTGGGTATAGATCCCACAGCTCAACACAAGTGTTGTGGGATATAGGGAGGCAGCAGTCTTGGGTTAGGGGATACTCTCTGTCCTTACACACCCCATTTAAAGAGATTCCTCTGCTGAGCGGTGCCCCCCATAGTACTGTGAGGTATTGAAAAACTCATGATCTTCACTTGCCCACAAACACCTTTAAATGGGAGACCCAAGATGGGTGCACACACATTTCTACATTACTGTACAGTCTTTACAGCCACACCTCCTTTTCCTCCTAAGTGTATATATTGTAATGTATATGGTTGTAAATTTTGACTTCGTCCACAATCGATATGGACCGTGACTTATTTTTCGTGGCAAGGTACTAGTATTGATGGATACCGTAATGAAATGACTGGATTCTTTGGATCTGATATATTTGCATGTCGGTTATAAATAGATATAGTGTAACATATTTGTGGATAGTAGTCTATTATGACTTGATCCTCTGGATCCAGAGATTCTATCTTTAGTTTTAAATCGATAATTAATTAGTTTTGCTAAATTGGTCGTTGCTAATGTACAGGAAGTTGTTACATAAATTTCTTATGTTCTTGTGGTTCGGAACCCACGTAAAATTGTAGGTCCCCTCCGCCACCACGGAGGACATACACAATTACGAACACAGTTAGGTAGACCAGCCATGTGTGGATCCTAGGGTCTTTGTTGGTCTGAAACATTATAACATTATAAATATATATATATATATATACACACACATGTATATTTAGGTTCCGAACACAAATGGTAGCCACTAAATTCTCCCACATTTCTATATTTTTTATATGATAAAAATTTTTTTTCTTTTACTGTATATGACTTATGTCTACACAGGTGTCGAAAAAGAGATAAGAGGGAATGCCTTCAGAGTGTACTTGGATGACTTATCTTCGCATTATTAATCATATATATATATATATGTATGCATACACGTGCATAATTACATTCCCCAATCCCTTCCCCCTACCCTCTTTTTATCCCCCACGTGGGGTTGCTGTAACTTCGCAAGGTTGCCTGGAAACTGGAATCAGTCTCGTCCAGGCGCCTCCCCTCACGCGCACATGTCGCCCAGCCGCCCACTCCTCGGTGACTGCTAAAGTTTATACAATGACGTCACACACACACACATACACATATATATATATATAAAATATAATATATATAGGGATGTACCGATTCCAGAATTTTCGCCGATACCGATACTCGTTTTTCCAACGATACCGATACTCCGATACTCAAAATAGGCCGATATTTTGCCGATACCGATGCCAATACTTTATTTTAAAAATAAATAAAAACATATTTTATCAATAATTATTTATACGGTAATAGTCGTACATACTGTAGCACATTCAATGTATAAATATAACGTACTGAAATAAATTTAGTCACAAGAGAGTAGACACTATTTATAACTACGTATGCCACTATAATTACTAATTACTACATTACTCTAGTCCAACTCGGGGCCCGAGGTGCGTTGCATAAGTATACCTCTAGATGTAAGTCCTCCCTAGGCGTTAATGTTTAATTCTAGTGAAAAATTGATGTAATAATCTCGTGATACGCAATTGTTTTCAAAATATAGCGCTTTAAAAAATAAGAGGAAGAAATGAAATATGATGAAACTTCATATGTATTCAATAAGTTTATTCAAATGAAAATTTATTCAATTGTATTTTATAAATAATTAAATATTAATTTTAAAATGAGAACGTGGAAAAGTTTCGACAGTATCGGTCGATACCGATACTCTAAAAACAGGCCGATACTACCGATACCGATACATCGGCACATCCCTAACATATATATATATATATATATATATATATTTTTTTTTTCCTTAACATCCTCCTCATCTTATCACCCTTCTCCCTTATCATCTCCCGTTCCCCCTTTCAGAAATTAACTTTTTCTTCTTTTTCCTCTTTTCCTCTCTTTTTCCTCTCTTTCATCCTCACTCCCCTGAATGGCTCTGCTCTCCTTTCTCCTAACCCACCTTTCATCTTTACCCTCATTTGGCACTGGCACCACCACCCCTCTCACTTTTTGTTCACCCCCCTCCCCTTACCTCCCCTATCCCCCTTTGAGAGATTAAAATTTTTACTTTTTTTACTTTTTCTTCTCTTTTCTTCCCCCCCACACACCCTCACCCCTTTCCCCTCACTTAGCACTGGCACTGGCATTTCCTCGGCCTAAATTAGCCCATACTATTAATCAACCCACTTATTTCCATTACCACCTGAAGAGGCACTGCTCACCACATTACCCGGCCTAAACCTAAAGTGGCCTTTAAATACGAGTACAACCTAAATTTAGTATAAGTATGAATGTCTATATATAATTAATTATAGGCCATAGAGTCCAGTGGTTCCCAAATTTTGAAGCAATGGCCCACTAGAGCTGATTCGAATAACTCATGGCCCACCTCCCATGTTGCTAAGCTGGTATCATGTTTATATAACGTTTAATAAGCAGATTTTTTTATTAACATTTATCAACGTGATGCTAAAAGACAAGCAAGTGAGCCATGGCCCACCGGTTGGGAACCATTGCCATATACCATAGGATTTTGTGATTTGAAAGGAGATTTTTTCTTATTTTATTTATTTATGTTTGCTATTTTTTTCTATTTTTGTTATTTTTTGCGGGCTTCCATTACCGCCTGGATATCCCAAATTACCCCCTATTGAGAACCCCTGCTGTATATCATATAATATGTTTGTGAAGTAAAAAGAAACTGCTTAGAGGAAGTACGGTTTCGGAAAAAGTTCAACTAGAAGTATGAAATAGAAATACAAAAAAAATTACTAATCAGTGATGATTGTGTTTTTGGGTTTTGTTTTTGAAATTTTATTAGTTACCTTTTCAAAAAGAATAAAATATCCAAACTGAAGAAAAGGAATAATACCAATTAGTAATTTTTTAAGCTTTTAAGAAATATAATGTTTGTAGGCGAACTTTTTTCGGAAACTGTACAGCTTTCAGTATGATTTCAAAGTAATTATTGAAACCATAGTTAAACAAAAGATTTTTCATAGTTTTCACATCATTTGGAACTTTTAAAATGATTTAAATCAAATTTGCCTCTCATTATGAAACTGTGAATGTATTTAAAAAGTCACTTGGGTTCGGAGTAAAAGGTGATGATAGTACTTAAAATGCTTAACAGAGAAATACTATTTTGTTTATGTTAATTAGCAAGTGACTTTTTAAATACATTTACGCTTTAATCATGAGACGCAAATTTGACTTAAATCATTTTAGATGTTCCAAAAGATGTGAAAAGCTATGACAAAGCTTTTGTTCAACTATGGCTTGAATAGATACTACAAATGAAAACTAAACGTATTTAAAAAGTCACTTGATAATTAACTATAAAGCAAAGAGTATGTCGCTGTTAAATATTTTAAGTATCGCAATAACCAATTTTTCAACAAATGAATCTTTGAATTACTTTATTACGTTAATTATATAAAAGCGTTTGAAGAGATATTTGATATATGATTTCTTATTTTAATACTTTGAAAGACTCTTAATTAATATAGTTTTAATTTCATAATTTTTATGAAGGTACAAAAAGTATATCTTTCTGATGTACAGAGGCATGTAAGAAGTAAATAGACAGCCCAGATTTTGCTGTAACAATTTGGCGTAAAAGATTCAACAATTCTGATCGTGTTGCTGGTTTTTTGGGCTTTTTACGTAAAGTCTTGTCCAGTATTGCCCACACGTGTTCTATGGGGTTCATGTCAGGGGACTGACTCGGCCAAGGAAGTCGTTTGTTACCATTTCGCTCCTCCCATTCTTTCGTCTTTTTTGCAGTGTGGCATGGGGCTCCATCTTCCATGAACAGGCAGCTGTCTTTTTCAATTTGACCACTTGAGAATATTGGCATAAGTCCTTCTTCAAGGATAGAAATGTAGGAAACGAATATTAGTCATAATAATGGCAAAAAAATTGGATGCATACATTAATGGCAAAAAAATTGGATGCATACATTTTACCATAAAATTAAGGGTGTCTATTCACTTCTTGCATGTCTCTGTACATTATAGTAATTTATTAATTCAATTTAAGTAATTTATTTAATGAAAAGAACTCTTTTATGCTTCTGGATTCGATTTTGTACAATCATACAGAATACGAAAGGTTTCCAAGATGGTGACCTATACAATAGAGGAGAGTGTTTTTATGGCCCTGATTCTCGAAGTGAATAGAGCATAATTATATAGAAAATGTTTTCGCATGAAATAAACTCCTGATTTTGTACATTTTAAAGGCTTAAGAAAAATATGTATGAGTCGCTGAATAAGTTCAATAATGAAGTCTAGTTTTGAGGTAAGAACATATGAAAAATAGACGTTTTTCAACCAGTCACAAAACTCAGTCTATACTTTTTTTTAAATTTAGTATTTCTCAAAGTACAGCCAGCACAGTTTCGGAAAATGTCCGCCTAGAAACATAAAATTTCTAAAGATCCTACAAAATTATCAGTTAGTAAAGATTTTGGTTTTGTTTTTGAAACTTTATTACATTTATCAAAAACAACAAACTATTCAAATAAAAAGATATTATTACGAATAAGTAATTTTTTATACATTTTAGAAATTTTAGAAATGGGCTAAATTCGAGTTTCTTCGATTCATTAATCTAAATCACAAACATTTTGTGAAGTAAAAATTTTGCCTTTATTTTCTTTAAAATGTGAACGAAATAAGTTGTTTTGACTTTAAAATGTGGAATTTTATTATATTAAGTTTATTTAAATAACTTTTTATTAATATTCAAACCTTTTTTGTTCGAATGGTACAGCAACATTTTTCTTCTTTTCAATGCTACATTAACTTTTCCATGTTCTATCTACAATACAGTTAATGCCTTTGTGCTTCCACGTTTCAGCGTTCATAACATTATACAAATTTTGCATCCTCAAAGAGCGCAACTGTAAAATTGCACTTTCCATAACGTAAACTAAGGTTCAGGATTTCTCAAAGCCAAATGCATTCCCATTTCCTTCTTTTTCATTAATGTTAATTCACTACAATTGATTATTCCTTCCTTACACTCTTGACCTCTCTTGGCATGATTTTCATTCCTTTCTTCTTTCATTATTATTTGCTTTATCCGTAAATCTCATTGCATTTACTCTCTAATTAATTGCTTTCATTCAGCTTTCCTCCATTTTTTTTTAATAGTCTTTATCTCATCACCCCACCATTCAACTGCCTTTTTTTTCAGTCTTCACGCGCGCCCGCGCGTGCGCAAACACACACACACACACACACACACACATACAGACACACACGCATATAACCAGAAAAAGTTAGTAAAACTCAAAGTGCATTCCACGCATCATGTGGTTACACTTACTATTGGGCATTGTTCTATTGCACACTCTTTCTGCTGCTACATTAAAATTCTATCCAGCCTCGCAACAACTGTTCGCTCCACACTCGCATGTAATTCCACATGCATGCATTCACTGTCCGAACAACTTTTGCAACACACACACACACACACACACACACACACACACACACATCTACCCATTTCCAAATTGCTCGTAAAGAATAAAAAACCCAAAAGAAGAAAGAACGCAATACTTTCAGAATAAAAGGAACAATTTCGAAAAAAGCTCGTTTACAAACATAAAATTTCTAAAGCATAAAAACTTACTAAATGATAATATTCTCTTTCACTTTGGATATTTTATTCGTTTTGGTGTCGGTAATAAAATTTCAAAAAACAAGACCCAATCTTTACTAATTATTAAGGTTAAGGTAAGGTAAAGGTAAAGGTTAAAATTTTCGAAAAATTCAAAAGAGATCGAAAAATCGAAATTAAACCATCAAATAGGAACCCAAAAGTAAAAACAGAAAAAGAAAATTAAAATCCAAATTCATCCGATGCTCGAACTTGGATTAGAAGCCAACTTCGATTCCTTCACTTACGAATTTTCTTCCTTTCTACTTATTTACATATCGATCTGTCTGTCGGTAGATACTACATGTAAATAGATAAATTTTTATTTAAAAAAAATTTGTTTTGGAAATCCACAAGTAAAATATGGGTGATATTACGAGTAAACGAAACAGCGTGCAAGATCTTATGGCAATTTTAATATTCCCTTTAAAACATTAGTAACGCATCATTTCAGCAGCGAGGTCTGTAGATATACGAAATATACGTCGATGCAAGTCTCCAATCAGTAACATTTTACGTTCTTTTTATGGGAAAATTCCAAAAATAAAAGTACGTAAAAGCATTCGATCAGTTAAATAAGTCGCGAATCCAATCTTCTTTCCGTTTTCACTCCACAAGAGTTTGACTCATAAAATTTTGGAATGCAATAAATAAAAATTGGGATCTGCGTTCCGTTTCTGAACGAGTGCCTAATGATGAATTTTAGGCTAAGGTTCGAATGGGGGAAATGCGAGATAAAAATCCTTAGATGGAGATGATAAAAATGTGTAGATCTCAAATGTGCGTATGATTGAAGATGACTGAATGAAATAGTTATGCATGGATGCGTTTGAGTGCTAATTATTTATATAAACTAAATTCATTGTAAATTCAGAGAATTTATGGAAAGATTGATAGAAAAGATATATAAATATATATGCCATAAACGAGGAAATTACGGATTCGGAGCCGGATTAAAGAATTTTTTTGGGTGGATTTGGATTTAAAAAAAATCTGAATTCCAGGTTTACTGCATCATTTAGATTGTACTTTAGTACTCTTATTTGATTGAATTGTTTTCTGATTTGTTCATGTATTTATTTATTTTAGTGCTTATTTCAAGATCAACCATTAAGTCCTCCAGAATCTTTGACGGTTTTTGGAAATTTAATCTCTAAAGCAGTGGTATTTAACATGGGGGTAATTCCCCTTTTTCCGGGGGGGGGGTAACGAGCTGGCGCCACTATTAAAAAAAAGGCTGAGTTATGGTTCCACTAAACTGTTGTTATTCTTTCCAAATTTTCCTTTTCTCATATTTGCCACTTAAAAAGGGGAGGATGGGGCTGTAATTACTGTTTTGTTGGTTAGCTGAAGGAGTAACAATACAAAAAAGGTTAAATACCACTGCTCTAAAGGATGAGGTACCTTGTAAATATATAAAAAATAATAATAATTTGAAAGCCTGTTAATGGCTAATTGGTTTGTGTGTGATAAAAAACCAGGAGGTTCGATTAGGCTGGAAACGTTTGAATCATTTAAGGCTGTATACTCCGACTGTAGGGTGGATCGATTTTACATTTTTTTCGATTTCCATATTCTAATAGAGACAAAAACTTGCGCATGCATGAGAAAATAGCCTCTGCAAACTGTTAGCTTAATAGGTAATCATCTTCTGCCCCCGGCAGAGCGATGAAAATCATATTTTAGTAGTCAAAAACGTATTTTTCTTATAATTTTTAAAATATTTCAATATGCATCAATATTATTCCTAATAACTATAAAGTCGATGAAAAAGACCTCATATGATCGTTTTTCCAAGCGCGTTGTCCTACGTTAATATCTTTTGCCCCCGGCAACAACGTCAAATGTTGAAAAAGTAGGTAATTTATATACATATTTTCAGATCGGCTCTTTGTCTTAAATAATGCATTTATATATTTCCCATAGCATTTATATCGTTGCTTAGGCATGAAATAACACACACACAAAATTTTATGACTCTAGAGTAATATCTTCTGTCCCCGAGAAAAGTCTAAATGTGGATTATAATTACGTTAATGCGATGTTATAAGTACGATAAGTACTAAGTACAGCTCCTCGCTTGCTAATTTTATAAAATTAGCAACCCAGAACTCACCACGAGAGGTGGCTGTACGTCGAGTTCCACCCTATCCAGCCCCAACCACCCTTCCTTTGGCTGCATGTCGATTTACATACGGTAATCTTTCTTAGAATCAAATCGTAGAATTTTTGTTCGGGAGTGAAGACGGGAGCGGATGAATCCGTCCCTCTCTTCTATTCCACTTACACTGGCAGAGGCTTCGGTTACTAATTTGATGAGTCTCTCGACCGCTTCAGTATGACAAGGGAATAGTGGGATCAGTCCATCAGGCTGGTCTCCCGTCTCAACAAACTCTTTTATTCCGGTATCAGGTATTGTTTTTGTAACGGGGGGTTCGGTCACCTCAGCCGTTTGCCAGTTGATCATTTCGTAATAGTTTTGACTATCGTAGAGCAGCTCAGGCATAGCGAAGGCTCGAATTTCCCCCGCTGGTGATTGTTTTGATCGTGCTTTTAATATTCTTCTCCATCCCAATTCTCTTATGTGTTGCTCATCGGCATGTAGCATGGAGATCAAAATATTTTCTGGGTGAGCAAAGAAAGAATTTCTACGGAGGACTTTGTTAGCGATTGTCTTAGATCTTTGAGGCATGGTCTGAGAGAGACGCATCATTTCGAAAAAATGTTTTCCGCCCTCAGTGAAACTGGAGTTTTTCTTTATCTTAAGCCAAATTGGTGCGTAAACTGTCATAATGAATCGCACAATTTCGTTGAAGGTGCTGGAGGGTTCACTGGTTGAAACATAGATGCGCAGAAATCTATTTGCTGTTGTCAGCCACCTGGAATGCGCCATCTTACCTGGATTTCGAGCCGCGAGAGCTGAAGAGCAGCTACCGCTCGACACTGCTCTGTAGATGCCTAACAAATATTTTTGGTCAGTGCTCAACTCGGCATCATCTATGTCAATGTCGGGAGATGGAATGGCATCGAATTCTGTAATTGGAAGTTTTTCGCAGTCGTTCAGTTGTTTTCCAACTGGTCCAGTAAAGCCCATTGGCCCAGTTGTTTTGCCGTCCAAGTCTTGAATGAGGTGTCGCAGTGATAATTCATTACCGTGTAATAGGCATATGATCCACTGAACTGGCCTTTGTAGTTTCATTTCAATCATACGAATGGCTCCACCCTTTCGACCCGTGTTCACTGCGGTACCATCACAGCCGATAGCCACAATGTCGTCCGTGCTAATATTGTTAGTCTCTAGAAAGTTGATGATACCTGATGTTATTGCAGTGGCAGAACCTGATGCAGGAGTGAAATGCCCCATGTACTGGGATTCTGGTTCTTGAACTAAAACTATATGCTCTTCTACCACAGTCCTTCTATGCTTCACATTTTCTATTTCTTCTTGTGTCATTGTTTTATCTTTACGTCCGTCAAAGAAAATGCCCTGTAATGGTAGCGTGATCTTGTCATCTTGCTGATGCTCAGAACGAACTCTTTTTCTGGCTCTTCTTATCTTATTTCGATCAATCACTGAACTGACATCATCTTCTCGTATCCAGCCAACATCCTCTAACAACGAAGAAGCAATAAATGAAGCAGCTCTGTCTGAGACGCCCGTACGATCACAAGCTTCAGCAAGTACCTGGAGTTTCATTCGTGTTTTTTCCTTCATGTCATGTTTATCTCTCGGTGTTAGTTCATACGATGACGATGATTCTATAGATGTATCCTCGGTTTCACTAGAGGCTGACGAAGAAGGTTGTTCTTGAGAAGTTTCTTGTCGTTTACTAGTCGACGGCTCTTGATGTTCTGCTATTCCTTCTTGTTTCAATATCGCCAATCTTCTTGCAAGAGTCATCTCGTTTTTATTTGTTGTTTCAACATCCAAAGTTCCTATTGCCATTTTGCGATCACTTCTTTGGTCGAGTAAAAATTGTTGCTCTTTCAGTGGTACTCGTCGTTCACGAGGGCAGCTGCATTTTGTCAAATCAGGGCATTTAAAAGCCGATATGTCAAATAAGGTGGTCTTAGTTGATTTCTTGAAGGCCTCAAGATTTTTCTCTAACGATTCGTTCTTCTTTTTCGCGTTCAGTGATTTGATGTTAGCCATTTTATCACGATAACTTTTCAACATTTGATTTATCCGTGCTGTCGAAACTGTTGGAATGGAAGCTAATTTCCACAAGTATTCCAGTCTCTCCGTGACCACAGAGGCGATGTCTTTGAATGGAGGTTCCTTCTTTGATGATCTCAACTCAGTTCTCACATGATGGTAGTATTGCATCACATCTTCACATGTGGGAAAACATCGCAAATTCAAATCTTTCCCAGCACCAAATATTGGACACGTAACCGATCTTCTAGTTGTAGCGGTAGCCATCCTGTAAAGATTAAAGAATAATGTATTGTTCTGTTACGCAATAAAATCGAAAAAAAAAGAGTTATGAGAAAAACAAACAAGGATATGAGCAGAGAGATTGAGCACACTGAGGACTCTGAGTGAGGAGCCCCACACACACACACACACACACACACTGAGGACTCGAGGAGCCAGCTGCAAAATACACACCTGCCTTCGACGCTCTCAAAAGGCAACTGAGGGAACTGCGCAGTGCGTACTGGCACGTCAGTGGCAGCTGCTTCTGGCAGCACTCACCAGAGATGACCTTTAAACCCTAGCCTAGAGTCATAAAATTTTGCGTGTGTGTTATTTCATGCCTAAGCAACCATATAAATGCTATGGGAAATATATAAATGCATTATTTAAGACAAAGAGCCGATCTGAAAATATGTATATAAATTACCTATTTTTTCAACATTTGACGTTGTTGCCGGGGGCAAAAGATATTAACGTAGGACAACGCGCTTGGAAAAACGATCATATGAGGTCTTTTTCATCGACTTTATAGTTATTAGGAATAATTTTGATGCATATTGAAATATTTTAAAAATTATAAGAAAAATACGTTTTTGACTACTAAAATATGATTTTCATCGCTCTGCCGGGGGCAGAAGATGATTACCTATTAAGCTAAGATTTTGCAGAGGCTATTTTCTCATGCATGCGCAAGTTTTTGTCTCTATTAGAATATGGAAATCGAAAACAATGTAAAATCGATCCACCCTACGGCGGGCTGAGTGTATAGGTTGAAGAGAAAGAATTTAATATCGGAAAAGATGGAAAAAGTGATCGAAGATAATTGAGTGGAATAGTTATACATGAATGCATTTCATTACTAATTATTTATTTATATAAAGCAAACGCAGCAACATCTCCTCCACTTCTGCTTTCACTTCCATACGAAAGTATGATTTTAACACGTTCTTTATTCAGTCATTCCCTGGAAATAAACAAAATAAATGTTTAACTTCTTATGGCTCCAGAGTTTGAATAACACTCTACAGGGTGTCCCTAAAGTCTGAACACATAGGAAATATCACTAACTATAACTAACTATATGTTATTATTATTATTATTATTATTATTATTATCTTAAATTCATGCAACTGAGGCCTAAGGTAGGCCCACATCGAATCAGCAACCCTGAGGTAGGATCAAATAGGACCTCCAAGTCCATAAGTTATGGACTTGGAGGTCCTATTTGGTCCTACCTCAGGTTTGCTGATTCGATGTGGGCCTACCTTAGGCCTCAGTTGCATGAATTTAAGATAATAATAATAATAATAATAATAATAATAACATATAGTTAGTTATAGTTAGTGATATTTCCTATGTGTCCAGACTTTAGGGACACCCTGTACAGTATTTACACATGGGGGAAATTTTACAGTCAGTAAATAAAGAAAGCAACAAAATTAGTCTACTGTATTACTTGGTGTAGATGATAACGCGAAACATAACAGGAATGGCGTGTTAATGCAAGATAATTAGCCATTGTCTGATAAATATAAAATGTAATGAATAAGTGAATAGTAAAGGGAGATAGAGAACTTTGTGTGAATACAGTTGATTTGATGAGTCTTGTAGCATATTTAATATAACCGCGAGTCAATAATTTTCAAGTTTACGTTTCAGTTAACAAATGTGTAATTAAAATACACTAGAAAACATGCAAGTGTTAGTGAAGTAAAACGTGCTTTTGCTTTGATGGGATCGTTGAACATCTTTTATTCGTAACACCTAAGGAAATATAACGGTTGGGACCTACAGCTTTACGTGAGATTTGAACCACGGGTATCTACGGTTGGGACCTACAGTTTTACGTGAGATTTGAACCACGGGTATCTATCTACATAATCTGAAAACAGAGGATGATTCGAAATCCAACTACTAACCAAACCCAAAGTTCCTTAACTTTGCTGATCGACGGGAAGTGGTGTTACGACATTGGTCACGACGTAGCTCGAGTAAAAACATGAAAGATAGAATTAGCTAATTGGCCAATGCTGGAGAAATAAATATACGAACTATGTGTGTGCTTATATGGGTAAAATCGGTTGCAGGCAGCAGAAATGATGATAAATCTGCAGAGTAAAAGCAATTTTGGTCACTCGTAAAGTTGGAAATAAGACTTTATTCCAAGTTTTGTCTGTCTTTTGACTTTTCATTGAAATAATCGCTTTACCTCGTCTTAGGATAGGGCCAAAAAAAAAAAGTAATTGGGGTTCATCTTCAGCTACTTCAAAAGCAGAAAAGAAGAGAAAAGATGAGAGAAGAGTGTGTTCATCACGTGATCGGAGGAGACACATTAATCAGAGAATGAAATAAATAGTATAAATAATAGAAAGCGTTTCTTGTTTGTGTGTTTGCGAAGAATCGGCGAATGAAGTGAATTCAATAGCGTTGAACCAAAATATAATGAGCGGAGATATACTGAACTTCAGGTTGGAGTTTGTCTTAAACCTCAAGTAAATCGATGTAAATGAATATGTCTGAATTAAAGTTCATTAAAAAAGTAAATATGTATAAAAAGATAAATTTAAAAGTTGCAGTTACAGTATATATATATATATATATATATATATAATGTTAAACACAGACCGTGCATGGAACAAGGAACTCTTCTGGGAAATTAGATCCACTATAGTTCAAATAAGTAATGATAAATGACAAATACTATAGTTTTTTCTTTTTCATGATGGAAAGCCCAACGTGGGGACCGAGTTACTCGCAAAGAGGCCCCAAAATATAGCTTCCCTCACCAGCTATCGGCAAAGCAGATAGGATCCAGCTTTGGGACAGGATCTAGGGTTTCCAGCTTACACCTAGCCTACTACATTCAGAACCTCAATATAATTTCCCAGAAGAGTTCCTTGTTCCATGCACGGTCTGTGTTTAACATATAAGTTTATCAGGGGACCATTCTGAGTTTGTGTATATTAAACGGACGTGTTATGTGCCTTGAAAAGTGGACGCTCAATGTCCCTGTTGAGGTTTAAGTTTTGTTTTTTGGCTAAAAATACTGTACAATAGTTACCCTTTTTCTTTGATGTATTCAATCCAATGTGAATGCAACGAGTTTCTTGCGTATATTGAGGTTCTGAATGTAGTAGGCTAGGTGTAAGTTGTAAACCCTAGATCCTGTCCCAAAGCTGGATTCTATCTGCTTTGCAGATAGCTGGTGAGGGAAGCTATATTTTGGGGCCTCTTTGCGAGTAAACCGGTGCCCACGTTGGGCTTTCCATCATGAAAAAGAAAAAACTATAGTATTTGTCATTCATCATTACTTACTCGAACTATAGTAGATGTAATTTCCCAGAAGAGTTCCTTGTTCCATGCACGGTCTGTGTTTAACATATAAGTTTCTCAGGGGACCATTCTGAGTTTGTATATATATATATATATATATATCGGATCGGCAAAGAAAAGGGAGACCTCAAACTTTGGTTGTAAAGTTCAAAGTTATGGTCAGATTTCAATATTTTTTTCACACCCCACAACCAAGTAAATTTCTTATACAGTGAGCGGATTACAAAAAAACTAATGAAAATTACGGATTTAGTGAACATTTCTTTATGTCACTGGAAATTCTCCATTTACACTACTACTGCATTGTATGTGCAGATAAAAAGTTACAAAGTACTTACATATGGTACTACCTTGATGTTAAAAAAACTGCTCGATATGTTCACCACGAACTTCTACAACCTTTTTCAGTCTAGGACGGAACTCATCTGTAGCTTTATTGATTTGTTCTTGTGGTAGCTCATCCCATTTTTCCAGAAGAAGCTGTCGTAAATGAGGGACATTTTTTACTCTCACCCGATAATTTCTCTGTGGCAAATTTTCCCAAAGGCCATAATCGACAGGATTTAAATCAGGACTGTTTAGAGTGGCCAAATTTAATACTGCCACCTGGTATTCTTTTGATATCTCCTGTTTCATCGATTTTTTTGAGAAGCTTGTCCAAACCTCCTGCAGTTGGCTTACGTTAATTAAAATCGCTTTAATTTTCAACTTGAACCTATGATTAGCAAGATTTTTGTGGAATATTCGCCATAAACTCAATTTCTCAGCTAAAATGCTGAAAGATGACATACAAACCATAAAATTACCTAGTACTAACACACTAAAATTTCATGGTTCTACAGTAAGTACCGTATTTGCCGAGATATGAAGGATTTAAAAGGTCTCCCTTTTTTTTTGCTGACCCGGCATATATATATATATATAATATATATATATATATAATATATACATATATACATATATATATATATATATATATATATATATATATATATATATATATATATATATATATATATATATATATATATATATATATATATATATATATATATTATATGCCACACGGTGAATGCAATCTGGCTATTTACGTAAGTTTACAATAAAGAATTTATTTTGCTGTAAAATAAGCCTGAGTTAATATGGTAATATTTGCGATTCCATTACCATAAACAGATGTATAAAAGGGATATATATATATATATATATATAATAAGCAAACCAAACGCTCTTTATTTATTTTAAATAAAAACTGCGTTTGGCTTTTAGACTAACAAAGTACGATATTCAAAATCATAAGGAGCGATTTTGTTAAAATTGAACAAAATAAATAATGTCACTTCAAACAAATATATATATATATAAATTATATTTACTTAAAATTGGGATTGACTTCAGATGGAAAATTTGAAAATAATTAATACCAAATAAATATAATTTTAGATGTGTTCAATGTACTGTATATAAAATTTATATTGAAGAAACATCACTTATATCGTTCAAATTTAATCAAATTGTGCTTCGTAACTTTGAACGTCTTATTTTGTTCGTCTGAAATCTAAGCAAATATTTTTGTTTGAATTGAAGAAAGAGTTTTTGAGTGAAAAGTTCAGTGGAAGTTATGTATTCAAGATGGATTTGGTTTCGAATTTACATTCGAAAAGTTAAGATATTTTAGACTCCACTTCGCCAAAGTCGGATTCTCCACACCCAGCTCTGATACAATATATATATATATATATATACAGGGCGTCCCAAAAAAATGTATACACACTTTAAATAATTATAAAGGCAGTGTTTATTAAAATACATTTCATTTTCAAAATGTAATAGAATCTACAGACATTATTTAATTGTTTTGTCAACGCCTGTTTTCAAACTGACGTCCGTTCTGGTCCAGGCACTGCTGATAACGCGAAGCAATGGAATCGCAAACATCACGAAACATTTCGCTTGGTATTTGTGTGCATTCTCGTTCAATGGCTGCTCTCAATTCAGCGACTGTTGCAGGTTTTATAGCGTAGACATTGTCTTTTAAGTATCCCCATAAAAAAAGTCTAGTGGTGTGAGGTCTGGTGAACGCGGAGGGTATTCTACGAAACCCCTTCGTCCAATCCACATCCACATCGTGCCAAGTACCACTCGCAATACTCCACTCTTCGGTCCGGATCATCATCTTCATTAATAGCATGGACTAATCTTGGAATGTAACTTTTCCATTGACAGCGCTTCAAAATGCGTTGGACAGACGATTCTGAAATTCCTACCTCACGACTCGCTTGCCGCACAGATTTTCTTGGGCTTTGGTGATACGTTTCCAGTACTCTTTCTTGCTTTGTGGGGCTTGTCGATGTCCGTGGTCTTCCGGAACGCTTCTTGTGGACATTCTGAACAGTTCCATCGGCTTCAAACTTATCTCTAATTCGAGTGAGTGATGGTAAGTCGCGTTGGTGGATCTGTTTGAAACTCCCTCCTAAACTGTCTTTGCACTTCAACTGCGTTTTCACACTTCCAGTAGCATTTTAGAATGAATTTCCTTTGTTCAAAGCTTAGTCTGACTGCCATTATTAATTCTAATGGGTTTAACTTGGAAAGAAAGAAACATCAATTGAGCTATCAGCTGTTAAAGTGTGTATACATTTTTTTGGGACGCCCTATATATATATATATATATATATAATATATATATATATACACGTGAAGTGACGTAATTTATATGGGCGTGAAGGTTATATATGATATTTAGCAGCTTCAGTAGCAACGAGCATTTGATAATTTTAAACCAATCAATTTGGAAGACAAAACAAGGGTTTATATAATACAATTGGGCATCCTTGTTATAGATTGAGAATCGAACACTCTGTTTAATGACTCTGAACTTTATGAACCCAATTACTCCAAATGATCAACATTTGCAATCTGCTTATTGAAACAGATTTCCAAACACGTTATACAGGATACAGATTTATTACTTATTGAGCAGAATTTACGACATATATATATATATGATACACACAGACCGTGCATGGAACAAGGAACTTTGATCTATTCAATCCGCCGAGAATGCAACGAGTCTTTTGCTTATATTAAGGTTCTGGATATAGTAGGCTAGGTGTGGCGGTAATCCCAAGATCCTGTCCCAAAGCTGGATCCTATCTGCTTTGCAGATAGCTGGTGAGGGAAGCTATATTTCTGGGGCCTCTTTGCGAGTGACCCGTTGCCCACGTCGGGCTAACATCATGAAAAAGAAAAAACTATAGTGTTTGTCATTTACCATTACTTATTCGGACTATAGTGGATTTCATTTTCCCAGAAGAGTTCCTCGTTCCATGCACGGTCTATGTGTATCATGAAAGAGCCTCAGGGGACCATTCTGAGTTCAATCCCATATATATATATATATATATATATATATATATATACACACACACGGGGGTCAATATATTTTGCCCCACCTTTTTTTCTCTTCCCAAGTTTCCTTGTAAGTTCCAGAAATTTTGTACACAAGTCGTTACATACCTTTTTTTTACAAGTTCTTATTTTTCCACATAGTCTCCATCCTTTTTTACAGCTTTCCTCCACCTCGAAACAAGAGCCTTTATTCCTTGCTGGTAAAAGTCCGCCGAGTTCCGCTGGAGCCACCTCTTAACCTCCTCAACAACCCCATCGTCACTCTGAAACTTTCTTCCACGAATAGCATCCTTCATTCGCCCAAACAAATGGAAGTCTGAAGGTACCAGATCCGGGCTGTATGGAGGGTGTTTTAACACAGTGAAACACATTTTTGTGATGGCCTCTCTTGTTTGCAAACTGTTGTGTGGTGTTGCGTTATCGTGCAAAAGAAGGACGTCTTCCAGTTTTCTTTCCGGTCGAACTCGCTTTATAGGTCTCTGGAGTCTCTGTTGAGAAGAAATATATGCCTCTGAGTTGATTGTTGTCCTTTCTTCATAATGTCCACCAGAATCACCCCTTTCATGTCCAAGAAGATGGTGGCCATAACCTTTGGTGCAGAGGGAGTCATTTTGAACTTTTTCTTGCGTGGGGAGTCTGCGTGATGCCACTCCATGGATTGGCGTTTTGTTTCAGGTTCAAAGTGGTGTACGCAAGTCTCATCCCCATTCACAATTCGTGAAAGGAAGTCATCCCCTTCTGTCTCGTATCGAATCAACGACTTGGAAGCAATTTCTTTTCTTTGGGTTTTGTGATCTTCAATCAGTTGGCGAGGAACAAACCGTGAACACACTTTTGAGTATCCCAGTTGCTGAATTATCTTATTCACACTTCCTTCACTAATTCCTAGCTCCAGTGATAGCTCCTTGTATGTGACGCACCGATTTGATCGAATGATGCTGTTAGCACGTTGCACATTGTGAGATGTCACAGCGGATGCCAGGTGACCGCTGCGTGGTTCATTATCGAGGCTGGCTCTCCCTCTTTCCGATGATCTCACACGTTTAGACCAGCGTCCAACTGTGCTTCGATGAACAACAGCATCTTCATAAACGTTTTGTAGACGTTTGTGAATATTTCTAACTGTTTCCTTCTCTGCGGTTAAGAACTCGATAACAGCTCTTTGTTTACGACGCACATCACTGTCAGACGCCATTTTCGAAACTGCGTTAACCATCGGTTTTATACAAGGGAGTTTAAAAGTAGTTTTATACAAGGGAGTTTAAAAGTAGTTTTATACAAGGAGGGGAGGTTCAAACTGCAGAAATCCGGTTATGTGAAGCGCAGAAAGTTCAAACTTAAGGCCCAAAAGATATTTCATCCCCATGGCCTATTATTTAGCTAAGAAAAAAGGGTGGGGCAAAATATATTGAGTGTCCCTAATATATATAACCTTTGGTTAGCTTCCGCCCGAATTGTTCATTCTGACGAAGGTCAAGCTTTTCACTCCACCTTAGATCTACAGTTTAACGTGGACTCCGAACCACGCCCCACCAGCAGCCCAGCGTCTTAACACTGGGCCACCTAGGGTACCCATTTATCTACCAACTACTTTCTTTATTGTGTGGAAGGATGAACTGCTGGGTTTTTCCTGCGCGCCGGCTGCCGTCACCGGGTCTCGATCCCGGGCCGATGGATTCGTAGTCAGCGACGCTAACCGCTACACCACCGAGGCGCATATATATATATATATATATAGAGATAGAGAGAGAGAGAGAGAGAGAGAGAGAGAGAGGAGAGAGAGAGAGAGAGAGAGAGAGATACAATCACCGTAGTTTGATTCAAACGGACAAATGAAGCAAAATATGCACTGAAGAGGTTTCGACCCAAGGTCACAGAAGTGCGTCCCGAGCATGCCTCTTTTCACTACACTTGAAAGAAAATTATTGGGTTTCCCGGAAAGAGTAGTTGCGAGAGACGTGTTGAGGACGTGGTCCTGCGACAGGGGGACGAAACCTCCTCTGTGCTACACATTTTGCTTCAGTCTCTGCATGTACAGTATATAGATACAGGGTGTTCTAAAATTACCTAGTAAACTTTTATATGAACGCAATATTTTAACAAAAATTTTGCGATATTTATCGATTTTATTTCAAATACAGCAACAATAAGAAAAGCAACAATTATTGTTTATTTTAGATGTCCAAAGTGTCTTCCTTCAAATTGAACACATTGTTCACAAAGTCCGATTATTGATCGGCAGAGATATAAAAGTTTGCTAGGTAATTTTAGAACACCCTCTGTGTGTATATATATATATATATATATATATATATATACACACCAAGTGGGCTAAAAGTACAGAAACACGACTGAATTCTAATAAATTTTCATTTAAAAGAAATAACAATTGATTCATACAGAAAATTGCAATGTCTTTTAATTATTTTTAGGAATCAAGTTTTTCACTAAAACTGCTTATTATGACCACTATTCAAGCCTTTGCATGACGGAAGTTTTATTGGTGCTCATCAGCAAACTCGTTGGCATAATTCCACTGGCAAGCTCTGCAGTCACAGTGACACATAGAGATTCTGAACAACGTACACTGAAAAAAAATTCTTGTTGGGCTACTATTTTCATTCAAAATCATATTTAAGGTTGATCTTATTGTTTTGAAACAATAAAACAAAATTGAATAGGAATTTGTTTGTATTGGAAATAAAATCTTGTTAAGCTTATCTTCTAATTATCCTAAAGAGAGTTTTTTTCAGTGCAAACAAAATCTTAGTAAATTTTAAAACAATGAAATCAACCTTAAACGTGATTTTGAATTGATATAGTAGCGTAACAAAATTGTTTTCGATGTAGTATACGCATTTATGCAGATTGATATGTCCATTCAGTTTGAACATGGTTTTATCGGTCCAAAGAGTTCGGATAAACAAAGAAGGAGCGTCAGCGACCAAGTTCAGGAAGAGTTTAGCGAAGTGATATCGTCGATCGCGGTCACCATCGGTCAAGGCATGCAAAAAGTGAGGGTTATAGAGTTTCAATCCCAGATCTTTGATTATCGGGCGAACGCTGGTTCTAGCCAGACCTATCTCCAGAGACTTTCTTCTTCATGATACTTCGTGATTTGTATGAAAAACAGTAAGAATGCATTCTTTGTTCTCATCACTTCAAGCAAATCTTGGTCATCCGGTCCTGGAGGAACTGTGAACACTTCCGGTTTCGTCAAATTCCTGTACAAGGTTCAAAATGTTCTTACTTGTTGGGGTAGTACGAACATATAATGCTTCTGGTTCCAGACGACCAACTTCAGTTCCACCAGAATTCTTTCAAACGTACACAGTCCTGGGCTTTCAACCATAGTTAAGAATAATTCACTTAGGCCTAGCATACAGAGGCATACCGTAAGTTGATTTCTGACTATCGCGTTCTGTACGATAGATACAACCCGACACAAAACTACTACATGACCAGTCAAACGTGCTTCCTTAACTTTGATTTACCCGCATAAAAATATATATATAAATAATTTAATACTAAATTAATATTTATGCATCATTACAATTATTTAAAAATTTGTATAATATATTTCAAAAATATTAAATTTGAATTCTTTTTCACTAATGAAGGAATGAATAATAAGTTTCTCTCTTGAATTAATAAATCTCGTTCGTTTTTTACTTTAACGCGTGACTGTTTTTCACTGTAAATTCTTTCTAAGGCTTTTAAAATTATTTGCAGTATTAAAAATGCATTTGCGAAGGTCAGAAATGAAAATTAATCTTCACTTTAACCTCTTTGATTAAATTTAGATCCCGAAGTGGAATAATTCGTTTATCAAAGAAATATTTTTTTATCTTTCCTCGTCTCCAAGAAAATAAAATTGTCTCCTCCAAAAGTCAGTTCTATTCTCATTTCACTTTTCGACCAAGAGTGAAAATTTTCAAAGAGGCAATTCCCAAATCGATTCAATGCCCTTCCCAATGTAGGATTTCTCATTTTAAGTTATATTTTTTGTTGAAAATACCCCTCGAGAACACCACGTCACAACTCTCTTTTTACCCTTTCACAACTCGGGGAAATTCTTCATTCAAATCTAGAATTCACACTTCGAATGTTCTCACTTTAGAACCGCGAATGAGAATAGGAATGACACCATGTGGGAATTAATCCTAAAAGTAAACCTACCAAAACAAGAACATCTATACCACATAAAATTTCTCATTGCTTATAATATAAGCAACGAGAAATTATATTTTATAAGCCTTATATGGCATATACACTGTAAAATAAAGACAACTCTTTCTTAAAATTTAATTGTTCCACTTCAACCAAATAATGAACGATTCTGAATCAATTCTATTTTCTAATGTCGATATAATTGGTTCAAAATTGGTCCACGAAGGAGGATTACCAAAAACTCGATCCATATAATTGGTTCCATATAATCGTGAGCCTCGAAGACCTTGATTGTGGCTCTCTTTCTCTTAAAAAGGGGGACCATTTTTGCAGGCAATCGCCCTTAGACCCATCTCTCTACATAAAGAAAAAAAAATCAGCTCATGCAGTAAATGGATCAGTAAAATTTTTAGGAACGGTGTTCCGTATGGAACAACTTCATTTCAAAATGTTGGAAAAACTCTTCTTTTTCTAGACCAATTTTGTATCAATTATATGGACATTACTAAATAAAAATGATTCAAAATCATTCTATAATTCAGTCAAATAAAACATTCTTTTTAACGATGATCTGTATATATCAGTGGTTCTTAACCAGGGGGGCGCGCCCCCCCTAGAAACAGGAATTTCTCTAATTGTATTTGTTATTCTCTTAACGAGAGCATGGGCTAATATTGAGAAGTTATTGAGAATGTTATTTTGATTGAAGGGGGGCGTGGAGGGAAGGACCAATTCCTAGAGGGGGCATGGTAGTAAAAAGGTTAAGAACCACTGGTATATATGGAACAAATTTATTTTAAAGTGTATTGTAGAACGTAGAATGCGTAAATATATGAGATGATGATGATGATGATGTCTGTTCGTTTATAGACGCCTAAACAACTAGATTTATCTGCACCAAATTCAGTAGTACACAGTCCGGAAGAATCAGGGAAAGGATTTAGTGTAACACGCTCGCCACTCCCAGTCCCCTTCCAGGTTGTGTTTTGTGGGGCTCCCGCTGTGCAAGCCGCAGAGAGCGTTCTAGTATATAATATATACAAATTAATAATAATAATGTTATAATGTTTCAGAACAAGAAAGACCCTAGGATCCACTCATGGCTGGTTTACCTAACTGTGTTCTTAATTATGTATTGTGCATGTCCTCCGTGGTGGCGGAGAGGATCTACAATTTTACGTGGGTTCCGAACCACAAAGCCTTAATTTTACTACCTTAAACAGGAAAACCCCAACGTTTATCATCCTTGTTTAATATATAGACGTTTTAATATTTTAATATTTTATAGAAGCACTGAAGATGGAAAATTGTTTCCGAAACGTCTGTATATTAAACAAGAATGATAAATATTGGGGTTTTCCTGTTTAGTCTTAAATTACGCTTTCCTACGAGCAAACCATTAAATGAAATTATATATATATATATATATATATATATATATATATATATATATATATATATATATATATATATTATTCATTAAAATATGAGACCATTAGAATAGCACAGGCGTATCCCCCGGTTCCCCGCTATCTCGTTTTGCGCAGTAACCAATCAGCACGCTGTATTCCGTGGGTGTGACGCGCCCCCACACGGGCTTGAGACCAAAACCATTAAACTCGGTTCAGTCGTTAACGAGTAATAACGCATACTAACAAATAATAACGTTAATGAGTAATAACTTGATTTTCGGGAGTACGCCCTTTCTATTCTATACGCCTCATATATATAATAATAATATATCATAATATATATATATATATATATATATATATATATATATTGACGGATTAATTGCTTCACTTAATAAGGCAACAGTAGGATGTTGTATAGATAGCACAAGGATAAATAACTCAGTTTATGCCAATGATATGGTGTTAATAAGTCCCTCTTTTAAAGGTCTGGATCGGCTACTAAAAGTCTGCGAAGTGTATCCGCAGAAACATGATATTCTTTTTAATGTTACAAAAACTAAGGTTATGCAATTTCATCCTAAAAGCTGTAATCAGGCAGATGAGATTAGGTTTAAAATGAAAGGTGAAGTAATTGAGGAAGTACAAGAGTTTAAGTATTTGGGTCAAACTATTACCAGCTCCTTGAGTGATGACTCGGATATAAGAAAACAATCTCGAAGCCTTTGTGCTGAAGCGAATATGACTATAAAGAACTTTCGGTTCTGTACAAGTGAAGCTAAAGACACTCTCTTTCCTACTTTCTGCAATAATATATACGGACAGCAACTCTGGGTGAATTATAAAAAAGGTTCTGGCAGAACCCTAAATTTGCTGTACAACAGGTCGTTTAGACTCTTAAATAAATTAACCCCGAGATGCTCAATTTCGCAAATGTTTCCTACCCGTAATGTCCCGAGCTTCCCGGAGGTAACAAGACGGGCTCAATACAGTCTGATGCAAAGAATTAAAAAACAACCAATCCGATTATCGAAGCTATCCATGAGTCCTGCCGTTTATCCTCTAAGCTATGGAATTCTTAGTACGAAAACGTCTGTCTGTAGCTCCACTTAACTCTGACATTACTGTATTATTTTTAATCAAGTGTATATGAGGGTTCCGCGTCTTAAGGTACCTAAGCGCCAAAATTAAAATTCGCCAGAAATCGCCTCCAAAGTTCAGCAATATTCTGGCAATAGTATCTCTGTTATTAATTGAGCTAGAACGTTCATTTTTGGCTAAATTAGAGTTCTAAGTATGCTAATGAAGATGTTGATGAGTGTTTGGAATAGATTTTCATAATTTATATTTTAAATATATATTTTTTTAAATTTTTTGATTTTCTTATTATGCCGAACTTTGGGTGCGATTTCTAGCACAGAATGATTCCATATTAATGTAAATCACATGTATGGCATATAAATAAACATTATTGAGTAAAACGTCAATGCCTTATTGCCTATTATTAGTACAAAATATGAGCACGAACACAGGACGCCTGCTAACAGCAACGCGAGTCTTAAGGTACTGGCGGGATGTTTGTGTCGTGTCCCTCTCGGCGCGTGGAGCGGGTGGCCAATCAGAAAGCAGAGCGGCGTGGCTGCCATGTTTTCATTGGCTCGCGCTCCTCCTGCTGTTCCCGCCACCCAGAGACCGAGCGTCCCACCCCCACCCCCATCACCTCCCACCAGTTGAACGGGATATTGGGGCCTTAAGACGCGCATCACATCTGGGCGGCAGAGCCCAGCTGGCGATAGAGGTGAAAAAAGTAGTTCGCTTCATAAGGTTTTCAACCATACTTCTAGTGTCGTAAGGTCATTATAACCCAAACCACGCGATAGAGCAAGGGTGAAAATAGTGATATCCATCAAAACACATTTCGCCTGTGGTGGCGCTTAAGTACGTTAAGACGCGTATCCCCTCATATATTTCTATCCTTAGTATGTGAACTGTCATTGTATTAATAATATTTGTCATATGGACTGTAGTCTGCCAATAAACCTTTTCATTTTCATTTTCATATATATATATATATATATACGGACGGTACATCAGTCGTTAACACGAAAAGCTACAGTAACAAGGCAAGAGAGCAAAAAAGTTCAGTCCATAAAAAGGAAAGAGTACTTCTACAGTCACTTAAAATGGATTTGCCATTTTATTACTCGTTTCTAACCCCAAAATTTCCATTTAACACAGCTTAATGTTGCCATTACTTTTCTCATTCTTTTATCGTTCATCAAATTATGATTTGGAGATTCTATTATTATTATTATTATTATTTATTATTATTATTGTCATTTCCAAAAATGTCTTTTTAATGGCGTTTATATTATTTTCTTTGATGTTCTTTCGTTTATTTTGTATACAGGAATGAGTAGGAATCTCATTGTCATCTCAAATACAATATCTAGGAATGTTAATTTTTCACAGGGCACTTTTCTAGGCCCTCTTGTTTTTGTAATTTCAATTATGATTTGACCAGAATGTTATGCAGTGTTAAACTCGTGTTATTTTTTTATGATATATACGTTGCTATACTTCTGTCCCAGATGCTTTAATTTATTTATAATTAATAGGGATAAGAATCCCAATGATATCTATTTATTTGTGGAACTGAATTTGAGAAGTTATTATTCAATCCTACTCCACAATCCAGTCTTGACACTCTCCCATCGTCTTCTCCCACAGCGTGACTTATTCATACATAATGAAAGTCTTAAGTGAATAGAATATCTGGGCATAATGTTATAGCATTTAAAATTTCCAAATCTAAAGCGATGTTGCGGAAAAGGGTATTGAGGGCATGATGGTGGAATAATCAATTATCTCTAAAAGCTTTAATTTCAAAGGACTCTATTCTTACTGCCACTGGAGTGTCTACTGTAATTCAAACCCATTGTTTTAAATTAAAGGAAGGTATTAGAAGTTCTTAAAGAAGAGTTAATCTCGTTTTTTATTTGTTTTATAAACTAACTCTTGTTTTAAACTTTTAGGATACTGTAAACATTAAACATGACTGTAAACATTATAATTATTATTATTATAAGAGTGCTGATATCATTAATTTTATCTCCCATTCCATTTTCCCGAACATTAGCCATTCATTTCTCTAATTCACACTCACATGCACCAATTTCCTTTTACCTAATTTTTACCGCAGATTTTCCCTAAAACAAAAAATCTCCAAAAATTGAAGACGGGAAAAGATATTTAGAAATATAAATGAGATAAATGATGGCACTCTCACGCATAAAAATACGGCACTCTTTTATATTAAAATTCGTATTCCACAGTTTTCAAGGAATCTTTTCAAATTATTTTTTAAAACAGACAGGAAAACAACCAGCAACAATGATAGGGAGTAAGTAACAGTTAAATGGAGGATGGAAGATCGTGGTGGAAGACAATGGAGAGAGGACGTGGACTGTAACACTTAGGGATAGAACAAGTATCAGTATTAGAATTAGTGTTAATATTTGTATTTGTGAAACTATATATATATATATATATATATTAGGGCGTCTCAAATATACGAATGGAGGATTTCGGGTCGGGGCGACGCTTGCCCGTATTACACCTTTATAAAGGATTGTTATCACAAAATTTGACAGCTTTAGGAGGATTTTTAGGGGTCACTCAAGTTCGCCACTTCTGTTTCACTTATACAAGATTTTCTTCTCTTTCGCAGGTGATGGTTACTAGAGCAGGAAACCAGTTGTGGTTGCTGGACAAGGCCCCAATTGCAGCGATTGTTTGTCCACGACTTCCATCGAAGGAGCAATGCCTGCTCCTTTACTTCCACCACCACCAAGACCAAGAGGGAAGGAAGACCAAATCGGAGAGCATTCGCCTGGTGGTGGAAACCATCTGGCCCATCTGGGAGAAGGCCAACATACCAACTACCACCAAGAAGTACGCAGGGGAGAAGCTGGCGAAGTTGATCGATACCTACGACGCACTCAAGAAGAACAGGACAAAGCCGCAAGAGGGTTACCGGTACAAGGAGGGGATGTTCAAGTCGGATTTGGAAGACGTGTTTGACGTGGCTCACTCCTCCGCGCTATCCTCCTCCAAGGTCCCTCAGGAGGACAAGGATTTTCTCACCTCGCAGAGGGAAGACAGGATGTCGTCAAGTCTTGCGGGGGTGGACCAGAAGACAGCGAAGACGAAAGCTGTGAAGAGGAAGAGGGATCTTGCAGCCACGGCTAGGAAGAGTAAATGGGATGCTGGGGTGACACAGCTCATGGAGGTAGCGATCTTGGAGGTGGATGGTAGCAGCACTGAAATGAACACGGAAGACGAGGATGATGACGACGAGACGTACCAAGCGCCCAGCACCAGCAAGGCCCAGACTCAAAAGAAAAGGCGAATGAATGCCCTCACGGACCCGAATCTCATCGCTGCTTGGGATCGCGACAACATGTCCGTGAGACAAGCAACGTCGTCCTTTGCAGCAGCAGCTCAGAGTTTGGGTCATGACCTGGATGACCTGGTAATCTCGCCAGCAACTGTTCATCGAACACGGAACAAGATCCGAAAGGAGATGGGAGAAGAGTTGACCCGAAAGTTCGAAGCTTCTGGTCCTTTAGTCTTGCACTGGGATGGAAAACTGTTGGAAGATATCGCCAAGGAGAAGAAGGAGGTTGACCGGATTGCTGTTGTGGTGACGGGCGATGGAGTCGAGGAGCTTCTTGGTGTACCCGTTGCGGTGGACGGCACTGGAAAAGAACAGGCTGCAGCCGTACTCCAGGAAGTCCAGGCTTTTGGCATTTCGGAGCAAATCATTGAACTGGGATTCGACACCACAGCTGTGAACGCTGGGATGATCCAAGGTGCTTGCGTTCGCATTGAGCAGGAGTTTGGCCGTCCCATGTTGTGGTTGGCTTGCCGTCACCACGTCTTGGAGATCTTACTCAAGGATGTCTTCGTGCGATGTCTGGGGCCGTCCTCTTCCCCTGACATTCTCCTCTTCAAAAGATTTCAACAGCGGTGGGCCTCCATTGACAAAGGGTCATTCTTGTCCATCGGTGACGAAAGCAATCCCACAACAACTGACAACTGGGCAAATCAAGCGTCTTCCATGAAGAAATACCTGCAGCAGACGCTTTCCCACGGCACACATCCCCGAGAAGACTACCGTGAACTCCTCATCCTTTCCTACCGCTTCCTTGGCGGTCAGGTCCAGGGGGGATTTCGTCAGCCTGGGGCCTATCACCACGCCAGATGGATGGCCAAAGCCATCTATGCCCTCAAGATTTTCATGTTCCGTCACCAACTGGACCTGACAGCCAGGGAAGAAGGAGGACTTCGGCGGCTGTGTTTGTTCATCTCCCTCGCGTACGTGAAGCAGTGGAATGAGGCAATGGTCTCGAATCGAGCTCCACTGAACGACCTAGAGTTCCTTCGCCTGCTCGAGGCCTACCCTGACAAGGAAGTCAGCCACACGGCATCCATGGCCTTGAAAAGGCACCTGTGGTACCTCTCAGAGGATCTCGTGGGGCTTGGTTTCTTTGACGACCGCATTCCAAAGGACACGAAGCTAAAGATGGTCCAAGGACTTCAATCCCCCGCCACGAAGAAAGGACTCAAGCGGATCGATCCGAAGAACTTCAATCCACAGCAATCCATCGAGCGCTTCGTCACCCGGAGAACAAAAGAAGTCTTCTTCCGCGCGATCCTTCCAGAATCTGAGTCTCCCACCTTCCTCATGAAAGATCCAGAGGATTGGATCAATGACCAGGATTGGATCACGGCGCAAAAGAGGGTGAAAGCCCTGAAGGTGATCAATGACGCCGCCGAGCGTGGTATCGCTTTGATGAAAAGATTCAATTCCACCATCACGCGTGATGAGAAGCAGAAGCAATTCGTCCTCAAGGTGGTTCGGGCTCACCAGAAGTTGATCCCCGTCAAGACGAAGGAGAGCTTGAAGAGTAAAATCAAGTAGTGTAGGACAGATTGATGATGAAAACAATCCATTTATACGCGCTTATTTCAATTAATGAAAGGTGCATTTCGTTTATTTTCATTTTTGTTCAGAAATAAAGAGAATAAGAGAATGATAGAAATTTCTTTTTTTTCCTAAATAGCTACAAGAAAGTGTTAAACTTGAGTGACCTCTAAATACTGTTCGATTCCCATCATTTTTCGATTTTTAGAACCTCTATGCCTATTGAAATCGGGGCAGCATTCGCGAGCAAGAGAAAATCGAAAAAAAAATATTTCTATGTATTAATGAGACACATTAATATATATATATATATATATATATATATATATATATATATATATATATAAACTCAGAATGGTCCCCCTGAGAAACTTATATACAAGGTGTCTCAAAAGTCACTATCTATTTTGAAAAATAATGGGAATTACGAAAAACTGGTTTAAGACATGAAAAATATATTTATTTCAAAGTAAGTGCCACAAAGAATTAGTGCTATATATTTATCTGTCTCCACATGGCGACCATCAGTGTCTCTACAGAGCTCAAAGCGATAAGTTGTTTCCCGGAACACACTTTCCAGCATTTGAGGTGTTATTTTCTGAACTGCATCGGTAATACGATTTCGAAGTTCGGCTACATCACTAATTCTTCTACCAGTGTACACCTTAGACTTAATGAAACCCCAGGCGAAAAAATCTAATGGTGCTAAATCGGGTGAACGTGCTGCCCATGGTTGTGTTCCTCCACGACCAATCCAGCGACCGGGGAAGCGTCTGTCAAGATAATCATGTACAATTATTGCATAATGGCACGGTGCTCCATCCTGCTGAAAAACTACTGTGTCAAGAATGCCATCTGTAAGAAGTTGAGGTTCGAGGAATTGTTCAAGCATGTCAAGATAAATTTATAAATTACACAAAATTCGAAATAAACCAATTAACTTTTTTTAAATACACAAATTTGCACCAGAAGTACATATCTTTATGCCAGCATAGCATTTTTAAAAAAAAACATCTAATGTCACCGAAATAGATAGTGACTTTTGAGACACCCTGTATTAAACACAGACCGTGCATGGAACAAGGAACTCTTCTGGGAAATTACAGCCACTATGGTTCGAATAAGTAATGATAAATGACAAATACTATAGTTTTTCCTTTTTCATGATGAAAAGCCCAACGTGGGCACCGGGTTACTCGCAAATATATATTTTGGGGCCTCTTTGCGAGTAACCCGTGCCCACGTTGGGCTTTCCATCATGAAAAAGAAAAATTATAGTATTTGTCATTTATCATTACTTATTCGAACTATAGTGGATGTTATTTCCCAGAAGAGTTCCTTGTTCCATGCACGATCTGTTTTAACTTATTATTATAATATATATATATATATATATATATATATATAAATGACTGAAGGGTTTGTTCTTGGGGAACCGCAACTTAGTGAGGAATAAGAGGACGAGAAGGTGGTACATGTTTATTAATCAGACGTTTCGGAAATTCAATTTCAGTATTCAAATTCAATATTGGCAGCACCATTCGCTAATATCAAACAAGAGTGGACGAACATCGCGGCATTTCCACTAGAACCTTACAACCTTTAAATAAACCATCGAAGTCAGCAATAAGAGATCAATGCCACCTCCACAATCACCCACTGCTCCCCACCAATTTCAAAATTAGCAATTCAGCATACCAACCAACCGACCTCCGCATCCTCGAATCCTTATAAATCCTTAGTACAAAACCAACTCTCAACGACTACCGTTCTGCATTCAACTTAAACATTGCTAAATAATTCTTCTGAATCATTATTGCGCCACCACTCTTCGACTTCTAACATGGCCACTTCAACAGTCAACCATTCCCAACCTTCATACAATTAGATTACCCTCCCCCCCCTCGCCTCGTACAATAACCCGGTAAATTTTTGTTTTCAATATTCGTTGCACCCAATAACATTTATTTTATACAGGGTGTCCCAGAATTAACTATCTATTTCAATGAAATCGGACAAATTTAATAAAAACTGACATAATTTTGTGTTTATTACTAAATTATGATACAAAAACAAATAGATTTATAAATCATAAGTCAAAACTTTATTGAGAAGTTTCAACATGTGCACCGTCTGTATCTCTGCAAATTTCAAATCTATCCTCAGCGCTGCGAAACACATTTTGAAGCATTTCAGGTGTTATCTCCCGCACTGCCAACTGGATGCGTTCTTTAAGTTCAGCTAAACTATTGATCTTTTGGCGATAAATCTTTGTTTTTATGAAACCCCATGCAAAGAAATCCAGGGGTGTCAAATCCGGAGAACGCGGAGGCCAAGGTCGAGGTCCTCCACGTCCAATCCACCGATTCGGAAGGCGTCTGTTGAGGTATTCTCGAACAATTAGAGCATAATGACATGGTGCTCCATCTTGTTGAAACACAACATTATCAAGAATGCCATCATCAAGAAGCTGTTGTTCGAGAAACTGCTGAAGCATATCAAGGTAGACGGTACCTGTTACAGTTGCTTCAGCAAAGAAGAATGGGCCATAAATTTTGGATTTGGTCATTCCAAGCCACACGTTAACTTTTGTAGAGTCTCTTTGCCATTCTAAAAATAAAACTATGAAAAACTATGAAAAAATTATGAAAATAAAATTATGAAAAAAATTTAGAAATTTATACATTTTTAACACATATTAAACATGATAAACATAAATAAAAGTGTGTTTTTAAAAAATTTGTCCGATTTCATTGAAATAGATAGTTAATTCTGGGACACCCTGTACATCTTACCACTCTACATTTTATGTAATTTTTGTTTAATTATTATCATAAGACTGTAATATACTGTATAAAATCTTTTACTGTATTTGTTCACTTTTATTTTTTATTTTTATTTCTTAGCACTGATGATGGAAATTGAATTTCAGAAACGTCTGATTAATAAACATGTACCACCTTCTCGTCCTCTTATTCCTCACTATATATATATATATATATATATATATATATATATATATATATATATATATTATATACGCCTCGGTGGTGTAGTTGTCAGCATCGTTGACTACGAATCCATCGACCCCGGGATCGAGACACGGTGACGGCATCCTTCCACACAATAAAAACTGGTTGGCAGATAAATGGGTACCTTGCGTAGCCTAGTGGTTAAGACACAGGGTTGCTGATCGGGAGGTCGAGTCCGGGCGAGGACTTTGTAATTTCTGACCGCCCGTGGTGGGGCTTGTTCGGATTCCACGTTAAACTGTAGGTCTGAGGTGGAGCGACAAGCTTGACCTTCATCAGAATGAACAATTCGGGCGGAAGCAAAACCAAGGTCAACCAAAGTTATATATAAAGAATTTTTGTAACGCACAATTTAGTTAGAAAACTCTGCGGAGAAGTAGACTACTATTTCATTTACTTTGCAAAAATTATCCAGTTATTTAGAGCCTTTATTATATTTTAAGAATTTCAGTAGGAGATTCTTATTAATTTAATCTTTCCATTTTTTATTGTTATTCTTCTGTCACGCTTTCTGACTTAACTACTGGTCAGATTTTTACGAAATTTTCAACATTTATTACGCCTGTGCCACTCTAGTGAATATGCCCTAACGGGCTTATTCGCACAAATTTTGACCATAGGTCAGTACATCATCTCCGAAAATATTGTCCGTAGGGAGCAAAAGTCATACATGTCAAAATATTTTCCTATAAACATAAGCTAATAATATTATCTTCAAAAATTGCCAATACTGATAGTATTATCGGTATTAATGATAAATTGTAAAATTGTGAATTTTCAACCTGTCATGGTGAAATTTGGCAAGAATATAGATAGAGGAATGTTCTTTTGATTCATTATCATTTTGGAAAAATTCCTTCATATACCTACTCAGGGCACCCCATCAAATTGCGGAAAATGTCATCAAGGATGGCACACCAAAAAAACTCAAAATGTTTTCAGGACAGATTTTTTGTATTCTCCTCTACTTTCTAAAAAGTCATTTAGTATATCTTGGCTATTCACAGTTTATAACGCATTTCTTTTTGAAGGGGAGCCCACACATTAACAATTTTCTAAATACTTATCAGATGTTCATGAAACTCAGAGAGAATATTAACAATGTAGATCTGCATGGAATATGTTCGAGAGAGTTTATTCCATCAAGTTTTTACCATAGGTCAATGTATCATCTGCAAAAATATTGCGAGTACCGGCAAAAGTGATAGAGGGCAAAATATTCTTCTCTAAACATTACCTAATAATATCATCTTTAAAAATTTCTATTGTTAATAGTATTAGCAGAATTAGTGATAATTTTAAAAATCTTGCTTTTCATCCAATCGTGATGAAACTCGGCAAGAATGTTCAGAATATGCGATAATCAAGAGCGAATACAGAGTAAAATTTTGGGGGAGAGGGGCGATCAACTTCAAAAACTTGAGATTACAATACATTGGCTGGCAGCTGATGTGACAGAATTGCCAACCATTATCACATATTCGTTCTGCCTATAAATGGAGGAAGGTATCTGTTTTTGGCTGTAGGGCTCTATGGAATATGCCCGAAAGGGCTTATTCCATCAAGTTTTGACCATAGGTAAGGAATTTAAAGATTGGAGATTGAGGGCGGACGGCAATTCTTCGGCATTTTCGCTGCTTGCAGCAAAAATAATTAAAATATTTTAAAAGGTTCAAATTTGGAGAAAACTGCACATTAGTTATCAATTCAGCGGCACTAATATTAAAGACAGCAATTGAGGTTGGGGCCGGAAATTCTTGCATTTTCGCTGTTTGCAGCCAAAATAATTTAAAATTTTTGAAAGGTTTATATCTGGATGAAATTCCACCAAAAGGTGGCTGAGCAACTATCTTTCAGGAAGATACTCAAATGTTACATTTAATGGCAAGTCATCCAAAAACAAGCTTTTTCCGAACGGGGTCCCTCAAGGCTCTGTTCTCTCACCAACACTTTTCAACTTATACATGCATGACATTCCAATACCCATAGATAACAAGCTTACCTTATCATATGCAGATGACATCACTCTAACATCCACCCACAACAACATCGACACCGCTACAAATAACCTACAAACATACATAAACAGTATACAAGACTGGCTCACACACAATAGACTCAAAGTAGCGCCCACAAAATCTATCCTCACCTTGCTTACAAGCAACACAAAAGAACACCAGATAACTCGACAGCTTACACTAAACAACACCAACATTCTACACACTCACAGGACCAAAATACTTGGGGTCACATACAACACATCATTATCTTTTGCAAACCACATTCAGGATATTAAAAACTTTGGACACCAGCAGGAAACAACATCACTCATATACAAACAATATATTCGCTCAGTTATGGACTATGCTAGCCCATGCTGGGCACCCACTATCTCAAACACACATAAACACCTTACAGACAATACAAAACAACGCACTTCGTATCATTAAAGGATGTACTCAAACAACACCAATAGAACACTTGGACACAGAAATAAAAACACTGAAAGTTTGGGAATATTTAGACACGAGGGGAACACAATTCATGGCAGCAGCGACAACTAACCCACAACACCCTTGCCACTACATGTACAATCATGCACCAACACCTCGCAACATTAAGGTAACACCACAGAGACATTATAACCTAATACTCCATTCCAAACCTCGCCCCACAGACATCACACAGTACAGAAAACACATACACAGACACCTAACCCACAAAGCACTGACACGACTCGGTCCGAATGCGGTACTAGATGCGAAGCCGCCACCTATTGACAGGTCAGACACAAGCCTGAGCAGAACGGATCGAGTTAATTTAGCACGATTCCGATGTGGACATATAAACAAGGACTAGACAACTCTACAGACGACGCCTGCCACCTGTGCCATGACACACCACAAACAATTGAACACATTATGACAGACTGTACCGCTGTAGCACAACATTGAACACAACACAACATCACTAGTGCGCTGAACCTCTGGTCCACTCCGGAGCTGGGCGATCGGTTACCTGCGTGCCGCCGGTTTGCTCGATCAGGGCGGGCTCATCGGCTAACCAACAACAACAACAACAACAACAACACGACAATAGAGGTGTTTTCCAGCGAAACGGAAATTCTTGCATTTTTGCTGCTTGCAGCCAAAATAAAAAAATTTGAGTTATCTATTAATCAGCAGTAACATTACACGGCAAAAGAGGGTTGGCCAGAGCGAAGTAAGGGCCTAGACGGGCGAGCGAAGCGAGCTATTATTATTATTATTATTATTTGCGGTAGTAATATTATAGGGTTATCCGTTATACAAGAAAATATTAAAAATTTAAATTTTAATACCAAATGAAAAACATTATTTTTTAATGTAATACCTTGATGGAAACCGAGTGGAAAGAAGTTTTTAAAATGGAGGTTGAAAATCATAATTGAAGTGAGGAAAAACCAAAGAGGGAAAATGCATTTTTAAAAGGCGTTGCAGTGTGAGCATCCACTATTGGTTACTCCTAAAGTAGAATGAAAAAGGATTGAAAAAAAACTAAGAATTATATACAGGGTGGCGCAAAAGTCGCGAATCATAGGAATTTTCAGTGTTGACTATAATATATTATTTTTTTCTTTTAGGTAGGGGATGGCTACGCAATTAACAATAGACAAGAGGATGAATTTGGTTTTAATATATGGAATACCAGGTACAACAAATCGAAGAATCGGTACAGAATTTAAATTCTGTACCGATTCATCGATTTGTTGTACCTGCTATTTCATACATTAAAACCAAACTCACCTATTTAATCATAAGTAGATAAACATACAAAGTTTGGATACATAGTTAATGAACTTAATAAGCTTCCACATGTGCACCCCTAGTGGACGTAAAATGTCTAAACGGTATTCACACTCACGCCACACATTTTCCAACATTTGTAGGTTAACTGTTGCAATTGCATCCGTAATGCGTTCTTGCAATGTCCTGATATCTGGAACAATTGTTGCATAAACCAAATCTTTAACATCACCCCAGAGAAAGAAATCCAGCGGGTGATCTTGGGGGCCATGGGATTGGCCCGTCCCTGCCAATCCATCGATTTGGAAATGTTGCGTCGAGAGTTTCACGAACAATGCTCCCAATGAGGGGGTGCCCCATCTTGTTGGAAGATGACAGTTGGCTGCCTGTCCTGCAGCTGGGGGATGGCGTAATTGGTGAGCATATCCAGGTACACAGTTGCGGAAACAGTGTTCTCAGCGAAGAAGAAAGGACCAATTATCTGGTCATGCATTAGTCCACACCAGACATTGATCTTCGGACTGCCCCGAATATGCTCCCTTACGGCACGTGGGTTTTCCGATCCCCAAATACGCACATTGTGTCTGTTGACTCTACCACTAAGATGAAACGTAGTCTCGTCTGAAAAGCAGACACGTAACAAGAAGTCATTATCCTCGTCAATGCTGTTCAAAATATCAATAGCGAATTGTTCAGTTTTGGACGGTCATCAGGCTTCATTTCTTGAACAATTTGTACCTTGTAGGCGTGTAACTTCAAACGTTTGTGTAACACCTTGTGCACCGTAGACTTCGGTATTTTTAGTTGGCCTGAAGCTTGTCTCACCGATTTCTTTGGTGACCGTGTGAAAGCAGCTTGAATGTTTTCCACCGTCCCATCGGAAACTGATGGTCTACCACTGCTCTTTCCCTTTTCCACGTTTCCAGTTTCCAAGAATTTTTTCATCCACGACTTAATTAATTTCACATCAGGTGAATTCTTTCCATACTTTGTTCTGAACCTTCGCTGAACACTGACAAGAGATTTTGTCAGGGGGTTTTGCATCTACGTGAAAAACACATACACATGTGAGGTGAAGAGAAACAAATCAAAGAGCACAGTCGAAATTATTACGGTAGAAGTAAAAGAACTGAACCTAACCATTATGAACATCTACAGACCACCAAACACCACAAAAAGTGAATTCTAATTTGCAACAAATGAAATAGAAAACAAATTAAAATTACTTGAAACTCCAGCAACAAATATTCTAATTTTAGGAGATTTTAATTTTCCATTCATAAAATGGAAGAAAAATGACGAAGATATATATGTCGAGAAGTTTCATGACAACATTACAGAAAATGATAGAACTGAAGCAACAATGCTATTAGATATTATGGAACATTACGCCCTTACCCAGGAAGTCTGTGAAGCCACCAGAAAAGAGAAGGTTTTGGATTTAATCTTGTCAAATAACAACGAGATAATAATAAATTAAAAGGTAACGCACACAAAATTCTCCAACCATAACCTCATCGATATACAATTAGCATCCAGAGGTCCGAAAACACATCCTAGAGAGTCAGAAGGAATATTTGAAGGCTTAAACATAAATTCAAAGAAAGTAAATTGGGAAACGTAAATAAAGATTTAAAGGAAGTATAGTGGGAATTGCTACTTCACGAGAAGACTCCGCAAGAAATGCCACGTATAATAGAGCCTGAAACCAAACCTATAATACTGAAACATATTCCAGGGAGATAGAAAAGAAAGAGTAGCAAGCTCGAGAGGAAAATCAGGACACTATTCAGGCAAAGGAGACAAACCGTAAAACATCTCCACAGATGCAGAACTGATACAAAGAGACTAAAACTAGAGAGGAAACTTGGCGAAATAGAAATGGACTTAAAGCAAACATTCATACATAAGACAAACGAGGAGGAAAACAAGGTAGCAGAAAATATAAAAAAATAACCCAAAATACTTCTACACGTTTGCGAAAAGGAAAATGCAGTGTAAGGAGAGTATCGGTCCGTTTATAGACGGGGAGGTCAAATACAGAAATGACCCGAAAAAAATAAGCGACCTGCTTAGGGAACAATTTAACTCTGTGTTTAGCACCACTAAGTCCGAGATGAAAGTAGAAAACCCAGACGAATTTTTCGACATAGAAACAAATCAGCCAAGAACAAATTCCGGCACAAACCTATTAATGGACTTCGAGTTCTCGGAAGGAGATGTAATTAAGGCTTTATCACAGATGCGAGGCAATTCAGCGCCAGGGCCAGACACATGGAGTGTCGGAAATCACTCGACACAGGACAAATTCGGCTCCCATTAAAAAACGTGAACATTGTCCCCCTATTTAAAGGCGGTCACAGAGCAGAGAGCACTGACCAAGAATTATCTGCCAGTGGCTCCACCTCACACCTTATAAAGTGCTTTGAACGTATAATTAGAGGCAAAACTACCTACTACCTACATGAAAAAGACTTATACAACCAAAATCAACATGGCTTCAGGGCTAGAAGATCATGCCTTTCACAGTTATTGGACCACCAGGAGAAAATGTTGGAAACACTGTGTCGAGGACAAAATATACATGTAATATATACTGACTTTGCTAAAGTCTTCGATAAATGTGACCCTGGAATCATAGCACACAAACCTAAGAATACAGGAATTACTGGAAAGCTAGGAAGATGGATATTTAATTTCTTGACGCAAAGAACACAAAGAGTGGTGGTAAACAGAGTTAATACAAGGGACAGTGTTAGCTCTCTTGCTGTTCATAATAATGATTGCAGATATTGATGCAGATATTAAAGACAGTATTGTATCTTGTTTCGCAGATGACACAAAGATATGTAAGGAAACAGTGAACGAAGGTGACATAGGAAAATTACAAAACGACATTGAAACATTATTCCATTTGGCAGCAGACAACAATATGAAGTTCCAACTTCCAAAATTCCAAAGTTCCAAAATTCCAACTGCTAAGATATGATAATAAAAGGAGCTGCAGAATAAAAGGTACAAAACTCTGCAAGACAAACAGATAACACCAAATCCACAAGTCAGGGATCTTGGAGTAATAATGTCGTCGGATACAGAATTCAGAGAGCACTACAACATCAAAATTACAACGACTAGAAAAATAATTGGAATCATCTGGAGGGGCTTCCGCAGCAGAAAAGCAAACATCATGCTCAAATTATGAAAGAGTCTAGTTCTACCAATAATCGAGTATTGCTCAATACTCACAAGCCCATCAGAAAACGAGACATTGCGAACATTGAAGCTATACAAAGGTCTTTTACGTCTAAGATAGAAGAAACGGAAGGTGAAGACTACTGGTCTCGACTACAATCCCTGAACCTCTACTCTCTCGAAAGAAGGCGCGAGCAGTACACAATAATATGCATATGGAAAATACTTGAGAGCTTTGTTCCTAACCTTAGAAATGAAATAGAAACAAACTGGAATGAAGAAGAGGCAGATTTTGTACAGTCTCAGCTGCTGTGGGACAGGGGGCCATGAAAACGAGGATGGAAAATACCCTCAGAATACGGGGCCCAAAGCTTTTCAATGCCCTGCCAAAAGAAGTAAGGAATCTTCAGCACACTGACCTGAATAATTTCAAGAACCAGCTGGACAGATTCCTGTTCAAAGTCCTTGACCAGCCATGCGTGGCTGGCTAGGAGGGCAGGGGATCAGATAGCAATTCCCTCTTTCACCAAATCCCGCAAATGAGGCGGGAGGGATGCTGCAGAGGGGTCGACCGCAGGTCGATCCTGGACGTCGTTCGAACTCACACAAAGTAAGTCTCTGTATATATATACGTGTATATATATAAACACTAAATGAGTGAATCCCTAGCTGTATTGTAATTATGAATGTCACAATTTTGATTCTTATCATATAAAAAATATTCAATTTTGGGACATTTTCCGAATAGTCAAAATGAATATTGAATGTTCGAATATTTTTCTCCTTTAAAATTTAGAAACTTTCTTTTTGAGCATTAAAAATAAAACACGATTTCTAAAAAAAATACTTTATCCTTAACTATATTATAATTTCAGAATACTCTTCCTATGATCCTTAATTCTCTTATCTTTCCCTTCCACTTCTTTCTCAGCTTCCTTAGCAAGATTTCGATCGATTCGCTTTATAAGGAAAGCAGCACTAACTTACTTCCTCTTCGAAATTTATGTCGTATATTAAATCTAGTTATTAGATGTGTCGACTATATTAAACACGTATTCAGATAAGCTAATCATTTTAGCTTTTATAACCTCTCCTATTTCTTACGCGATACAGTTTGTCAGTCTAAATCTAAAATACAAACGTGTCTCGTAAAATAGAAATTATTTAGGTAAGCCTCCCTGCCAATAAAGCTTGTCTACTTGTTTGCATTTAAATGGCCCTTTACTGCTTAGATGTTTAAGAAGCCAAAACACCAGTTGGTGATGAGCTAAATTCAATTTGCTTTGTAATATTCTTCGTGCGTTTAGGGAATGATGTTCAAAGAAAAACATTAAAAACCAAAACCAAATATATACTAATAAGTACTTTTTTTTGGAGCTATTGAAGAATAGGGACCCCAGCCTTCTTTAGTTAGCTTTATAAGGCTAACTAACGAAAATATCATGACCTAACCTAACCAATCGTCAAGGGCGTACAGTTAACGTAACGATTGGTTAGGTTAGGTCATGATATTTTCGTTAGTTAGCCTTATAAGCATAACTAAAGAAGGCTTGGGTCCCTATTCTTCAATAGCTCCCTTTTTTTTTCTTTTTTTTTAATCATTTCATTTCGTTAATTCGATAATTATAGATTAATTATTTCAATCACGATGAAAGATGTACATTGATAATATGAATATGAAACTTTTACTTTTGGGTTATGCATAACATGAAGAAATTTAAGGCACATTTTCTTTATTGCAGTTAAAATTATTACTATTATTATTTTGCATCATATTAAAATAACTGCAAGGAAATTCACCATAGAAGAAAAAGCTCAGATACAGATTCTACTCTCTCAGGGTCTTTCCTATGTGGTTTTGCAAAATTGTTGAAATTCTCTGGATGCGCAGTTCCAGAAGCCATTCATAAAGTTCGAAGAAGCAAAATCTCATGATAGCAAATCATGCAGTAGCTGACAAAGGTTGCAAGCGCGCACTAAGGATAGGCATTTAAACGAGCTCTCCACTGTAGACTACAGAACAAAACTGTGACACTACCTGCAGGAACTGTTACAGTTTATATGCAGTATATATATATATATATATATATATATATATATGTATATATATATATATATATATATATATATACAGTATGTATATAGCATTCCATTCATGAGCTTTGCCTTTGCTTTTGAGGACAATCATCGTGGAGTCTATTTACTTTTGTCCGCCCTGTATACAGGGTGTCCCATAAGTCCGGCATCATAGGAGAAATTCATATTTTTCTATTTCTACAAACCATAATTCATATTTTTCTCTTTCTACAGGCCATAATGTCTGTGAGCAAGGAAGAACGAATCCAGATAATTCGACTCATAGGAAATCGGAGTCAAAGTGAGGCCGCTGCTGAATTTAACAGACTGCATCCAGACCGCGAGCCAATAACACAGAGTTGTGTTAGCAGAATTGTTGCAAAGTTTAAGGAAACAGGATCCATAGAAGATAAACCAATACAGCGACTGCTATCCTGGCTCATTTTAACAGAAGTCCCAATAAGTCTCTTCGGCGATTGTCCGCCGAGACAGGAGTGTCGAAAAATAGCATCCATCGCATTCTTCAGGCTCACAAATGGCATCCATATAAACTTCAGATCCTACAGAAATTAAGCGAAGATGATCCCGACCGGCGGATGGAATTTTGTGGATGGGCTACGGAACAATACATATTGAGCACGTTCTGTAAATAAAAGCTTTTGTGTTGCCTTTTTTTATTATTTTTCCTATGATGCCGGACTTATGGGACACCCTGTATAATATATATATATATATATATATATATATATATATATATATATATATTATTCATCGATGCATTTATAATTTATGTGGAAGTATGAAAAGTTAAACATCTTTTCACATAGAACATCATTCCGCCCATACGCCCAATTTAGGGTATAAGCAGCTCGTAGCAGCATTTTCATACAAATTGGGGGTCAAAGGACTAACGAGGCTTCCGTACGTATATATATATATATATATATATATATGTATATATACACATATTTCATTAATTATATACCATTACTGTGATAAGCTTAAGTATATAAAGTCTATCCTCTTTATTTAAACGTTCTTTCCTTTCCTACGTAATTAATTATTCATATTTTAAATATTACGCAGTAAGAAATTAATGATTTATCATATATATATATATATATATATATATATATATATATATATATATATATATATATATATACAGGGTGTCCGAGAATTATCTTACAATTTTTGGCTGTTATTAAAGTCAACCATGAAGTGTAGAAATTCCAGTTTTGTCCCATTTTACAGAGAATCTCATTAAGTTTGTTTTGATACCAAGTTTTGACAAGTTTTTAGAAATTCCAGCGTGTCCGAACATTATCTGTACAATTTCATCTTTTAATAAATTCTTGATAACACCGTAAATTCTTAAACAAGATTATTTAGAAGCTGTATTTTCAAAAGTTTCTTTTATTAAAGTAACGTTGTTACAAACATTCGATATGTGCACCATTAGTGATTCGCAAAACATCCAATCGATACTCCAAATGTTGCCATGTACGCTGCAGCATTTCCACATCAATTCGCTCAATAGCAGCTGTGATTCTTGCTTTTAAATCATCAATGTCTGTCACCCGCGTACATTTCTAAAAAACTTGTCAAAACGTGGTATCAGAAAAAACTTAATGTGATTCTCTGTAAAATGGGACAACATTGGAATTTCTACACTACATGGTTGACTTTTAATAACAGCCAAAAATTGTACAGATAATTCTCGGACACCTGTATATATATATATATGTATATATATATATATATATATATATATATATATATATATATATATATATATATATATATATATATATATACTGTATATATATTGGATTCTAAAGACTTAGCGCCATTCGCTTTTCTTTTAAATCATTAAAATGTAGCTCAAATGATGCGTAATTCATCATAAAAATTTCAAACAAATTCATTTGTGATTTATTTTAAAGTGTCAAAATATTTCGCACAACAGATCTTCCAAAAAGAGTAAATGATCGATCGCCGAAGACATCCATTAAATCCTTTATCATAAGAATATTGCGTAACATTGTGGATTTTATACGTTTTTCTTTCTCCCTTGCATGACTACTCGCTTTAAAGCTCTGATGGACTTCTTTTGTAAATGTTCATAATAGCATTTGACGTCGTTTAATCTCCTTCGTAATGAAGGAGACCTGCTATATACATCTTAACCTGCATGATGGTATTCGAACCAACTACAGTATATCATCCGAATGCGGAGGACAATCACCCAGCCAACTACTCAAAAGACCTAATGTCGCTGAACATCGTTGATCTAACGTGAAGTGGTGTTGTGAGGTGACCACAACAAGATCGAGACATGGCATAAAAAATGTGTAAGAATTTTGAAGATTTATTCTCTCTCAAATACGCAACAACCAACAATTATTTTATTTTCATTTGCAACATTAACGTTACTCAAGACAAGTTCCTTTCGAAATACTGCGCCTGCGCCAAACCTAATCTCACATAATTTAAACTTATTTAACCTGATCTCATTACGCATTTTCTGAATGTATTAAAAAATCTTAAATAATGCGTGTAATGTTTAAAGAAAGAGAGCAATAATTAACCTTTCGTGTAATTTATTTGAAATTTCTGCTTGTGTCAAACCTACGAAGTCTAAATTTATATTGTGACATAATACATGGGATAACTCAACACAAAGTTGTCACCCTCGAACATAATTGATTTCTAAAAATAGTTTCTGCACGGATATATTTAATATAATTTTTACACACACACACACACACACACACACATTTATTTATTTATATATAATTATCTCATTCAATAGAGATAAGAGGACAAAAGAAATTCGTGTTTTAGTTAATATTTTTTTTAAAAGCATTCTTTGAATTCACGCACACTTTTTAGTTTGAATTAATGAATAAAAGTTGCAGAGGAAAGCTGGTTCCAAATGTGAACATAATCAATGGTTATTTATTATGAAAAATGAGAGGTTTTGCCTTCTTTCAGTCAGCTGATTCGATGTTACGTTCCTGATTGGTTCCTCAACTGATTGGTTCCTCAACTTTAATAGTTGAGGCCATAAAAATTACATTCTAAATAGTGAAATCAGTATGTATTTGGTAATTTTTTTAAATACTGTATAACGCAGTCATGGAAGTAGGAATTATCATAGTTTTAACGGGTAGATTCATCCTTCATATTGATTTTTATGCTTCATGAAGTACAGAGCTCTGGCAAGATTTAAAATGAACATTAGCTCTAAGCGCAAGGTTAGTGTTTGTTACGAAATTAATGTGCCATTTGATGGAAGGGGTTATAAATCGTAAACGACGATTCTTCCAGATGGAGCTCGTGATACAGGGGTTAGACAAAATAATATGAACACCCGCCGATTTCACCGGTTATCTTTACGGACTGCTCAGACACAAAGTAAACGGTCAAATGACTGGCAAACCTATTTAAATGCGTAACAGAGAGTGTATACGTCATGTTATAACCCTCACGTTGTTTTTACAGATCTGAGTGAATTATGAATTAGCAGTTATGAAAGACCTGTCAGACTTCCAAAGAGGGCAAATTGTCGGAGCGCGGATGGCTGGTGCATCGGTGACGAAAACCGCTCAGATGTTCAATGTATCCAGAGGAACTGTCTCTATGGTCATGTCTGCATACCAAAACCATGGAAAGACAAGCACCGACAAATGCAATAGTCGACGAAAGAAGAAGCTGTGTGATCGAGACCGCCGGGTGCTAAAGCGCATTGTGACAAAGAACCATAAGACCACAGCTCCAAAAGTGACAGAGCTTAACCAGCATCTTGCAAGCCCGGTATCGACCAGAACTGTACGTCGCGAGCTCCATGGAGTTGGATACCATGGGAGGGCTGCAATTGCCAAACCCTTCCTTTCGCACATCAACATTGAGCGGCGCAGAAAATGGTGTAATGACCATAAGAATTGGTCAATGGACCGGTGGAAGAATGTAGTCTACTCCGACGAATCCTCCTTTACGCTATTTCCATGTTCCGGTCGAGTTTACGTCTGGAGACAGCCTAAAGATGCTTATGACCCCGACTGCCTGACCCCAACCGTTAAGCATGGAGGCGGATCTGTGATGGTTTGGGCAGCAATATCGTGGAATACTCTTGCCCAGCTGTAGTACTGCATGGTAGGGTTAACCAGGTCCATCCCATGGTCCAACGCTGTTTCCCAATGGCGGCGCCCTCTTCCAGGATGATAATGCACCAATCTACACCGCTGGGGTCGTTAAAAACTGGTTTGAAGAGCATGTTAGTGAAGTAGAACGCTTGGATTGGCCTCCACAATCCCCGGATCTTAACATTATCAAGGATCTGTGGTGTCAGTTGGAGCAGCAGGTCAGAAGCCGATTCCCACCGCCGGCGTCTTTGGAGGAACTGGAGCAGGGTTTGCTCGAACAATGGCTCAGAATTCCTCTAGCCACTGTCCAAAAGCTGTATGAATCAATTCCCTGACGCATTGCAGCTGTTATTGCCGCTGAAGGAGGACCAACTCCATATTAAGAATAAAAACCGCTATTTATCAAGGTGTTCATATTATTTTGTCCAACCCCTGTATGTCATTATTTATCCGTAGTCGCCTGCTTTCGCAGTCGGATTTTGGTTAAAGAAAGAGAAAGATACATAAAAATGCTGAGTTTATAAACAGGATAGTTCACAAATTTTCTTCTAATAAATAAACTAGAAGTTGAATAAAGTCCAGAATGAATACGAACACCCTTGCTCGTCATTTGAGATCCACTTTGTTGAAAAAGTCATTACATATCGCAGATAATGGACGAGGATCACCTAACCATAACTTAAACATACTGAGTTACGACACACCTGCAGTGGCTTAGAAAATACTCCACCTTGTAGCCGTTAATAAAGTGAAGATTAATATGGGCGAAGGAGATGATGCAAAGATCTGCGCCAACTTGAAGACTTCTTCTTCTCTGAGTCTAATTTCAGTTGAATTAATTCATAAGTTAAAAACAAGAGTTTCAATGAATGGAACGGAGAAACATTTGTGATAGCAGGAAGAGTGCGTTGGTCTAGATCAGGGGTCACCAACTTTTTTTTTGTTCACCGCCCAGGTTGGTGACCCCTGGTCTAGATCGAGGAACGTCTGCATTTAGTTAAATACATATCCATATTTAAGGATTACTTCCAGTAGTTCCATTAAGGTGTTTCACACCTCGACACACACAGACACACGCTTTAATAGTTGCTTCATCTTCAATAGTTACAGCCTTTTTCATTCCTTCACTTAACTTAAATAGATAAATAAACGATTTGAGAATCAAACGAACGCCTTAATAATTACTGTAAAGTTTCGAAAGAAAAAGATTAATAACATAAAACTTATAAAAGGCGTAAAAAATTACTAATTTTGCAATATTCTGTTTCTCGTTGGATATCCTATTATTTTTCCTTTACAGTAATAAATTTTCCAAGAACAAAACCCACTCATTACTAATTAGTAATTTTTTACGCTTTTAGGAAATTTTTTTGTTTCTAGGTAAATTTTTAACGAAACTGCACCTGCATTAAAATTATTCACGTAATTATGAATGTGCGAAAAATATTCTTAAATTCCTTTGTTTATTTGAAGAATTTGTGAAATTTTAATATTATGAATTCGATTAGAAATCTCCTCAATACAACTCCCTTTTACTTATACATAAAAAGGTGCTTATTTTATCCTCATAAACAATTGAATTTCAGGAATTCGTATGTGAAACAAGTTTTAGGAAATATTCCAATTCGCGCGTTATCATCTTCATTGTATGAATAAATATTCGCCATATAAAGATACTCGTAAACATTCTCCATGAAACGTTAAATCGAGCTGACGATATCTCTTCGATGTGACATTTTATCCATAAGTTTTTAAGGTTAAATTAAGTTAAGTTAGGTTGGCTTAGGTTAAGTTAAACTCGGTTAAGATAGATTGGGTTAGGCTTAAGTTAAGTCAGGTTAGGTTCTGTTCTGTTAGGTCAGGTTAGGTTCGGTTCCGCTAGGTTAGGTTAGGCTTGGGTTAAGTCAGGTTAGATTAGATTAAATTAATTTATTATTAAATATCTATATATATACAAATTCCAAATTATTCGTTCCCACATTTCTCGGCTTGAAACTAACTTAAACTAACCTAACTAAGGCTTAATATATCCTATTAATATATCCTATTCTGACCTACTCTAACTTTATCAAATCCAAAATCTTGTTAATAAAATGTCACGTCGAGGAAACGACGTCAGCCAAAAACCTACAAACATGCTATTAACCTAACCTGGTTTAACGCGCAGAATACTTGTGATAAAATGTCTTGTCAATGGAATGTTTTACAGCCGTTTACAGACCAGCTACTCGACCCACGTTTCATATATATATATATATATATATATATATATATATATGTTGTGTGTGTGTGTGTGTGTGTGTGTGTGTGACGGTTACACGTGTTTCGTTTGAAGTTCGAATAAAAGTGATATTACAATAAGAATCCTGCAGTTAATCCTTTTTAATAGTGCCAATTTTTGAGTGAATATTTAGTGTACACAGTCGTATGTCTCTTTAAGTGGTGAAATAGCGGCGTATGTTGAAATAAAGCAAATAAAATCAAAGCAACTTAATCTGTACAGCGGTTTTTCCAAGAGTGTTTTTTTTCTTCGAGGAAATCTAACTGCCCATCGAAAGGCAATATCCCTCAGTTATCCCCCGCGGTACACTCCCGGGAACCAATCAGTGAGAATCTATAGCTTGCCACATAACCCACCCCCAACCCCCCGGAATAACAGAAAAAACTTTCCCTCCCTCATTTCTAAAGTCAAATCAAGTACCTCACTTAATCAATTACCCTTTTGAGTTATGATAATATTTCGTGCACACTCATTTACATACCATTAGAAATATGGCAATGGCAAATCAATTCATACAACCCTGTGGATACTGTAAAAAAGAAACAGATAAATCAATGACAATACGCTGCGATCTTGCCAGTCCTTAGTCGAATTTCAATGCCTGAGATGGAACGACGAAGAAATCTCTCTTATAACAGGCGCTAAACAATTGAACGGAATCAAGTTCATCTGAAAAAACTGCAGAAATAAACTCGTTTATAGTCTTCAAAGCAGAACGAGACTATGAGGAAAAGGCAAAAGAGGAATTTATGAATAGCAACCAGAGAAAAAAAATAGAAGGAACGAAGATAGTACAAGAGGAAAATGCGAAAAATTAGCAGGAAATAAAACAGAAAAAGCGAGTAAACGTGAAGCAGAAATAAAAGAAGCACCAACAGAGAAAACAGAGGCACAAAATCAAATCCAAAGATTTCAAACAAATGGCATTAGCAGTAATAGGAAAAAACAATTAGACAATAAAGAAGTCACACTGAAACCACCAAAAACAAAGGCCCCAAGTAAGAATTGGGAAGAAACTATATGTAAATACTATGTGAAAGGAATTTGCAGATGTAAGGGAGGACAATGTATTTACGAACACCCTCCCTTGTGCAACTACTTCTACAATAATGGTTACAGAAAATTCGATGGAAAGTGCTGGACATTTGCAAAACCTACGCGACATATGGAACCTGCCAGTACGGGAAAAAATGATATTATCATCATCTCCTGACAAGTTCAAAGGACAAAGGACAAGTCTCAAATGACAACAGGAGGAATGTGAGAAAAAATTATGCACACAAATAGCAAACAAAACTCTTTAAACACAAACAGCAAACAAAATTTTTTCAACATCTCGGACACAATACGGCTGCTAAGTCTTATACAGCACATGCAACTGACACAGCTGGGAACCCTCGAACCGGACCGCTTCGTGGCAAGAAGCTACCAGAAAAGGTAGGCGGGAACGGATCCATCTAGGAGGACCACAAGGCTACAAAACACGCGAAACCAAAGGACAACGAACTTAAAATGCACAAGGGGCAATGCAAAACAAAAAACATAAACATTGTCCTAGAAAATATTCAAGGAATAAAACCGAACAACTCACTAAACAAAGTTTCATACCTGAAAGGTTTTATGGACGAAACAAGGTCGGACATGGCATGCCTCACAGAAACACACCTTAAAAATTGCAAGGAAACTGCAATAACTGTGAACACTGTATCGATAAGAAAGAATTGCATATCGATGGATTCAACTTACAAAGAGCGGATAGAACAGCGAGACGTAAAGGTGACTGTGCTATTTACGTACATAAGAGGCATATGACAGAGACGGTAATAAGTAAATCCAACAGTTTCGTGTAAACCCTTGCAGTGAAAATAGAGAAACTAAACGTGGTACTGATAGTCATCTATAGACCTCCAAACTCTCCAACTAAAATGTTTTCGGATGCCATTAATGATATCAGAACTCTAATAAAGTCCGTAAACTCTCCCCTCTGCGGAGATTTTAATTTCTCATTTATAAAATACAAAAGGTGGGCAAAAATATATTTATACAGAAAGATAAGGGGGGCACAAGAGAGGACCAGGAGCAAGGAAAAATGCTGATGGCTCTCACAAACGAGTTTATGCTGACACAGGCGATAACAGAAAATACTAAAAAAAATAACTGCCTAGATCTGGTATTCACGAATAACACGAACTTGAATGCTGATATAAAAATAACCCCAATTATTATCTCAGACCACAATATAATCGAGTTATCAACAAATATGGCAATAACATTAAAAGACAATACTCATACGGAAGGAAAGAGCAAATTTGGGGCTTTTAACTTAAACTCCAACACCATAAATTGAGAAGAAATCAGATCGCACATGGCCCAAATAGAGTGGAGAACAGCCTCAGAGAATAAAACAACGGAGGAAATGCAAGCAACCTTCGAAGAAAAGACGCTGAAAATTTTAGAAATAAATGCTCCGAAAGCACAGCCAAAAGGAAAGAGGAACTGACTAGAGAGGCGAAAGAGAAGAATATTTCGCAAAAGAAAGAGTAGCGGTGAAGTTAGCTAATTGCAGAGACAACAATGCCAGGAAAGCAATACAAGAAAAAGTGGAGAGTATCGATAGGGAAATGCAAACCCTGATTAACGGCCATACAGAGAGGGAAGAAGAAAAGGCGGTAGAAATAATAAAGGAAAAACCAAAATACTTCTATAGTTATGCGAAAAGGAAAACAAGAACGCGCGCTACTATCGCCCTTAAGGAAAGGAAATAATGAACCAACAGACGATCTAAAAGAAATATCTGAAACATTGAGAGCCCAGTATGAATCGGTCTTCAGTACCCTAAAAAGTGACAAAGCGATACCCGACATAGATGCATTCTTCGAAGAGAAATTGCAAGGAGAATGTATAACAGACTTTTATTTTATCCCAGAAGATGTAGCGAGAGCTATAGTCCAAATGAAATCACATTCAGCTGCAGGTCCTGACAAATGGAACGCACTACTGATTAAAAACTGTAAAAATTAAATAGCTACACCCTTATACTGGATATAGAGAAGATCCCTAGACACTGGGGAAATACCGAGCATCTTGAAAAGAGCGAACATTGTCCCTATATATAAAGGAGGGGATAGATCTCAAGCAAAGAACTATAGACCAGTGTCATTGGCGTCCCACCTCACTAAAATATTTTGAAAGAATAGTCAAAGAGAAAATCTATAATTCTTGGAGACACTTGAAAGATTCAACGGAAATCAGCACGGATTCCGATCAGGAAGATCATGCCTATCACAACTTATAGAGCATTATAACAATATCCTAGATGCACTTGAAGGCAATGAAAACTATGATGTCATATACACGGATTTTGCTAAAGCTTTCGACAAATGCGATCATGGTATAATAGCACATAAAATGAAACATATGGGAATAACAGGTAAAGTGGGAAAATGGATCTACAACTTCCTCAGAGAACATCTACAGGTCATCAAAATTCAAGGTGTATCATCATCAGAATCAGAAGTACGCAGCTCACTACCACAAGGTACAGTACTGGCCCCACTCCTGTTCATATCATGCTAACAGACATACACAGTAGAGTAACCAGCAACAGTATAGTAACAGCCTTTGCGGACGATACAAAGATCAGCAGAAAAATCAGCGATGCAAATGAAGTGGAGGCCTTGCAGAGGGACACGAACAAAATACACAAATGGTCAGAAGACAACAATATGACTTTTAACATCGAGAAATTTCAGCTCTTGAGATATGGTAGAAATAAGGAACTTAACAGACTACATATCATGCTCTAGATAGACAGGAAATTCAGAGAAGCACGAAAGCAGTCGACTTGGGGTTAATAATAACCGATGATGCCAAATTTGAGACACAAAATCAGATAGCGAAAAAAAAAGCAAAAATAGTCGCGGGACAGGTACTAAGAACGTTCAAAAGGATGGACAAGACATTAATGATTCCCCTGCTGAGAACACTGATCATACCAAAACTTGAATTCTGCTCAGTTTTGACGTCCCCATACAAAAAAGAAGAAACTAATAAACTAGAAGTAGTCCAGAAGGATTTCACAGCCAAGATTGATGGCTGCAAAGAACTCAACTACTGGGAAAGACTACGTAAACTAAATCTGTACTTCCTGGAAAGAAGAAGAGAGAGGTACACCATACTCTACATATGGAAAATGATCGAAAAACTGGTACCAAACCTCAAACTAAACCCAATTACCATCTAAACAACGCTGGAAAGTAGGAAAGGCAGAATGTGTAGTGTTCCCAAATTAAAGGCCCAACAAAGGACCTCCTCAACACTGAAAGAAAATAGTTTGGTTGTCAGGGAGCCAAGACTTTTTAACCAGCTTTCAAAGGACCTCAGAAACGTTACAGGGGTCAAAGAGAAGACTAGATGCCTGGTTCACGACCGTACCAGATGAGCCGGGTGTACCTGGCTATGTGCGGTGGAGAGCGCAAGAGAGCAACTCGCTCCATCACCAAGTCCTAGAGGTGGGGCCACTAGCTTGACTTTCATGTGAAGAGAGACCAACACACGGAACCTGAATGAGGTTAACGAGGTGTGTGTGAGGGAGGGGGATCGTGCGCATATCGTATATATTTTATTACGTAATTACTTAAGATCAGAGACAATAAATGACGTCCAACGACCTTTCTCTTAAAGTTTCACCACAAAATTTATTTGAAAATATATTTTTGAGTACTTAATAAGTTCAGAAACAAAAAATTCTCAATAAAATCAAAGAACGAAGCAAAAGACGCGAAACTATTGGTGAACATTTTTTTTTTCGTTTATAAAAATAAAAATAGAAAACTTAAAAAGTTACCTTCGTGTTATATATATATATATATATATATATATATAATATATATCAAACCCTTAACGCAAAAATGAAGTGAAAACCTTTTCATATCTTAAAAACAGAAAAAAAGTTGAAAGAACCAATAACGACTCTTTTGTTATAAAGAAAACGTTGCAAAGCAAGCATTTCAGAAAACCGTTTTGGGCTATTTTTTGTTATGATCAAGTTTGGGTCTTTGAAATTTTTTTACTAATTAAAAGTCCTTTCACCATTAATAAATAGACAGAAAATGGCCAATTCATATTGTAAAATACATCAACAGTCGTATATATATATATATGTGTGTGTGTGTGTGTGTGTGTGTGTGTGTGTGTGTGGTTGGTGAAAAGTTCGAAAACCCTCAAGATCAACATTGATCATTGTTTTCTATTTCAGTCGAAATAAATCTAGAAAAAAATATATATATATATATATATATATATATATATATAATATAATATATAATGATAAAACCACGAAGGAAAGGAAACAGAATGGTGCTCAAGCGCTTTCGTCTAATGACATCCTCAGGAACACTGAAGTACATAAAGAGTTACAGCCTATATATAGGTTACAAAAAAAAATATATATATATATACAATAAACGGAGAAATAAAAAAAAATTAAAGGATTGTGGGAGGAGCATACAAATTTGTAAGGAAAAAACTACCGATTTTAGCACTTTCCCCGAATCCAACACAAGCTCAAACGAATTGTTTCCAACCAATGTTATAGTTAATTAAAAAAAAAAGATAATAAATTGAAAAATAAAAATAAAAATAAAACTTGTAAGAGGAGCATACAAATTTATACTGGAAATCTGCCCAGGTTTTAGACTCTGCCCTTCTTGTCTAAGTTCACAATTAAAAAAAGATGGTGAGCTCCATATTACTAAAGCAGACAAGGCTAACACCATAGTTATTATGGACAAAGTGGACTACATCAGAAAGATGAACGAGCTTCTCCAGGACCCCGCCACATACAGCAAACTTAGGAAGAACCCGCAGGATGACGTCATCATATCATTCAATAGTGGCTTCAAACGCATTCTCAAAGATCATAAGGACTTAATTCCGCTTTTCATGTCCACTTCACCTTCTCTTCCCTACTTTTACGGTCTTATTAAAACCCACAAACCTGGCAACCCTATGCGCCCTATTATTAGCTCGGTGGGCTCTATTACTTATAAACTCTCCAAATGGCTTGTCAAAGTCTTGTCCCCCATTCTCAGAACTATCTCTGATTCACATGTAAAAAATTCCATGGATCTTACTGAAAAATTGAATAATGTACGTACTGAAACCAACGATAGATTGATCAGTTTGACGTTTGTTCATTGTTTACAAAAGTGCCGATTGACGATATGCTTGACTTTCTCTCCCGAGAATTACATAAGTATGACCTGCCACTACCTGCACACATTGTTTTGGAACTTATTAAGCTTTGCATCAAAGACTGTAAATTCAATTTCAATAACGAGTATTATCAACAAGTTTTTGGGATGGCCATGGACAACCCATTGTCGCCCCTCCTCTCCAATATTTATATGGAGTTTTTCGAAATTACTTATATTCCGAGAATCCTGGGGGTTGGCATCCCATGGTTGCGATACGTCGACGATATTTTGTGTATCTGGCCCATGAATCGTGACCTGAACGACTTCCTCCTTCAGTTAAATGATCAAGTTCCCTCCATTAAGTTTACTTTAGAAGTGGAACAAGACAACTCAATCCCGTTTTTGGATGTGCGTGTACATAGGGAAAGCCCAGATTACAATACATTGGCAGGCAGCTGATGTGACAGAATTGCCAACCATTATCACATATTCGTTCTGCCTATAAATGGAGGAAGGTATCTGTTTTTGGCTGTAGGGTCCTATGGAATATGCCCAAAAGGGCTTATTCCATCAAGTTTTGACCATAGGTAAGGAATTTAAAGATTGGAGATTGAGGACGGACGGCAGTTCTTTGGCATTTTCGCTGCTTCCAGCAAAAATAATTAAAATATTTTAAAAGGTTTATATTTGGAGAAAACTGCACATTAGTTATCAATTCAGCGGCACTAATATTAAGGACAGCAATTGAGGTTGTGGCCGGAAATTCTTGCATTTTCGCTGTTTGCAGCCAAAATAATTTAAAATTTTTGAAAGGTTTATATCTGGATGAAATTTCACCAAAAGGTGGCTGAGCAACTATCTTTCAGGAAGATACTCAAATGTCACATTTAATGGCAAGTCATCCAAAAACGAGCTTTTTCCGAACGGGGTCTCTCAAGGCTCTGTTCTCTCACCAACACTGTTCAACTTATACATGCATGACATTCCAATACCCATAGATAACAAGCTTACCTTATCATCATATGCAGATTGCATCACTCTAACATCCACCCACAACAACATCGACACCGCTACAAATAACCTACAAACATACATAAACAGTATACAAGACTGGCTCACACACAATAGACTCAAAGTAGCGCCCACAAAATCAACCATCACCTTGCTTACAAGCAACACAAAAGAACACCAGATAACTCCACAGCTTACACTAAACAACACCAACATTCTACACACTCAGAGGACCAAAATACTTGGGGTCACATACAACGCATCATTATCTTTTGCAAACCACATTCAGGAAATTAAAAACAAATGTACGTCAAGACTTAACACGCTTAGGGTACTAACAGGCACAAACTTTGGACACCAGCAGGAAACAACATCACTCATATACAAACAATATATTCGCTCAGTTATGGACTATGCTAGCCCATGCTGGGCACCCATTATCTCAAACACACACATAAACACCTTACAGACAATACAAAACAACGCACTTCGTATCATTACAGGATGCACTCAAACAACACCAATAGAACACTTGGACACAGAAACAAAAACACTGAAAGTTGGGGAACATTTAGACACGAGGGGAACACAATTCATGGCAGCAGCGACAACTAACCCACAACACCCTTGCCACTACATGTACAATCATGCACCAACACCTCGCACCATTAAGGTAACACCACAGAGACATTATAACCAAATACTCCATTCCAAACCTCGCCCCACAGACATCACACAGTACAGAAAACACATACACAGACACCTAACCCACAAAGCACTGACACGACTCGGTCCGAATGCGGTACTAGGTGCGAAGCCGCCACCCATTGACAGGTCAGACACAAGCCTGAGCAGATCGGATCGAGTTAATTTAGCACGATTCCGATGTGGACATATAAACACAGACTAGACAATTCTACAGACGACGCCTGCCACCTGTGCCATGACACACCACAAACAATTGAACACATTATGACAGACTGTACCCCTCTAGCACAACATAGAACACAACGCAACATCACTAGTGCGCTGAACCTCTGGTCCACTCCGGAGCTGGGCGATCGGTTACCTGCGTGCCGCCGGTTTGCTCGATCAGGACGGGCTGAACGGCTAACCAACAACAACAACAACAACACGACAATAAAGGTGTTTTCCCGAGCGAAACGGAAATTCTTGCATTTTTGCTGCTTGCAGCCAAAATAAAAAAATTTGAGTTATCTATTAATCAGCAGTAACATTACACGGCAAAAAAGGGTTGGCCAGAGCGAAGCAAGGGCCTAGAAGGGCGAGCGAAGCGAGCTATTATTATTATTATTATTTGCCGTAGTAATATTATAGGGTTATCCATTATACAAGAAAATATTAAAAATAAAAATTTTAATACCAAATCAAAAACATTATTTTTTAATGTAATACCTTGATGGAAACCGAGTGGAAAGAAGTTTTTAAAATGGAGGTTGAAAATCATAATTGAAGTGAGGAAAAACCAACGAGGGAAAATGCGTTTTTAAAAGGCGTTGCAGTGTGAGCATCCACTCTTGGTTACTCCTAAAGTAGAATGAAAAAGGATTAAAAAAACATCTAAGAATTATATACAGGGTGGCGCAAAAGTCGCGAATCATAGGAATTTTCAGTGTTGACTATAATATATATATTTTTTCTTTTAGGTAGGGGATGGCTACGCAATTAACAATAGACAAGAGGATGAATTTGGTTTTAATATATGGAATACCAGGTACAACAAACCGATGAATCGGTACAGAATTTAAATTCTGTACCGATTCATCGATTTGTTGTACCTGGTATTTCATACATTAAAACCAAACTCACCTTCTCGTCTCTTGCTAATTTCGCAGCCATCCCCTACCTAAAAGAAAAAATAATATACAGGGTGTTCATAAATGATTACCCTGATTAAAGCATGCTATAACTTTTAAATAAACACTCGTATTCAAACACAGTTTTAATCATAAGTAGATAAACATACAAAGTTTTGATACATAGTTAATGAACTTAATAAGCTTCCACATGTGCACCCCTAGTGGTACGTAAAATGTCTAAATGGTATTCACACTCACGCCACACATTTTCCAACATTTGTAGGTTAACTGTTGCAATTGCATCCGTAATGCGTTCTCGCAATGTCCTGATATCTGAAACAACTGTTGCATCGATTTGGAAATGTTGCGTCGAGAGTTTCACGAACAACATGCGCCCAATGAGGGGGTGCCCCATCTTGTTGGAAGATGACTGTTGGCTGCCTGTCCTGCAGCTGGGGGATGGCGTAATTGGTGAGCATATCCAGGTACACAGTTGCGGAAACAGTGTTCTCAGCGAAGAAGAAAGGACCAATTATCTGGTCATGCATTAGTCCACACCAGACATTGCTCTTTGGAATGCCCCCAATATGCTCCCTTACGGCACGTGGGTTTTCCGATCCCCAAATACGCACATTGTGTCTGTTGACTCTACCACTAAGATGAAACGTAGTCTCGTCTGAAAAGCAGACACGTAACAAGAAGTCATTATCCTCGTCAATGCTGTTCAAAATATCAATAGCGAATTGTTCAAGTTTTGGACGGTCATCAGGCTTCATTTCTTGAACAATTTGTACCTTGTAGGCGTGTAACTTCAAACGTTTGTGTAACACCTTGTGCACCGTAGACTTCGGTATTTTTAGTTGGCCTGAAGCTTGTCTCACCGATTTCTTTGGTGACCGTGTGAAAGCAGCTTGAATGTTTTCCACCGTCCCATCGGAAACTGATGGTCTACCACTGCTCTTTCCCTTTTCCACGTTTCCAGTTTCCAAGAATTTTTTCATCCACGACTTAATTAACTTCACATCAGGTGAATTCTTTCCATACTTTGTTCTGAACCTTCGCTGAACACTGACAAGAGATTTTGTTTCTGCAAGCCACACAGCACATTGTGCCTTCTCTGTCACAGACGCCATTTTAACTGAACAGCTACTACAGCGCTCCTAGCGGCGAATGCGGTAGACGAAACACACCAGCACAGAAACTGTATGCGTGTACGAGATCACCTGTAGAAAGAAAACAGATGTAAGATTCGTTATTAAAACATGAGAGCATACTGTTTTCAGGGTAAACATTTATGGACACCCTGCCAATCAACACTGAAAATTCCTATGATGCGCGACTTTTGCGCCACCCTGTATATATATTATATATATATATATATATATATATATATCCTTCTCAGATAAAGAAATATCTACATATCTCTCAAATTTATATTGTATTTAAATATGTGACTATCGCATCAATTAAAAGGCAAGGTATTTTATCTCGTAATAAATTTAGTTTTTTCTTTTTAAGCCTTTTTCTACCCACTTTAGGAACAACCACGAGTGGATGCTCACACTGCAACGCCTTTATAAATGCATTTTCTCTCACTGGCTTATCCTCACTTCAATTATGATTTTCGACCTCCATTTTAAAAACATATATATATATATATATATATATATATATATATATATATATATATACACGGTGAACCAAAAGTAGGTGGACAGTAGGTTGAATACGGTTTGTGTTATATTATATTATAACTATGGTGTTCATTATAACTATGGTGTTTGTGTTTTATTATATTAAATATTATAACTAAATTTATTTAAATTTTATTTGTATTATAGTATACAAAAAAATTAAATATGTATTCTCAAAATAAACGTTATCATTTACTGTCCACCTACATTTGGTTCACCCTATATATGGAAATCATGTGAGAAATAGTATTACTGAAAACTAAAAAGACAAAAATAAACTCAAAATATAACACAGGTACAAAGAATAAAAGTGCAAGTGCAGGTACATACTTCTCGTTTTACGGAACCCTTTTGTACGGGATTTCACACTTGCGAAAATTTTATTTTAGTACCAAGGTCCTTTATACGGACAAAAATTCCGCAGTTACGGAAATTTTTTTCAGTAAAGTTAAAAATAAAATTTCACTGCTGAGCAATTGATATGGACTATATTAAATGCCCAACAAGCAAAAAAAATGCAAGATTAGATGATTTTTATGCTAGATTACAAAAGTTACTCAGTAACTACAAGCAGCTGTATAAAGAGAAGACGATGCGGGGAAAACAGACAACACTCTTATCATTTTTTCGCCCGCAAGCATCTCCCATTATATAATGGGATTTAATGGGAAAGTAGGGTCCGTTATACGGAAATTCGGTTTACGGACAACTTTTCAAGAACGTAACCCTTCCGTATAACGAGGACTGCCTGTAATGAAAAATTGCAATGACAATGTTAAATGAAGGTACAGCCCCAACGTCTTCATATCATGAAGTTCAAAGCTTAAGATATATGGCAAGAGTGATGAATAGCTTCGCTAATTGGGTTGGCTGATTTTTTAAATTAGTTGCATTAGACTGTACTGAGTACGTCTTATTACTTCAGGAAGGCTTGAGACATTGTGGTTAACAATAATTTTCGGAGCTGAGCGTCTTGGAGGTAACTTACTGTCCAGTATGTAGCTGTCCAAAAGATCTGTTATAAAGTAAATTAAGGGTTCTGCCAGAACCTTTTTCATAGTTAGCTAAAAGTTGCTGTCCATATATATTTATTGCAGAAGGTGCGAAAGAGGGTGTTTTCAGCTTCACTTGTAAGAAATGGATGTTCCTTGTAGTCATTTTTGCCTTAACACATCAACTTCATTATCGTTTTCTTATTTTTGAGTCAACACTGTAGGAGGTGATGTAATTTGTCTCAAATACTTACTGTATATTCTTGTAATTGCTTTGTTGGTTTCCCTCTCATTTTGAAACTAATGTTAAGTTCGTGGTTTTGGGGTGAAATTACATAACTTTCCCATAACTTTCGTTTGTAAAACATTAAAAATAATATCACGGTTCTACGAAGAGAGTTCGCAAATTTTGATAAAACAATTCAGATCTTTAATAAAGGGACTTATTAATATCATATCATCGGCATTGACTGAGTTTTTTATCTACTGTACATATTACCTATACAACATCCAGCTTTTGTCTTATTAAGTGAAGTACTTAAGCCATCAATATACGCATTAGACAGCAGAAGAGGATTGTCTTAGTTTTGCCCTAATTATGAGTATTTGTGTCATCATTCTAATCTTTATAACCTCATAAACCTTATTTTACGTGGTAATTGGTATACCTTGATGACTTTCAGCAATCAACAATATCTTTCTCCTTACAACGTTGGAAATTGTTCCTATCTTCATGACTTCTTCACATATTCACTTTCCATCACTTTCGTTTATACTCCAAAACCAGCATTTCACTCACACATGAACCTTTGGTTAGGCTTTGGTTTGCTTCTGCCCGAATTGTTCATTCTGATGAAGATCAAGCTTTTCATTCCACCTTAGACCTACAGTTTAACGTGGAATCCGAAACGCGCCCCACTAGCAGCCCAGCATCTAAGCCACCCAAGGTACTCATTTATCTACCAACCACTTTCTTGTGTGAAAGGATGAACAGCTGGGTTTTGCTGCGCGCCGGCTGCCGTCACCGGATCTCGATCCCGGGGCCAATGGATTCGTAGTCAGCAACGCTAACCACTACCACCGAGGCGCATGAAGCCCAGTAAATTTCGTGTATGCCAATTTTGTCCATTTTGATTCAAATTACTTCTCAAAAGAAAACTTAAATGTGAGATCTCACAATGATTTGTTTCCGATACGAAATCTAAATATAAAAACACCTCCGTGAACTAAACATTTTAGCACAAATTAAATGGGAGTTTCACGCTATCGTACTGACCGAAATTTTCATATATGACTTAACGAAATAATTTTTTCTATGAAAAGTTTTCGCTCGGACAGAAAATGAGGCTGAAGCTGAGCGTACAAAATCTCTAATTTCATCTGTAAATCCTGTATGCATTATGGAACCATTGCAACTACAGTTGCCAGATTGTTTATGGGAAATTCTTGAACAACGTTCAATAAGCAAAGTGTCACCCCTCTCCATTTTCTTATGTAACGCCCTTTGATAGGAAAGGCAATTAATAGGTACTCGCTAGAGCACAAGGATTTTTCGGTTTTAGGTCCGGAATTGGATTTTTTTCATATTTTTGGTATAGACGTAAATTTTTACGCTGATTCCAGTTCCACAATCTGTTTCTTAGAGAAATAAACACGAAAAAAGTTATGTGCAAGTTTATTACGTTTGCAGGTTTCCAGAACACATAACGGAACACAAACCAAAGTTTGCTACTTGCCAAACTGCGCAATATCGTTCAGCATCTGGCGCACTAGATCTTTGCTGCCTGCGTGTCGGCGACGCCAGAGAAAGTCAACTCTATCCGTTGCGTGTGCGCTCCAGTTGAAGGGTCCACGAAGTTTTCGCTGTGGTTCACTGTTTTGTGACTGAAGCTGTACCCTTCGAGCTGTTCGATATACAAACAGAAATAGTTTAGGTTAGGGTAGGTTAAGTTAGGTTAGGTTTGGGTAGGGTAGGTTAGGGCAGGGTAGGTTAGGTTAGGTTAGGGTAGGTTAGGTTAAGTATAGGTAGATATTTTGAATACAAGTTTTGGGCCATATTTTTTTCATGTTTATTTCTCCAAGAAACGGATTGCAGAATCTACGTCTATACCAAAAACATGGAAAAAATCCAATGCCGGACTTAAAACCGAAAAGACCCGAGCACAATTTGGTCATGTTTGAATAAAGATACATCATCATAAAGATGTAGCTAGCAACGTTATCAACAAGCGTCAATCCGGCTCGTTCGGTTTTGTCTAACACTAATACACCGTAAGTCTGGACCCATAGGGATTTATAATATATTTTTTTATTATGTTGCAGGTAAACCATGTCACTGACTAGAGAGGAGAGAGTTCAAGTTATTTTGCTGGTCGGGACCCGCAGTCACCGGGAAGTGGCCGAAGAATTCAACAATATGCATCCAGACCGCGCACCAATCACACACAGATGTGTTGGCAAGTTGATAGCCAAATTTAAGGAAACTGGATCCGTAGCTGACAAGCCTCGCAGAGGACCTTCAAGGACTGTTACGGAAGACGAAACCAGTACCAATGTGTTGGCTAGCTTCGCTGTCAGTCCCAAGAAGTCACTTCGACGCATGTCCAGCGAAACTGGGACTATTTTGTAATTTTATTAATTTTGCCCTATGGGTCCAGACTTACGGGACACCCTGTAGTACATTTTCCAGTGCATTCCACCCATATATATATATATATATATATTATATATATATATATATATATATAGTGTGCGGCAGAAGTCGGTTTACCGAGAATAATGAAATCACATTGTGAAGGGTAATATTTATTATTTAAGACAGAAATTGTTCAAAGTATCCTCCATCATATTGAATACACACGTTGCATCTTTGAACCACTGAACAACAAACAGCGCGACACAGTTCTTTATTATTATTCAACGTTTCGAACTCTTGGCGTATAAAAGTCCTTGTGTGATCGAAGTCCCGAGGTTTCTCGCGTTGTTTGGTGTCTAATTTTTTGTTCATCATGTAAGGACCAAAAAAAAAATTAACACTGCAGAGATTGCAATTTCAACAGTACTAAACAGCAAGCTAGTCAACTTAATACAGCACTCAGCGTACTGAAATCAGTGTTGCCGAGTCATTGTTGCCGAATCAGTGTTTCCGAATCAGTGCAGCCAAATATAAAAATAATTGTTCTCGGTATATTAGTCTTCACAAGGTGATTTCATTATTCTCGGTAAACTGACTTATGCCGCACCCTGTATATATAAATTGTCTGGTCTACTAAATTAACTAAAACATGGTGTGCCTCAGGGCTCAGTCTTGGGTTCACTGTTAGTTTTGTCGTATATAAATGATTTTCTACGTTCTTCTGATGTACTGTATAGTAGAACTAGCCTATGTGACCATTTTTGCAAATTGACCATCCCACAAAATATACAATTTTTATGGGGTCCCGACAAAAACTGATATTTTGAAGCAAAAAATAATTTTTGTTCAGAATTTAATAAGTTAAAGTGACCCTTAACTTAATGCTGTCATTGCTCATACTTATAATTTCTGGAAAAATGTTTCCACAGTTAAATAAATAGAAAGTTAAAATAAGTCCGCTTCAGTGAAAGAAACGATAGATCTTTTTGAAAATTGGTGAAAAATAATCCTTTTTAGAAGCAAGCACGTGACTGTGAGAAGCTGATCAGTTTGTTATTGGTTATTTTGGGAGAAATATAATTTTTTTCTTAAAGTAACCACCCGCCTAAAATAACCACTTTTGTTTGGTCCCAGCAGTGGTCATTTTTAATAGGTTCTACTGTATTTAATTTCATAATGTTAACAGGTGATACAAATGTATCTTTTTGTTGCAAAGATGTTAATACAGCGAAGGACATATTTAAAACTGAGTTTTTCAAATTTGTAAAATAGCTGACCTTCATAAATTCTTTCTAAATACAAATAAAACATACACCAGTTTTTTAGTGACAAATAATCTTGGAGAACTGAATATTGGTGAAATCGTTGTAAAGGAATGTACGTTAAGGCAATTTCCCTACGCAATACTAGACAAGAAATTGTAGTGGAAGGATATGTAAATTATATCTCTAACAAGTTTTCTAGCACTGTTGCTATAATATTTAAGCTTAGGTATATAGTCTCCAAACAGGTTTTATATACTTTGTATCATAATCTGCTTTCTTGCTTGATGTACTGCAACTTGCATTGAGAAATTGGGCTGACAATGCTTTAAATAGCACTATTTCAAAACTAGACAATAATTACGATATATTATTTGATGCTGATTTTTATGATCATTGGAGTACCTTCTTTGGGTCTTTCCTGTGTCATTAACTGTTTCCGATTTTTATGAAAACAACGGGATATGTATAGTTTTTCACGCTGATTTCAAAATTATAAACCATTTCATCGAGAAATACTTAGGTTAGGTTAGGTTAAGTTAGGCTTATTAGCATTTGATGTCTTCTCAGACACTGTTTTTCTTTCGGTATTAAGTTATATTCTTGTAAAAAATTTACTGCATTTTCTTCTGTCTCAGTCTTCCTATATAATTCTATAAAATTAAATTTGTCAGTCATTGGACAGTAAAAAGATACTGAACTATATCTATGCTTGCAGCGGAAGAACAAAATAGATGCGCAACGCCACCGTTTAAAAAATAGCCTAGCCTATGCTTGCAGTGATAGTCTATGCTTGCAGCGGAAGAACAAAATAGATGCGCAACGCCACCGTTTAAAAAATAGCCTAGCCTTGCTTGCAGTGATAGTCTATGCTTGCAGCGGAAGAACAAAATAGATGCGCAACGCCACCGTTTAAAAAATAGCCTAGCCTATGCCTGCAGTGATTACACCGTTCTAGTACTTTTTGTAGTATTCTATAATTTACTTTCATTTCGAAAAAACTTATTTTTAGAATGAGCGCATTATTTTAAAATTTCTATAGCCTACGCTGTTTCAAACATTTGCTAGTTTCTGCACATTATAACTTTTTGGTTATATATTTCTCGATGAAATGGTTTATAATTTTGAAATCAGCGTGAAAAACTGTACATATCACGTTGTTTTCATAAAAATCGGAAACAGTTAATGAAACAGGAAAGATCCCATTCTTTTATTAAAGAGTTAAAATTATTAAAGATGAAAAATGTAATCAAATTAATTTACAAATGTATGAACAAAATTATTTAGTTAAAGTAGATAAATACATATTTTGTAACTCATCAAGAAATTCACACAGACCAGACCAGGAGTCGAACGAGGCATGTTTTTCATCAGGTTAGATTGTATTCATCCTAAAAATCGCCTATTTCCTTTAGATTGAAACTGAATATTTTTTTTTTATAATGGTTTGAGCACTTACTTATAGGAGGGCATTTAAAAACAAATTGAAATCTCTCTTAATAAAGCAATGCTGATAAATCTTCGTATTAATGTTATTTACGATGAAACATACTGTACATATTTCACAGAAAACAAAGACCTTTAGATGCATAGAAATATTATCTTTTACTGTCTCAAATCACTCAAAAAAAAAAAGAAGCCTTTGAAGACCATTTCTTTTACCTAAAGAAGTTATGTATCATTAAAAGAAGTTACTACATCATCCGACAATAAGCTTTGATACCCAAAAGAAGAAAAAAAAACTTCCCCTAAAATACACCCTAAAAAAGACTTTATAAGTTCTAAATTTAGAAGGTTTTATTTTGAATGTAGTTGTCTCATTTCGTGTACTAAATTATCAATCCTTTGCACTGTATTATATATACATACAGTATTTCTCTAATAATTACTTTTAAAATTTAATAACTAATTCATTACATAATTCATTTGTCATATTCAACTGTAAGTTCGTTTGTGCATTCCAAATTAATTAATAATTTTATTTATGGTATTTACAATTTATTTATAATTTATAATTTATATTCATTTCTCTTATTCAACCGTAATTTCGAGCGTGTTTTCTAAGCTAAAAAATGTTATTTTACTCAGGCTATCTATATATTTTATATTACATCCGTATATTATATTTATAAGCTATATATTATGATATTTATATACTCTGTATATTAATTAATAATTATAAACTAGCTTTGTAGTGAAATGTTTTATCTTTTAATTAATAAAAAATCAATATCATTACTACAATACCACAATAATTATATTATTCCAATATTTACTTTTAGCAGTAAAGACTTTTGACTTTTGATATATTGTGTGCATATATATATATATATATATATATATATATATATATGTTGCAGTCAATGTCTTAAATCAGGCAATTTGTAAATTGACTGAAATTTTAGACAATGTGTCAAATTGATGATACACACAAAACCTAACCTAACCTAATGAATTTTTAGGCAGCATATTGGGAAATACCAGTAGGCATGCATGTGCAGCATTACCAGAAAGGTTAGGTTAGGATTGGTTAGGTTTTATGTGTATCATCAATTTGACACATTGCCTAAAATTTCAGTCAATTTACAAATTGCCTGATCTTAGACATTGACTGTAACATATACACATATACTGGATAATTGGCGAAATTAAATAGATAGGACAATGATTGTCCTTAAGAACAAATGGCAAAGCTCATCAATAGAATGCCAGAACGTTTCTCAATTTTACGTAATGGAAAAGGGGAAAGCAACACCATTCTAAATATATTGATTTGATAAATGTGTCATTATTTATTTACCTTTATTATCAAATCAAACATGGAAAAACTGAAGGGGTCTATTTACCTTTGCCACACAGTATCCTTAACGTACCCCCAAAGGAAGAAGTCGCACGGTGTAAGATCCGGCGACCTAGGGGGCTCGAAAACTGCAACACACAAAACACCTTCTGCTGTGCGGACGCCATTTTCACACTGACTGTTGTTGCTAGGCTAGGCCACAAACAAACAGTCAGTGTGAAAATGGCGTCCGCACAGCAGAAGGTGTTTTGTGTGTTGCAGTTTTCGAGCCCCCTAGGTCGCCGGATCTTACACCGTGCGACTTCTTCCTTTGGGGGTACGTTAAGGATACTGTGTACGTGCCACCGTTGCCCACATCTTTGGATGAGCTCCGAACTCGCATTGTTACTGCCGTAGAGTCAGTGACAACGGACATGCTGGAGCGAGTATGGAGGAATTCGACTATCGTGTCGACGTTGCTCGTATAACTAGGGGAAGTCACATCGAGCATTTATGAGGTGAGAGACAAAATTTGGACAGTTTTTCTTTTGGTTGATGTATCACAAATCACTCTGTATTTGTAACATTAAAAAATATTCTCATTTGAAATCAGGTGAATCATTTTGAATAGCCCTGTGTATATATATATATATATATATATATATATATATATATATATATATATATATATGCGAATACTATAAAACAGGGTCGTGCAAATATGGATCAAACTGCAGATACAGCCACCCCAAAAAATACTTCGATATAATGAAGAATGGAAGATGCAGATACGGACCAAACTGCCACTTTTTCCACACTCCTATGTACAGACGGGCAATGACAGAGAAAAAAATGCCTAAATATAGTGCGCATATTTTCACATAAAGGGTACGCAAAGAAGAGAACGGGAAAGAACAGATCATATCCGAATTAGAAGTAACAACAGGAGCAATGAAACAAATTTTTTAGAGGAAATGAGAACGATAAAAGCACAGCTTGCCCTACTAACAAGGAAAGACAGGACTCCGCAGATGTATTCACCAGACCATTTCATACATCACCCTCTATCCAACACCACCCACCGATACCACAGTGGAATCAAGGGCCACAACCCCAATTCTCCCAAATGCAGCGGGCCAACCAACAACACCAAACAGGAACCGACATTGACCTGGAAACGACCATTATTTAGGAAAACAGGACACGGAAATTAGAAACTCTATAAGTGTTTTTTTCACAAATATACAAGGCCTCTATACGGACCATGCAGGATGCAAGTTACAATATTTACAGAATTTAGCTACCAAAGCCAGCACAGATATTATATGCCTAACGGAAACACACTTACGTAAATGCGAAAAAGGCTGTGAAAACTGCATCAAGGATATTGAAATAGCAATGCTGGACTACAACATACACAGAGCAGATAGAGTGGCTAGACGAGGGGGAGGGTTTTGCATCTACGTGAAAAACACATACACATGTGAGGTGAAGAGAAACAAATCAAACAGCATAGTCGAAATTATTATGTTAGAAGTAAAAGAACTGAACCTAACCATTATGAACATCTACAGACCACCAAACTCCACAAAAAGTTAATTCCAATTTGCTACAAATGAAATAGAAAACAAATTAAAATTATTTGAAACTCCAGCAACAAATATTCTAATTTTCGGAGATTTTAATTTCCCATTCATAAAATGGAAGAAAAATGACGAAGATATATATGTTGAGAAGTTTCATGACAACATTACAAAAAATGATAGAACTGAAGCAACAATGCTATTAGATATTATGGAACATTACGCCCTTACCCAGGAAATCTGTGAAGCCACCAGAAAAGAGAAGGTTTTGGATTTAATCTGGACAAATAACAACGAGATAATAATAAATAAAAAGGTAATGCACACAAAGTTCTCCGACCATAACCTCATCGATATACAATTAGCACCCAGAGGTCCGAAAACACATCCTAGAGAGTCAGAAGGAATATTTGAAGGCTTAAACATAAATTCAAAGAAAGTAAATTGGGAGAACGTAAATGAAGATTTAAAGGAAGTAGACTGGGAATTGCTACTTCACGAGAAGACTCCGCAAGAAATGTCACGTATAATAGAGACTGAAACCAAACCTATAATACTGAAACATATTCCAGGGAGACAGAAAAGAAAGCGTAGCAAGCTCAAGAGGAAAATCAGGACACTATTCAGGCAACGGAGACAAACCGCAAAACATCTCCACAGATGCAGAACTGAGAGACTAAAACTAGAAAGGAAACTTTGTGAAATAGAAATGCACCTAAAGCAAACATTCATACATAAGACAAACGAGGAGGAAAACAAGGTAGCAGAAAATATAAAAAATAACCCAAAATACTTCTACACGTTTGCGAAAAGGAAAATGCAGTGTAAGGAGAGTATTGGTACGTTTATAGACGGGGAGGCCAAATACACAAATGACCCGAAAAAAATAAGCGATCTCCTTAGGGAACAATTTAACTCTGTGCTTATCACCCCTAAGTCCGAGATGGAAGTAGAAAACCCAGACGAATTTTTCGACAGAAACAAATCAGCCAAGAACAAATTCCGGCACAAACCTATTAATAGACTTCGAGTTCACGGAAGGAGATGTAATTAAGGCTTTATCACAGATGCGAGGCAATTCAGCGCCAGGGCCAGACACATGGAGTGCCACGTTCCTGAAGAAATGTAAAGAGAGTATTGCCAAACCGCTATACTTACTATGGAGGAAATCACTCGACACAGGACAAATTCGGCTCCCATTAAAAAACGTGCCAAAATTCCAAAGTTCCAAAATTCCAACTGCTAAGATATGATAATAACAAGGAGCTGCAGAATAAAAGGTACAAAACTCTGCAAGACAAACAGATAACACCAAATCCACAAGTCAGGGATCTTGGAGTAATAATGTCGTCGGATACAGAATTCAGAGAGCACTACAACATCAAAATTACAACGGCTAGGAAAATAATGGGAATCATCTGTAGGAGCTTCCGCAGCAGAAAAGCAAACATCATGCTCAAATTATGAAAGAGTCTAGTTCTACCAATAATTAAGTATTGCTCAGTACTCACAAGCCCATCAGAAAACGAGACATTGCGAACATTGAAGCTACACAAAGGACTTTTACGTCTAAGATAGAAGAAACGGAAGGTGAAGACTACTGGTCTCGACTACAATCCCTGAACCTCTACTCTCTCGAAAGAAGGCGCGAGCAGTATACAATAATATACATATGGAAAATACTTGAGAGCTTTGTCCCTAACCTTAAAAATGAAATAGAAACAAACTGGAATGAAAGAAGAGGCAGATTTTGTACAGTCTCAGCTGCTGTGGGACAGGGGGCCATGAAAACGAGGATGGAAAATACCCTCAGAATACGAGGCCCAAAGCTTTTCAATGCCCTACCAAAAGAAGTAAGGAATCTTCAGCACACCGACCTGAATAATTTCAAGAACCAGCTGGACAGATTCCTGTTCAAAGCCCCTGACCAGCCATGCGTGGCTGGCTAGGAGGGCAGGGGATCAGATAGCAATTCCCTCCTTCACCAAATCCCTCAAATGAGGCGGGATGCTGCAGGGGGGTCGACCGCAGGTCGATCCTGAACGTCGTTCGAACTCACACAAAGTAACACAGAGCATATATATGTATATATATGTATATATATGAACACTAAAGGAGTGAATCCCTAGCTGTATTGTAATTATGAATGTCACAATTTTGATTCTTATCATATAAAAAATATTCAATTTTGGGACATTTTCCGAATATTCAAAATGAATATTGAATGTTCGAATATTTTTCTCCATTAAAATTTAGAAACTTTCCTTTTGAACATTAAAAATAAAACACGATTTCTAAAAAAAATATTTTATCCTTAACTATATTATAATTTCAGAATACTCTTCTTATGATCCTTAATTCTCTTATCTTCCCCTTCCACTTCTTTCTCAGCCTCCTTAGCAAGATTTCGATCGATTCGCTTTATAAGGAAAGCAGCACTAACTTACTTCCTCTTCGAATTTTATGTCGTATATTAAATCTAGTTATTAGATGTGTCGACTATATTAAACACGTATTCAGATAAGTTAATCATTTTAGCTTTTATAACCTCTCCTATTTCTTACGCGATACAGTTTGTCAGTCTAAATCTAAAATACAAACGTGTCTCGTAAAATAGAAATTATTTAGGTAAGCCTCCCTGCCAATAAAGCTTGTCTACTTGTTTGCATTTAAATGGCCCTTTACTGCTTAGATGTTTAAGAAGCCAAAACACCAGATGGTGATGAGCTAAATTCAATTTGCTTTGTAATATTCTTCATGCGTTTGGGGAATGATGTTCAAAGAAAAACATTAAAAACCAAAACCAAATATATAATAATAAGTACTTTTTTTTGGAGCTGTTGAAGAATAGGGACCCCAGCCTTCTTTAGTTAGCTTTATAAGGCTAACTAACGAAAATATCATGACCTAACCTAACCAATCGTCAAGGGCGTACAGTTAACGTAACGATTGGTTAGGTTAGGTCATGATATTTTCGTTAGTTAGCCTTATAAGCATAACTAAAGAAGGCTGGGGTCCATATTCTTCAATAGCTCCCTTTTTTTTCTTTTTTTTAATCATTTCATTTCGCTAATTCGATAATTATAGATTAATTATTTCAATCACGATGAAAGATGTACATTGATAATTTGAATATGAAACTTTTACTTTTGGGTTATGCATAACATGAAGAAATTTAAGGCACATTTTCTTTATTGCAGTTAAAATTATTACTATTATTATTTTGCATCATATTAACCATAACAACTGCAAGGAAATTCACCATAGAAGAAAAAGCTCAGATACAGATTCTACTCTCTCAGGGTCTTTCCTATGTGGTTTTTGCAAAATTGTTGAAATTCTCTGGATGCGCAGTTCCAGAAGTCATTCATAAAGTTCGAAGAAGCAAAATCTCATGATAGCAAATCATGCAGTAGCTGACAAAGGTTGCAAGCGCGCACTAAGGATAGGCATTTAAACGAGCTCTCCACTGTAGACTACAGAACAAAACTGTGACACTACCTGCAGGAACTTTACAGTTTATATGCAGTATATATATATATATATATATATATATATATATATATATAATATATATATATATATATATATATATTATATATATATATATATATATATATATATACAGTACCCTATGTATATAGCATTCCATTCATGAGCTTTGCCTTTGCTTTTGAGGACAATCATCGTGGATTCTATTTACTTTTGTCCGCCCTTTATACAGGGTGTCCCATAAGTCCGGCATCATAGGAGAAATTCATATTTTTCTATTTCTACAAACCATAATTCATATTTTTCTCTTTCTACAGGCCATAATGTCTGTGAGCAAGGAAGAACGAATCCAGATAATTCGACTCGTAGGAAATCGGAGTCAAAGAGAGGCCGCTGCTGAATTTAACAGACTGCATCCAGACCGCGAGCCAATAACACAGAGTTGTGTTAGCAGACTTGTTGCAAAGTTTAAGGAAGCAGGATCCATAGAAGATAAACCACGCAGTGGACCTTCAAGGAGGTCCACTGATGATGATACAGCGACTGCTATCCTGGCTCATTTTAACAGAAGTCCCAATAAGTCTCTTCGGCGATTGTCCGCCGAGACAGGAGTGTCGAAAAGTAGCATCCATCGCATTCTTCACGCTCACAAATGGCATCCATATAAACTTCAGATCCTACAGAAATTCAGATCCTACAGAAATTAAGCGAAGATGATCCCGACCGGCGGATGGAATTTTGTGAATGGGCTACGGAACAATACATATTGAGCACGTTCTGTAAATAAAAGCTTTTGTTTTGCCTTTTTTTATTATTATAATATATATATATATATATATATATATATATATATCATTCATCGATGCATTTATAATTTATGTGGAAGTATGAAAAGTTAAACATCTTTTCACATAGAACATCATTCCGCCCATACGCCCATTTTAGGGTATAAGCAGCTCGTAGCAGCATTTTCATACAAATTGGGGGTCAAAGGACTAACGAGGCTTCCGTACGTATATATACATACACATATTTCATTAATTATATACCATTACTGTGATAAGCTTAAGTATATAAAAGTCTATCCTCTTTATTTAAACGTTCTTTCCTTTCCTACGTAATTAATTATTCATATTTTAAATATTACGCAGTAAGAAATTAATGATTTATCATATATATATATATATATATATATATATATATATATATATATATATATATATATTGGATTCTAAAGACGTAGCGCCATTCGCTTTTCTTTTAAATCATTAAAATGTAGCTCAAATGATGCGTAATTCATCATAAAAATTTCAAACAAATTCATTTATGTGATTTATTTTAAAGTGTCAAAATATTTCGCACAACAGATCTTCCAAAAAGAGTAAATGATCGATCGCTGAAGACATCCATTAAATCCTTTATCATAAGAATATTGCGTAACATTGTGGATTTTATACGTTTTTCTTTCCCCCTTGCATGACTACTCGCTTTAAAGCTCTGATGGACTTCTTTTGTAAATGTTCATAATAGCATTTGACGTCGTTTAATCTCCTTCGTAATGAAGGAGACCTACTATATACATCTTAACCTGCATGATGGTATTCGAATCAACTACAGTATATCATCCGAATGCGGAGGACAGTCACCCAGCCAACTACTCAAAAGACCTAATGTCGCTGAACATCGTTGATCTAACGTGAAGTGGTGTTGTGAGGTGACCACAACGAGATCGAGACATGGCATAAAAAATGTGTAAGAATTTTGAAGATTTATCCTCTCTCAAAAACGCAACAACCAACAATTATTTTATTTTCATTTGCAACATTAACGTTACTCAAGACAAGTTCCTTTCGAAATACTGCGCTTGCGCCAAATCTAATCTCACCTAATTTAAATTTATTTAACCTAATCTCATTACGCATTTTCCGAATGTATTAAAAAATCTTAAATAACGCGTGTAATGTTTAAAGAAAGAGAGCAATAATTAACTTTTCGTGTAATTTATTTGAAATTTCTGCTTGTGTCAAACCTACGAAGTCTAAATTTATCCTGTGACATAATACGTACATGGGATAACTCAACACAAAGTTGTCACCCTCGAACATAATTGATTTCTAAAAATAGTTTCTGCACGGATATATTTAATACAATTTTTAATACACACACACACACACACACACACATTTATATATATATATAATTATCTCATTCAATAGAGATACAAGAGGACAAAAGAAATTCGTGTTTTAGTTAATTATTTTTTTAAAAGCATTCTTTGAATTCACGCACACTTTTTAGTTTGAATTAATGAATAAAAGTTGCAGAGGAAAGCTGGTTCCAAATATGAACATAATCAATGGTTATTTATTATGAAAAATGAGAGGTTTTGCCTTCTTTCAGTCAGCTGATTCGATGTTACGTTCCTGATTGGTTCCTCAACTGATTGGTTCCTCAACTTTAATAGTTGAGGCCATAAAAATTACATTCTAAATAGCGAAATCAATATATATTTGGTAAGTTTTTTAAATACTATATAACGCAGTCATGGAAGTAGGAATTATCATAGTTTTAACGGGTAGATTCATCCTTCATATTGATTTTTATGCTTCATGAAGTACAGAGCTCTGGCAAGATTTAAAATGAACATTAGCTCTAAGCGCAAGGTTAGTGTTTGTTACGAAATTAATGTGTCATTTGATGGAAGGGGTTATAAATCGTAAACGACGATTCTTCCAGATGGAGCTCGTGATATGTCATTATTTATCCGTAGTCGCCTGCTTTCGCAGTCTGATTTTGGTTAAAGAAAGAGAAAGATACATAAAAATGTTGAGTTTATAAACAGGATAGTTCACAAATTTTCTTCTAATAAATAAACTAGAAGTTGAATAAAGACCAGAATGAATACGAAGCACCCTTGCTCGTCATTTGAGATCCACTTTGTTGAAAAAGTCATTACATATCGCAGATAATAGACGAGGATCACTTAACCATAACTTAAACATACTGAGTTACGACACACCTGCAGTGGCTCAGAAAATACTCTACCTTGTAGCCGTTAATAAAGTGAAGATTAATATGGGCGAAGGAGATGATGCAAAGATCTGCGCCATCTTGAAGATTTCTTCTTCTCTGGGTCTAATTTCAGTTGAATTAATTCATAAGTTAAAAACAAGAGTTTCAATGAATGGAACGGGGAAACATTTGTGATACAGGAAGAGTGCGTTGGTCTAGATCAGGGGTCACCAACCTTTTTTTTGTTCACCGCCCACTTTTACGATTTTTTGAAAATTAAAATAGCTTATCGCCCACCTTAGATCAAAAAGAATAAATCAACATAATCGATAAAATAAATAATGAAATAAATGTTTAATTACCTTTAATGTGAGCCCACTAGAGGGCGCTACCGCCCAGGTTGGTGACCCCTGGTCTAGATCGAGGAACGTCTGCATTTAGTTAAATACATATCCATATTTAAGAATCACTTCCAGTTGTTCCATCAAGGCGTTTCACACCTCGACACACACAGACACACGCTTTAATAGTTGCTTCATCTTTAATAGTTACAGCCTTTTTCATTCCTTCACTTAACTTAAATAAATAAATAAACGATTTGAGAATCAAACGAACGCCTTAATAATTAATGTAAAGTTTCGAAAGAAAAAGATTAATAACATAAAACTTATAAAAGGCATAAAAAATTACTAATTTTGCAATATTCTGTTTCTCGTTGGATATCCTATTCTTTTTCCTTTACAGTAATAAATTTTCCAAGAACAAATAAACCCGCTCATTACTAATTAGTAATTTTTTATGCTTTTAGGAAATTTTTTTGTTTCTAGGTAAATTTTTAACGAAACTGCACCTGGATTAAAATTATTCACTTAATTATGAATGTGCGAAAAATATTCTTAAATTCCATTATTTATTTGAAGAATTTGTGAAATTTTAATATTATGAATTCGATTAGAAAACTCCTCAATACAACTCCCTTTTACTTATACATAAAAAGGTGCTTATTTTATCTTCATAAACAATTGAATTTCAGGAATTCGTATGTGAAACAAGTTTTAGGAAATATTCCAATTCGCGCGTTATCATTTTCATTGTACGAATAAATATTTGCCATATAAAGATACTCGTAAACATTCTCCATGAAACGTTAGTTCGAGCTGACGCTATCTCTTCGATGTGACATTTTATCCATAAGTTTTTAAGGTTAAATTAAGTTAAGTTAGGTTGGCTTAGGCTTAGGCTTAGGCTTAATATATCCTATTCTGACCTACTCTAACTTTATCTAATCCCAAATCTTGTTAATAAAATGTCACGTCGAGGAAACGACGTCAGCCAAAAACCTACAAACATGCTATTAACCTAACCTGTTTTAACGCGCAGAATACTTGTGATAAAATGTCTTGTCAATGGAATGTTTTACAGCAGTTTACAGACCAGCTACTCGTGTGTGTGTGTGTATATATATATATATATATATATATATATATATATATATATATATGTGTGTGTGTGTGTGTTGTGTGTGTGTGTGACGGTTACACGTGTTTCGTTTGAAGTCCGAATAAAAGTGATATTACAATAAAAATCCTGCAGTTAATCCTTTTTAATAGTGCCAATTTTTGAGTGAATATTATTCAGTGTACACAGTCGTATGTCTCTTTAAGTGGTGAAATAGTGGCGTATGTTGAAATAACGCAACTTAATCTGTACAGCGGTTTTTCCCCGAGTGTTTTTTTCTTCGAGGAAATCTAACTGCTCATCGAAAGGCAATATCCCTCAGTTATCCCCCGCGGTACACTCCCGGGAACTAATCAGTGAGAATCTATAGCTTGCCACATCCCCCACCCCCAACCCCCCGGAATAACGGAAAAAAATTTCCCTCCCTCATTTCTAAAGTCAAATCAAGTACCTCACTTAATTAATTACCCTTTTGAGTTAATATTTCGTGCACAATCATTTACATACCATTAGAAATATGGCAATGGCAAATCAATTCATACAACCCTGTGGATACTGTAAAAAAGAAACAGATAAATCAATGACAATCCGCTGCGATCTTTGCCAGTCCTTAGTCGAATTTCAATGCCTGAGATGGAACGACGAAGAAATCTCTCTTATAACAGGCGCTAAACAATTGAACGGAATCAAGTTCTTCTGAAAAGCTGCAGAAATAAACTCGTTTATAGTTTTCAAAGCAGAACGAGACTATGAGGAAAAGGCAAAAGAGGAATTTATGAATAGCGACCAGAGAAAAAAAATAGAAGGAACGAAGATAGTACAAGAGGAAAATGAGAAAAATTGGCAGGAAATAAAACAGAAAAAGCGAGTAAACGTGAAGCAGAAATAAAAGAAGCACCAACAGAGAAAACAGAGGCACAAAATCAAATCCAAAGATTTCAAAGAAATGACATTAGCAGTAATAGGAAAAAACAAGTAGACAATAAAGAAGTCAAACTGAAACCACCAAAAACAAAGGCCCCAAGTAAGAATTGGGAAGAAACTATATGTAAATACTATGTGAAAGGAATTTGCAGATATAAGGGAGGACAATGTATTTACGAACACCCTCCCTTGTAAAACTATTTCTCCAATAATGGTTACTGCAAATTCGATGGAAAGTGCTCGACATTTGCAAAACCTACGCGACGTATGGAACCTGCCAGTACGGGGAAAAAAATGCTATTATCATCATCTCCCGACAAGTTCAAAGGACAAATGACAAGTCTCAAATGACAACAGGAGGAATGTGAGAAAAAAATATGTACACAAATAAGCAAACAAAACTCTTTAAACACAAACAGCAAACAAATTTTTTCAACATCTCGGACACAATACGGCTGCTAAGTCTTATACAGCACATGCAACTGACACAGCTGGGAACCCTTGAACCGGACCGCTTCGTGGCAAGAAGCTACCAGAAAAGGTAGGCGGGAACGGATCCATCCCGGGGGACCACAAGGCTACAAAACACGCGAAACCAAAGGACATCGAACTTAAAATGCACAAGGGGCAATACAAAACAAAAAACACAAACATTGTCCTAGAAAATATTCAAGGAATAAAACCGAACAACTCACTAAACAAAGTTTCATACCTGAAAGGTTTTATGGACGAAAAAAGGGCGGACATCGCATGCCTCACAGAAACACATCTTAAAAATTGCAAGGAAACTGCGATAACTGTGAACACTGTATCGATAAGAAAGAATTGCATATCGATGGATTCAACTTACAAAGAGCGGATAGAACAGCGAGACGTAAAGGTGACTGTGCTATTTACGTACATGAGAGGCATATGACAGAGACGGTAATAAGTAAATCCAACAGTTTCGTGGAAACCCTTACTGTGAAAATAGAAAAACTAAATGTGGTACTGATAGTCATCTATAGACCTCCAAACTCTCCAACTAAAAAGTTTTCGGATGCCATTAATGACAACAGAACCATAATAAAGTCCGTAAACTCTCCCCTCTGCGGAGATTTTAATTTCTCATTTATAAAATACAGAAAGGTGGGTAAAAATATATTTATACAGAAAGATAAGGGGGGCACAAGAGAGGACCGGGAGCAAGCAAAAATGCTGATGGCTCTCACAAATGAGTTTATGCTGACACAGGCGATAACAGAAAATACTAGAAAAAATAACTGCCTAGATCTGGTATTCACGAGTAACACGAACTTGAATGCTGGTATAAAAATAACCCCAATTATTATCTCAGACCACAATATAGTCGAGTTATCAACAAATTTGGCAATAACATTAAAAGGCAATACTCATACGGAATGAAAGAGCAAATTTGGGGCTTTTAACTTAAACTCCAAGACCATAAATTGAGAAGAAATCAGATCACACATGGCCCAAATAGAGTGGAGAACAGCCTCAGAGAATAAAACAACGGAGGAAATGCAAGCAACCTTGGAAGAAAAGACGTTGAAAATTTTAGAAATAAATGCTCCGAAAGCACAGCCAAAAGGAAAGAGGAACTGACTAGAGAGGCAAAAGAGAAGAATATTTCGCAAAAGAAAGAGTAGCGGTGAAGTTAGCTAATTGCAGAGACAACAATGCCAGGAAAGTAATACAAGAAAAAGTGGAGAGTATCGATAGGGAAATACAAACCCTGATTAACGGCCATACAGAGAGGGAAGAAGAAAAGGCGGTAGAAGCAATAAAGGAAAAACCAAAATACTTCTATAGTTATGCGAAAAGGAAAACAAGAACGCGCGCTACTATCGCGCCCTTAAGGAAAGGAAATAATGAACTAACAGACGATCTAAAAGAAATATCTGAAACATTGACAGCCCAGTATGAATCGGTCTTCAGTACCCAAAAAGTGACAAAGCGATACCCGACATACATGCATTCTTCGAAGAGAAATAGCAAGGAGAATGTATAACAGACTTTTATTTTATCCCAGAAGATGTAGCGAGAGCTATAGTCCAAATGAAATCACATTCATTTGCAGGTCCTGACAAATGGAACGCACTACTGATTAAAAACTGTAAAAATTAATAGCTACACCCTTATACTGGATATAGAGAAGATCCTTAGACACTGGGGAAATACCGAGCATCTTGAAAAGAGCGAACATTGTCCCTATATATAAAAGAGGGGATAGATCTCAAGCAAAGAACTATAGACCAGTGTCATTGGCGTCCCACCTCACCAAAATATTTTGAAAGAATAGTCAAAGAGAAAATCTTTAATTCTTGGAGACACTGGAAAGATTCAACGGAAATCATATGGGAATAACAAGTAAAGTGGGAAAATGGATCTACAACTTCCTCAGAGAACATCTACAGGTCATCAAAATTCAAGGTGTATCATCATCAGAATCAGAAGTACGCAGCTCACTACCACAAGTACAGTACTGGCCCCACTCCTGTTCATATCATGCTAACAGACATACACAGTAGAGTAAACAGCAACAGTATAGTAACAGCCTTTGCGGACGATACAAAGATCAGCAGAAAAATCAGCGATGCAAATGAAGTGGAGGCCTTGCAGAGGGACACGAACAAAATACACAAATGGTCAGAAGACAACAATATGACTTTTAACACCGAGAAATTTCAGGTTTGAGATATGGTAGAAATAAGGAACTTAAACAGACTACATATCATGCTCCAGATAGACAGGAAATTCAGAGAAGCACGAAAGCGATCGACTTGGAGTTAATAATAACCGATGATGCCAAATTTGAGACACAAAATCAGATAGCGATAAACAAAGCAAAAATAGTCGCGGGACAGGTACTAAGAACGTTCAAAAGGAGGGACAAGACAGTAATGATTCCCCTGCTGAGAACACTGATCATACCAAAACTTGAATTCTGCTCAGTTTTGACGTCCCCATACAAAAAAGAAGAAACTAATAAACTAGAAGTAGTCCAGAGGGATTTCACAGCCAAGATTGATGGCTGCAAAGAACTCAACTACTGGGAAAGACTACGTAAACTAAATCTGTACTCCCTGGAAAGAAGAAGAGAGAGGTACACCATACACTACATATGGAAAATGATCGAAAAACTGGTACCAAACCTCAAACTAAAGCCAATTACCATCCAAACAACGCTGGAAAGTAGGAAAGGCAGAATGTGTAGTGTTCCCAAATTAAAGGCCCAACAAAGGACCTCCTCAACACTGAAAGAAAATAATTTGGTTGTCAGGGAGCCAAGACTTTTCAACCAGCTTCCAAAGGACCTCAGAAACGTTACAGGGGTCAAAGAGAAGACTAGATGCCTGGTTCAGGACCGTACCAGATGAGCCGGGTGTGCCTGGCTATGTGCGGTGCAGAGCGCAAGAGAGCAACTCGCTCCTCCACCAAGTCCTAGAGGTGGGGCCTCTACCTTGACTTTCATGTGAAGAGAGACGAACACACGGAACCTGAATGAGGTTAACGAGGTGTGTATGAGGGAGGGGAATCGTGCGCATATCGTATATATTTTATTACCGTAATTACTTAAGATCAGAGACAATAAATGACGTCCAACGACCTTTCTCTTAAAGTTTCACAACAAAATTTATTCGAAAATATATTTTTCAGTACTCAAGTTCAGAAAAAAAAAATTCTCAATAAAATGAAAGAACGAAGCAAAAGACGCGAAAGTATTGGTGAACAATTTTTTTTTTTTTTTTTTATAAAAATAAAAGATAGAAAACTTAAAAAGTTACCTTCGTGTTTATATATATATATATTATATATATATATATATATATATATATATATACACACACACATATATATATATAAAATATATATCAACACCCTTAACGCAAAAAATGAAGTGAAAACCTTTTCATATCTTAAAAGAAGAAAAATAAGTTGAAAGAACCAATAACGACTCTTTTGTTATAAAGAAAACGTTGCAAAGCATTTCAGAAAACCGTTTTGGGCTATTTTTTGTTATGATCAAGTTTGGGTCTTTGAAATTTTTTTACTAATTAAAAGTCCTTTCACCATTAATTAAATAGACAGAAAATGGCCAATTCATATTGTAAAATACATCAACAGTCGTATATATATATATATATTATATATATATATATATATATATATATATATATATAATAAGCAAACAACCACAGGGAAAAGGAAAAGGAAACACGAAGTCCGAGCGCTTTCGTGATATATTCACATCTTCAAGGAGAAACAGAATTTTCTGTTTCTCCTTGAAGATGTGAATATATCACGAAAGAGCTCGGACTTCGTGTTTCCTTTTCTCTGTGGTTGTTTGCTTATTAATAAGATCACGTGTTATTCTGTGATTTTAGTGCATATATATATATATATATATATATATGTGTGTGTGTGTGTGTGTGTGTGTCTGTGTGGTTGGTGAAAAGTTCGAAAACCCACAAGATCAACATTGATCACTGTTTTCTATTTCAGTCGAAATAAATCTAGAAAAATATATATATATATATATATATATATATATATATATATATATATATATATATATGATGAATAAAACCACGAAGGAAAGGAAACACAGAATGGTGCTCAAGCGCTTTCGTCTAATGACATCCTCAGGAACACTGAAGTACATAAAGAATTACAGCCTATATATAGGTTATAAAAAAAAAAAAATATATATATATATATACAATAAACGGAGATATAAAAAAAATTAAAGGATTGTGGGAGGAGCATACAAATTTGTAAGGAAAAACTACCGATTTTAGCACTTTGCCCGAATCCAACACAAGCTCAAACGAATTGTTTCCAACCAATGTTATAGTTAATTAAAAAAAAAAGATAATAAATTGAAAAAATAAAAATAAAACTTGTAAGAGGAGCATACAAATTTATACTGGAAATCTGCCCAGGTTTTAGCACTCTGCCCTTCTTGTCTAAGTTCACAATTAAAAAAAGATGGTGAGCTCCATATTACTAAAGCAGACAAGGCTAACACCATAGTTATTATGGACAAAGTGGACTACATCAGAAAGATGAACGAGCTTCTCCAGGACCCCGCCACATACAGCTAACTTAGGAAGAACCCGCAGGATGACGTCATCAAATCATTCAATAGTGGCTTGAAACGCATTCTCAAAGATCATAAGGACTTAATTCCGCTTTTCATGTCCACTTCACCTTCTCTTCCCTACCTTTACGGTCTTATTAAAACCCACAAACCTGCCAACCCTATGCGCCTTATTATTAGCTCGGTGGGCTCTATTACTTATAAACTCTCCAAATGGCTTGTCAAAGTCTTGTCCCCCATATTCAGAACTATCTCTGATTCACATGTAAAAAATTCCATGGATCTTTCTGAAAAATTGAATAATGTACGTACTGAAATCAACGATAGATTGATCAATTTTGACGTTTGTTCATTGTTTACAAAAGTGCCGATTGACGATATGCTTGACTTTCTCTCCCGAGAATTATATAAGTATGACCTCTCACTACCTGCACACATTGTTTCGGAACTTATTAAGCTCTGCATCAAAGACTGTAAATTCACTTTCAATAACGAGTATTATCAACAAGTTTTTGGGATGGCCATGGGCAACCCCTTGTCGCCCCTCCTCTCCAATATTTATCTATAACATTGGTTGGAAACAATTCTTTTAATCCTGTGCTAAAAATCGATAGTTTTTCCTTATAAATTTGTGTGCCCCCTTCCACAATCCTTTATTTTGTTTTTCCGTTTATTGTATATATATATATATAGATTTTTTTTTTTTTCTGTAACCTATATATAGGTTGTATCTCTTTATGTACTTCAGTGTTCCTGAGGATGTCATTAGACGAAAGCGCTTGAGCACCATCTGTGTTTCCTTTCCTTATGACAAAAAAGTAGTGTATGCCAAATTTGGTGAATTTTAAATAAAATTTACTATGTGCTACCAGGCGTCAAAGTTTCACTTTTTTTCAATTTGTTTGTTTTTACAACTTATGATTTTGTTTAATTGTTTATATTTCAGAATTTTTAATTAATGGTTTATATACTAGCTTGCTTTTAATTGTTGCTTGGAACTCGTAATTTTGATACCAATTAATCGATTATGGAAGCTAGGCCTAACTCACCATCACCCAGTTGCTCAGTTGGGAGAAGTTCTACAAGAAAAGAAACTGAAGTATGGCTAATTTGGCAGCCCTCTGCAGTACTAAAAACATCCGTATTACCATCAGAGAAGGAAATGATGGCCCTCTTCATGCACTACAGAAATATTAAAAAGTGAGGCATTAGAGAATCATGCTGCTCTACTGCGGATGATGTGCTAGCAGTTTGGAAAAAAGCAGGAATACCAGCAAAACAAAGAATACATGTAGTAGATGAAATTCAAGGAATACTGAAGGAATGACAGCTGCTTAAGAAAAACAAAGCAAACAAATTGAAAAAATCACAAAATTTAAATAATAAAGAAGAAAAATGGAAAGATAAACTGGAAAACTTATTTGACATTGCTCATGAGAATGCTATGCAGCTTATAAAAATAGAAGATGATAAGAAATTCTTGAAAATGCAACGTGAGAAAGGAAGTCATGAAAAAATGGGTACCATTGATAAGGCTGTTGCTAAAAACGAGCAAAGAGCAGCAGAAAAGCAACAACGTTATGAAAAGAGGAAAGCAGAAGAGATCAAAAGAAAGAAGAATGAAGAGGCTGTCATACTCACCAGTACATCATCAGAATCAGAATCAGAGGAGATTAAAAGTGATGAATCTGGTTTCTGTGCTGCACAACCTTCAACATGGAAAAGTAAGGTTGGCAAACGCAGAAAATTGTTTGATGATAAATTAATTATTAGGAAGTCTTGATGTTGCAAAATTGAGTGACAGAAATGCGTCTCTAGTTTTAATGCAAACAATCAGACATCGCTTGAATGGGGCATCTGCGAACAAATAAAATGCGTGTGTTTCGATACAATGGCAGCTAATATTGGTCCTAGAAATGGTGCAGCTATTCTTCTAGAACAAAAATTCGACAACGATTTATTGTGGTTGGCATGTCGACACCACATATTTGAAATTACGCTGGAAGCTGTTGTTTCAAAGTCTTTATCACCATCTTCTGGCCCAGATATAGTCCTTTTTAAGAAGTTCAGAGAAAAATGGTCAAGCATTAATAAGGAGGACTACGAAACAGCATTATCAGATCCAGATATCTATGAAAATATTCATGACATCAAAGATGACAATTATATTTGCAGCAAATCAACTAGATACATTCCAACCAAGAGACAATTACCTACAACTATTGCAGTTAACAATTATTTTTTGGGGAGGTGAACCAAAAGGTGGAATCAAATTTAAACATCCAGCGGGACTTCATCGGGCTAGGTGGATGGCCAAAATTACATATTCATTAAAAACTTTTATGTTCAAATCTCAGTTCAAAATTTCAGTAAAAGACAAAAAAGGACTAAAAGACATCTGTCTATTTGCTACTCGGTTATATGTAAAGGCATGGTTTACAGCTCCTGTGCCATCTTGCGCTCCTCGTCTTGATCTGGAATTATTACAGAATCTTGTAGTCTACAAACAAATAAATGACACAATTGCATTTGTTGCTATTAAAAAACTGTTAGGTCACCTCTGGTACCTATCAGAAGAACTGGTAGCCTTGGCCTTTTATGATGATGAAGTGCCTACTGAAACGAAAAACAAAATTGTAAAGGCTTTGCAAAATACAACAGAAACTTTTCCTGCAAAACGGGCTTTTCTAGATCCTGCACTTATTCTAACGAAGAAATTAGAAGATTTTGTCACATCAAATACTCAAAGATTCTTTACAATAACAGAATTTAGTTCAAAATTTTTACTCAAAGATGCTAAAGAATGGCATAATGATGAAGAGTATAACTCCGCTAAGAAATCTTTCAAACAGTGGAAAGTCGTGAATAATATAGCGAAAAAAGGAGTAAAATTAATGGATGAATATAATAAAATACTAACACATGACGAAGATCAAAAACAATTCTTGCTACAAGTAGTGAAAAACTACAGGGCTGTTTACCCTGATAGAAAGAAAGAAACATTGATGAAGTAAGGACAGCTAATGTCTCAAATATCATGCTAGTTTAATTATGCATGCTTGTGGTTATGGGAGGACCTACGGGGGAGCTTTCCACATTAAAAAAAGCAATGCGCCTTGTACTGTACCCCCTGGGTGGTGTGGAAAAATTTGACAATTTGAGTCGTTCTGTCAATTTTTAATTGCTGGTAGCAACCCCTAAAAATTAAAAATTTGCTAAAGTATTTTAGGATAGTTGTTTTTATGCCGAAATGAACTATTTAAAGGGTTGAACACATTAAAATATATAAAACAAATTTTTACCCCCATATTTGAATCACCCTAATATATATATATATTATATATATATATATGTGTCAACGTAAAGAACAACGCTTGTTTAGGAGAATATCCCGCGCAAGATGAGGAGGGAGAACGAAACAAATGAAAAAATGAGGTAACCACCCGGGAATCGAACCCGGGATCTTCCGATTGCCGGTGAGATATGATAACCATTACACCATGGGCCTCACTAGATCAAATGCCGTAATTCTCCTACATACGCGCAGAAACCAATGTACGGCATGCGGGAGGTGCCCCATTGGGGCATTGGTTTCTGCGCGTATGTAGGAGAATTACGGCATTTGATCTAGTGAGGCCCATGGTGTAATGGTTATCATATCTGACCGGCAATCGGAAGATCCCGGGTTCGATTCCCGGGTGGTTACCTCATTTTTTTCATTTGTTTCGTTCTCCCTCCTCATCTTGCGCGGAATATTCTCCTATACAAGCGTCGTTCTTTACGTTAATTATACTGCGTGTTTGCAGTTAACACATATATATATATATATATATATATATATATATTATTTTATATATATATATATATATATATATATATATATATATATATATATATATATGGGATGAATTTCACAATTAAACACGTGAAATGAATGAATGCTGCAAACCCACAAGGAAAAAGAAAAACGATTCCAAGACCTTTCGTGTATTCAGAGCTACACCTCGTCAGGGAATGAAGAGAGAAGGCAAGATGCCCATAAATATATACAACGTAGCGGAAACCAAAACAATTAGCATATACTTAACAAGAGTTAATGAGAGGCAAAAGGAATTTTAACAGGATATTATCAATTTTATACATTCCCGCACTGTTATTGAAATTCTTTATAAAATGAATAAATGCACATTCTAGAATATTTCTTTCTATTATATCTCTGTTTTCAACAGGCGCTTTAGAACTCTCTCACTTGATGCTATGATTACATCTATACATATAGTTAAACAAAGCATTGAAATTATTAGCTGTTCTACAGGCATATTTATGCTGTTTTACCCTAATATCTAACGTTTTACCCGTTTGGCCTATACGGGGCTCCAATAAACCTTAACCCCCCTGCCCATGGCCTAAACCATTAGAGGTACAGTAAAACTAAACATACCTCACAAAAGAGAATTTAATCCTGCATTTAATGAGAAACAATTAAAACTTGGTGTTCCCGCCATTGGCTTCCAAGACAGCCTGAATTCGCTTTGGGTAGCTTGCCAAAAGTGACGTGAATAGATCTTGATCGTTATGCAAATTTGCTAAAACAGTCTCAATGTGTTGCGTCATTGTATCCTTCGAAAATCGATTTGCTGCAGGTTTTTGAAACAAGAGACATTCAACCTTGTCCTTTATAACTGATCCAATGTGTTCACAGACGTTTAGGTCAGCAGAATTTCCTGGCCTTTCTTCATTTCCAAAGAAATCGATCTCATGGTTCCGCAACAACTGTTAAATGACTAATGCCTTAAAGCAGGGGGCCTCATCGTGCAGAAGTGTGACCTGATCGACATCCATAACATTGTTTGGGTTTCTTAGAAAAGAAATGCCATGTTGGGATAGAATAATATCACGAAAATACTGCCCATCCCAACTCTGACCATTTGGCTTCAGCACCCACATGAGCTTCTTTGCAGTGAACAAAACAAACACACCAACACAGTCTGGACTTTTTAATAATTCGCGATAATGTTCACTGTCATCGATTTCATCTGGTGTTGTGGCCCACACTCGATCATTTTGGTAGTTAGGCCGACGTGTTACGTAAACAAAAAATTCATCGGAGACAGCTAAATGCATGAAATCATCCACATCCCAAACTTCAAGATAATGGGCAAACCGCATTCTGTCATCGATGTTAAGTTGAGTTTTTCTTGGCTTTGGAAGTTCATGCCAAGGCTTTAAACCTTGCCTATGACGGTACAGTCGAATGATCTCACCACTAACGATCTTTCCTCTCAACACTTCGATCTCTCTAGAAAGTTTAGCACAGCTGTTTTTCCGCTTACGCATACCGCTTTCAATGATGTCCTTTGTTTCCTGAGAGAGTGGCAAATTTGAGCGCCCAGATTTGGTTGTATCCATTTCACATTCATCCAAAGTTTTATTCCAATTTCTTTTGACGAAGTCCTCACTTCTTCGCAACTTTTTGGCAACCCATGAACGTGTTATAAAGGTGGCTCCAGCATCACGAGCCTCTCCGAATCACCAATTAATTGAGAAGCCAATATGTTATCACTTTATCAGTTAGAGTAATTTTAATACCTGCAATAAATAAAGAATTTTATATATTTTTATAATCACTAAAAACTATTTCGATATAAGTAAACAACTAAACATGTAAGCTGCAAATGGGGGGCTAAGGTTTCTTGGAACCCCTTATATACTGAGTTACATTGTGTACATCCGATCGAATACACACAACCAACAACATTATCCGGGCTATTCTTTATTAGGCGTAATTTAACAGTATTATTATACTTAAAGACTACATTAATGCCGATTGCTTTAAGTAAAGTCGGAAGATATTGAAAATTAACATGGTAAGTTAGGCTAAGGATATTTTTACGCTCAAATTTCTTTATAATTATATTATTATAATACCTATTCTTGGCTTTCCTAAGACAGTTATCTAAAAATGAAATAGGATAACATAATTTAGTACCAATATTCATGATATTGCATAACTCGGAATCTAAAAATTCAGGACTGACAACTCTCAATGCTCTTAGAAACATAGCAGAGAAAATAGAGGATTTAATCGAAGGATGATGGTCAGAATAAAAATGCACATAAGGGTTATTATTAGTAGGCTTGCGATAGATTTCAAATTTGAACTGATTAGAGCATCTCCAAATTTTTAGATCCAGAAAAGATAGGCTTCCATCATTTTCTTTTTCAACTGTGAACTTAAGAGATGGAACTAAAGTGTTGAGCCTACCAAGAAATAAGTCAACATCCAAATTATTAGGCCAAAGGCATAAAATATCATCTACAATATATACCTGTACCAAACCAGGTTAAAATTAACAATCGTAGAAACAATTTTACTTTCAAAAAATTCCATATATATACTGTAAATTAGCTTTTTCAGGTGAAAGGGATTTCCCATATATATATATATACAGTATATATACAGAGTGTCCCAAAACCATGTATACATTTTTTTAAAAACTTATAACAGGCGAACCCACTAACAGATTCAGATGATTTTTATTTCTTTTTATAGCCTATAGCCTAAGGAGATACAACAGCGAAATTGTTAACAGCCTTGCCTAGCCTAAGGAGATACAAAATCGAAATTAGTAATAGCCTTGCCTGCCTACAGTAAACATGGAAAATGGAAGTGTGCGCTTATCATTTGAGCAACGAAAATGGATACTAAAGTCGTATTTTAAAGTTGAAAAGATATCAAAGGTTCAACAACAGTGGAGAGACAATTTTGGAACTAATCCTCCAACTCGACTTACCATTTCACGTATCTGTGAGAAATTTGAAGTATACGGTACTGTGCATGATGTGTACAAGCAAGCGACTGGGCGCCAAAGACATCAACAGATGCTAACACTTCTGATGAAGTGCTACAGGTATTCAACCGATCACCAAGAAAATCTGTGAGACAATGTGCTCGTGAAACAGGGAAAAGTAAGACAAGTGTCCACAGAATTCTGAAGAATGCTAAATGGAAATCTTACATCCCGAGATTATTACATGCCTTGAATGAGGATGATCCGGATCGCAGAATCCAGTTTTGCGAATGGTTTCGAGTAAAAAACACAGAAGATGGCCAATTTGCGGACAAAATTGTGTGGTCTGATGAGGCTACATTTAAGTTGAATGGTATAATTAATCGTCATAATTGCACATACTGGTCACAAGAAAATCCACACATTTATGTGGAACGACATGTAAATTTACCGGGTTTAACTGTCTGGTGTGGTTTTTCTTCCAAAGGTTTGGTTGGTTCATTCTTTTTCGATGGTACAGTTACCGATCATAGCTACCTCAACATGCTTCGGGGAAAAGGTTTTCCTGCAATTCGACAGTTATACGGAGATGAGGACATTTACTTTCAACAAGATGGAGCACCTCCTCATTACCATCAGGATGTCAGGAACTACCTTAATGAAACATTTCATTATCGGTGGATCGGACGACGAGGTAGTATCGAGTATCCACCACGTCCACCAGATTTGAACCCACTTGACTTTTTTTTATGGGGTCATTTGAAAAATGAAGTACACAGTAGAAGACCTACATCACTTGAACAACTAAAGAGCACAGTTGAAGAAGCGTGTAGAAATATCCCTACAAACATTTTTGTTGAAGTCTGCCAATCAGTGAATCAAAGAGCGCAGTGGTGCATTGATGTCAATGGTCGACATTTCGAACACTTACGTGTTTAAAACAAATTAAACTATCTATTATTTCGATGTTGTATATTTTACCAATAAAAAGAATTAAAAATCATCTGAATCTGTTAGTGGGTTCGCCTGTTATAAGTTTTTTAAAAAATGTATACATGGTTTTGGGACACTCTGTATATATATATATATATTATTGTGTGTGTATATATATATATATATATGAAAATATATATATATATATATATATATATATATATATATATATATATGCGCCTCGGTGGTGTAGTGGTTAGCGTCGGTGACTACGAATTCAACGGCCTCGGGATTGAGACCCGGTGACGGCAGGCGGCGGCCAGCAAAACCCAGCTGTTTATTCTTCCACACAATAAAGAAAGTGGTTGGTAAATAAATGGGTACCCTGGGTGGCCTAGTGGTTAAGACGCTGGGCTGCTGGTGGGGCGTGGTTCGGATTCCACGTTAAACAGTAGGTCTAAGGTGGAGTGAAAAGCTTGACCTTCGTCAGAATAAGCAATTCGGGAGGAAGCTAACCAAAGTTTATATACAGGGTGGGCGGAAAGTAGCTCCCTATTTTGGATTGTTAAAAAAATACGTATATTATCCATTTATTTCAGAAGAAATAATATGAGAAGGTAGGCATACATGGTAGGTTTTCTCTAAAATTCAATGTGGGCTCCAACTCTTTCCACCAGCTTCTGGAGCCGCCCAGGAATGGCGTCCACTGACTTTAGCAGGAACTCCGGCGGGATGGAGGACATGACTTCCCGAATTCGGTCCTCCAGTTCTTCCAATGTCCTCGGTTTGGTGCGGTAGACTTCTTCCTTTACCCACCCCAAAGAAAGAAGTCGCACGGTGTCAAGTCGGGGCTCCTGGCTGGCCATTGATGTGGACCACGACGACCCATCCAACGCCCAGGGAAGTGGGCATCCAGCCACTCACGGACAACAAGAGCGAAGTGCGGAGGGGCGCCATCTTGCATAAATATCAGATCGTCGATGTTCTCCCATGTGCTGACAACCGGCCAGACCTCGTTTCGCAACATAGCAAGGTACCGCTCAGCATTCATGGTGTTGCGCAGAAGGAACGGGCCCACAACCTGATCTGAGGTCATACCACACCACACCGTTACACTGAACCGATTCTGCCGTTTTTCAGCGGTAACCGTGCGACTTCTTTCTTTGGGGGTGGGTAAAGGAAGAAGTCTACCGCACCAAACCGAGGACATTGGAAGAACTGGAGGACCGAATTCGGGAAGTCATGTCCTCCATCCCGCCGGAGTTCCTGCTAAAGTCAGTGGACGCCATTCCTGGGCGGCTCCAGAAGCTGGTGGAAAGAGTTGGAGCCCACATTGAATTTTAGAGAAAACCTACCATGTATGCCTACCTTTTCATATTATTTCTTCTGAAATAAATGGATAATATACGTATTTTTTTACCAATCCAAAATAGGGAGCTACTTTCCGCCCACCCTGTATATATAAAGGGTGTGCCATAAAAAGTGTACATTTTAAAAAGGCTATAAAATCAACATTTGTCATTTACTTTTAATAAAACTTCTACACAATAAAACATATGTATTTATCTAAATGCAAACAAGTTTTCAGATTAAAATATCAAATAATTCAAATTCTATCAACATTTAACGAAAGAGTATGATTTTTCTACTTAACATGCAAAAATTTTAAACCTTTTTAATATTTTTTTTATAAAAATAATTTTTAAAGTAAAATTTACCTGAAATTATTAAAAAAATTGTTCGAAATGCTTTCCTTCCATTTCAATAACTTTTTTTCTGAAGAAAATGTTGAATTGGTAAGAGATGCCTTTGAAACAAATCCTAGAATGCCAACTCGCACAACAAAATGTAGACTTAGCATACCAAAAACGACTGTTCATAGGATTTTAAAATCAACATTAAAAAAAAAATTACCATATTCAAGTGCTACATGAGTTACACGAAGAGGATTATCCATGACGAGCCGTCATGTGCATAGAATTAATTGAAAAATTCATACCGAAAACTTATTAAACCACATTCTCTTCAGCAATGAATGGTCATTCCCCACATGCGGAAAGGTTAATTGACATAATTGCCATATCTGCGGTAGTGAAAAACCAGCCGAATTCTATGAATGGGAGAGAGATTCTCCTAAAGTTAATGTCTTGTTGGGTATGACAAGATCGAAGATTTACGGACCTTTTTTCTTTGCGGAAGATACGGTAACAGCCAATTTATCTTGACATGCTTCAGCAGTTTCTTGAACCCCAGCTTCGTTCAGATGGCATTCCATTCTAGACACTGTTGTCTTTCAACAAGATGGAGCTCAATGTCACTATGCAAACCTCGTTCAGGCGTATGTTGATGAGCTCTTACCAAATCGCTGGATTGAACGTGGTGGAAACAGGCCCTGGGAAGCACGATCTCGGGATTTAACACCATTAGACTTCTTTGCGTACGGCTTTATAAATTCTGAGGTTTACAAAACAAGAGTTACAGACCTGCAGGATCTGCGAACCCGCATTGTCGCGGCAGTCGCTAAAATAACCCCAGAGATGCTTGAGAATGTGTTCCACAAACTGATGGTGCTCACGTCGAATTTTAGACCTAAGCTTGATAAAGAAACATACATCTAATTATGTTACTACATTTTTATCCTAAACTACTATTATTTCAGCAAAATAGATATGGACTTTTGGACCACCCTGTGTAGACAAAAATTAGCACATTTCATATCTTTAAGAGAAAGAGAGAGAGAGAGAGGAGAGAGAGGAGAGAGAGAGAGAGAGAGAGAGAGAGATAAATTTAATCCCAAGTCTTTTGTTCCATTAGATTTTGATTGTTTCAAAATGTTTGACTTGGAATCGTCTCCCAATTCCCGAGTGTCCGTTCATAAAGAAAAGGATTTAATAGCGGGAAATTTTCCTTTCAAAATGATGCATTCAAGCCAGCCATTCACTGTGTCTCCGATTAGGTCTTATTTACTAAAGTAAAAAATCGAGGGAAATGTAACAGTAGAATCCAGAAACAATATATATATATATATATATATATATATATATATATATATATATATATATTATATATATATATATATTATAATATATATATATATATATATATATATATATAATATATATATATATATATATATATATATAATATATATATATATATATATATATATATAATATATATATATATATATATATATATATATATATATATATATATATATATATATATTTCACACTTAAACAAGTGAAATGAATAAATGATGGACACCCACAAGAAAAAATTAAAAACGATTCAAAGGCCTTTCGCGTTCATTTAACAGTACACCTCGTCAGGGAATATATATTAGGCGGCCCGGTAGCTCAGTGGTTATGGTGGCAGACTAAGCGGTGTGGCGCTGATTCGCTCCCGGCAGCTGGTATTCGGTAGAGTTGATTTGGCTGCTTACTCTTTTTCCGCTCTGCCTCAGGCGACCATTGCGGCACACTCACCCTACTTTGTGTGGAAATGAGCTTCATGGATGTTAAATTATATATATATACAGGGTGAGTCAAAAGTAGCGCCCGATTTCTGTTTTTTCGGCTGTCAGATTCTTTCTGGGAACTCATGTTGTTAATAATTGTCTTGCAGATTATTAATTTTCTTAGTTTATTTATTTTTGTTTTTGTTTTGCAGGTTATTGCTGAGAGTTTGGAAAGTTACTGAATTTGCACCAAATTGAACCATGAATTACCTTTCAATGAATCAACACATTGCGTCCGTGAAACATTACTACAAATGTAATGAACAACCAACGATGGCGGCACGCCGTTTGGCACAGGAATTCGATAGATATTAACCCACCTCAGGGAAGAAACATACGATTGATTGTCGAGAAATTTGAAGCAACAGGGTCGGTAGCCACTGCAAAGAAGTCCGGTCATCCGAAAATGGCAACGAATGTAGCTAAGGCTGAAGAAGCCATCAGGAGACTGGAACAAAGTCCGCAAAAGTCAACTCGCCGTTTATCTGCAGAGTTGGAAGTGAGCCAATCAAGTGTTATCCGTATCCTTCACCAGAAAAAATGGAAACCTTACATTCCACGCTTACTGCATGCCCTTCATGATGGAGATGACGACCGCCGTCTTCAATTTTGTGAAGAGTTCTTAGCTAAACTTGACGAAGAGGACACAATGCTAGACAACATCTGGTGGTCAGATGAGGCATGTTTTAAGCTTAACGGCACAATTAACAGACACAATTGTGTCTACTGGGCTGCGGAGAACCCAAGAGTGACAGTTGAGAAGGAGGTAAATTTACCTGGCGTGACAGTTTGGGCAGCCATATCTCCATTAGGGATAATTGGACCTTTTTTCTTTGAGGGATCTGTCACTGCAGAAATTTACCTGGATATGCTGCAAACCTTCTTTTGGCCCAGGGTACAAGATCAGGACTGTTATTTCCAGCAAGATGGAGCTCCACCTCATTATGGACGTCATGTACGTCAGTGGCTTCATGAAAACTTTCCCGGAAAGTGGATTGGCCGCCGCGGTCCGATCGAGTGGCCGGCACGCTCCCCAGACCTTACACCTCTAGATTTCTTTCTTTGGGGGCTCATGAAAGACCTTGCTTATCGTGAAAAGCCTCGTACCATTCAGGAATTGAAGGCTCAAATCACTGCAAAGTTTGAGGAAATTGATATCGAACTCTGCAGGCGTGTGTGCCACTCTGTGCCTGCTCGGCTGCAATTGTGCATCGATCACGAGGGAGGGCACTTTGAAAATTGCAAGTAAAACAGCTTGGTACAGTTCCGTAATAATTTTCCCCCGAATAAATGGTTAGATAAACATGTCATTCATTTATTTCTACCTTCTTGTACACTGTAATACAAATGGCAAACAAACAAACAACTGACAGAAATTGGGCGCTACTTTTGACTCACCCTGTATATATATATATATATATATATATATATATATATATATATATATATATATATATATATATGATGAATTTCACAGTAAAATACGTGAAGTAATATTTTGAAACCCAAATTTTACCCTCCATTGTGAACTTTGATATTGTTTGTTACTGGTACATAAATGATATCTTTTGCTTTGGCCTCATAGTTTGGGTATTCCTGAATTCTTTGATAAGTTCAGTAAATTAATTCCGTCAATAAAATGTATCGTTGAAAAAGAAAATAAAAAATGCGTATCATTTTTTGATCTAAAAATTCGGAGGTGAGCAAATCAATTCAAATTTGAAGTTTTCTTTGTCTTCTAATAAAAATTCTTATGTTTATTTTTATTCTGACCATCAACCCTCTATAAAATCTTCAATTTTTGTTCTTCTATTTTTCTCAAAGCATTAATAAGAGTTGTTAGCACTGAAATTTTTGGATTCTGGGTTTTGTAGTATTATCAACATTGCTACTAAACTGTGCTATCTTGTTCCAATTCTAGAAAATTGCTTAAAGCAAAACTTAAAAAAAGGAATTATAATAGTATAATTCACAAGGAGTTTGATCATAAAAACAGCCCAGCGTTTACAATTGGTTGTGCCATTTCTATTGGATGTAAGCAATACGATTCACTTTATATTGGTCAAACTGAAAAAAAACTGTAGATTTTAGCGTAAAACAACATAAATATGCATACAGAACCGCTAATAATTCTAATGCATTATTTAACCGTATGTATAGGTATAATCATAGTATGATTAAAGAAATTGGGAATGATATATATATATAATATATATATATATATATATATATATATATATACACACAGACACACTGTATTTATATATATGTAAAGAACGACGCTTGTGTAGAAGAGCGTTCCGCACAAGATGAGGAGGGAGAACGAACAAATGAAAAATGAGGTACCACCCGGGAATCGAACCCGGGATCATCCGATTGCCGGTCAGATATGCTATCCACTACACCATGGACCTCGATCAATCAGAAGTCGTAATTCTCCTACATACGAGCAGAAACCAATTTGTTCGTTCTCCCTCCTGTGCGGAACGCGCCTTCTACACAAGCGTCGTTCTTTACATTAATTATACTGTGTGTTGTTTGCAATTAAAATGTATATATGTACGTGCAAAGGTGCCCCCTCAGGGCATTGGTTTCTGCTCGTATGTAGGAGAATTACGACTTCTGATTGATCGAGGTCCATGGTGTAGTGGATAGCATATCTGACCGGCAGTCGGATGATCCAGGGTTCGATTCCCGGGTGGTACCTCATTTTTCATTTGTTCGTTTTCCCTCCTCATCTTGTACGGAACGCTCTTCTACACAAGCGTCGTTCTTTACATTAATTATACTGTGTGTTGTTTGCAGTTAAAATGTGTGTGTGTGTGTGTGTATATATATATATATATATATATATATATTCGAATCTCTCATAATATACTCGATCGAATGAATTCAACTTGCATAAGATATACACACGCATAAAATCTACATAACTTGCATAATGTCGACAGAGGTTGGGCTAATATTAACGCCCGGTTTGGATAGATTAGGTTCGGTTAGATTAGTTTTTGATTAATTAGGTTAGGTTAGATTTTTGCAATAAAACGGTTTCTTTTGGGGAGCGAAGCAAGACAAAAGCTGTATGGTTGGTATACGAAAAGGAGGAATTTCAGCACAGGATTCAATTGTTAGAATATTTACGTTTCTAACCTACAGTCTGCTTTATTATAAATTCTATACAGGGTGTTCCATAAGTCTGGCATCATATGAGAAATTCATATTTTTCTATTTCTACAAACCATAATTCATAGTTTTCTTATGCTCGGGATGCCAATTTCCCGTCCACCATTCTGTTCAGTGACGAGGCTGTTTTTTATGGAAATGGTGAGGTAAATCGACAGAACACCCGATACTGGTCTCAAAACAACCCTCACTGGTATACCTCTTCAAAGGAACAAGGTGCATCTCGGGTGATGGTATGGTGTGGCATTTGGAAGGATCGCATCATAGGCCCCCTCTTTTTCGATGGACATGTCACTGGAGGCACCTACCTACGTATGCTCAAGGAAGAAGCATTTCCCAGTGTCTTGAACGAAGAAGGAAATTTCCCAACATGGTTCCAGCAAGACGACGCTCCTGCACATTACAGCACCCAAGTAAGGGAATACCTGTACCAACAATTCCCTGGTCATTGGATAGGACGTCGAGGGCCTGTGGAATGGCCAGCTAGAAGCCCGGATCTCACGCCACTAGATTTTTATCTCTGGGGCCACTTGAAAGCGCTGGTATACGCAGAGAAAATTAGGAGTGTTGAACATTTGCGGCAGCGCATTATTGGGGCATGTAACACCATTACTCCTGACATCATTCACCGTGTGCTTGCTGACTGGGTATCACGTCTGAATTTCTGTATTGAAAAACAATGGTGGACATATTGAGCACGTTCTGTAAATAAAAGCTTTTGTTTTGCATTTTTTAATTATTTTTCCTATGATGCCGGACTTATGGGACACCCTGTACAATAGCGTTTACATTTTTAAAGTCATTCACCGATGCCGTGACACACGTGTTCGCCGTCATTTGGAATATGGTAAAGCATTTGCATTTTGGAAAAGATACACTTTATTCTCTCTGTACATAAAACTTGGAGAAATACCATCTACATTATTATATTTATGTACACGCAATATTTTAGTATTTACGCTTCATGAAAGGTATACAAAATTGTTTCAAGGTCACTTACATATTATAGTGGTAATGCGTATGCGTACGTCACATTAATTAAGTTTTTATGATAATGGAAGTAATAATGGTATTATACAGATATTACATTCGTGTCTTGTTTCTCGTACAACCCTTTAAACAAGCATAGATTTTGGAAGATAAGGATATAAGGTCCGGGAGATCGGGAGGATATTTTTGGCGAAGATAAACTAGAATTCCTATATTATAATGACGTATGTGAATTGGGTCGATCCGGAATTAAAGTGGATTCGATATTATTCCAGTTAAACGATTCAAAATTGGATTTAATTGTGGTTAGTGTGAGTCCTTTAATTCCGGTTCGATTTAATTACGTTATGTCTATCTCCGGGTCCCCTATACAATATAATATAACCTACGAGTATAATCTACACAGTAATTTCGTATGTACGATTTCTTTAGTTCTGAAACAACATTTCATGCTCGGACGTATCTAAAATGACAAGTGGATATAAAATAATAAAAATTACGCCAAATTTCCACGACTGCTATGACACAGTATACATATGTAATGTTTCCATGCCAACTAATTCAGATGTTAATGTCAACATGTTTCATATTCTGTACTTAATTATTTCTGATGTGGACGCGATTTTTGAATCCGGGTATATATGTATACTCGGTGGGAGAAAAATCTTTAAGGATTTTATACATACAAATAATTTGTCAATAATAAATAAATTCCACTGATATCACTGCAGTGTGTGCGACACTTTTCAAAGCAACTATACAAGGCCAAGAATGACCCTAGGCTAGAACAGGAAGGCCCTAGGCCCTAGCACCAGTCAGCGCCATGTCAGTAAGGATGGAATATAGCAATGAAGAAAAAGTGTATCTTGTATCGTGGGCTCTTTCTTATAATAATTGTGAAGAAAGTTTGCGTTTATTTCCAGAAAAATACAGGGTGATTACAAAAGAAGTATACAATTTCAAAAATTTATTATGATGAAACTATTTCTGATACAAAAAATAATAATAATAATAATGTCAATGGAACAGTAACTCGCAAAGTTTTTTTAGTTTATAGATGTTCAATATGATTTCCGCGGGTAACCCTGGCAATGTCCAAACGATATTTCAGATATGTCCAGATAACGCATTGCGCCTTTTCTACTTGGTTTGTCATATTGTACACTTTGTGTTGGAAGGGCCCTCATGCAATGAGCTGATTAACTAACTTGTAAAGTAAACAAAAACCTTTGTTAGTTAATGTTTCCATTGACATTATTATTTTTTTTGTATTAGAAATAGTTTCATCACAATAAATTTTTGAAATTGTATATTTCTCTTGTAATCATCCTGTATAATAAACCACTACCAAATGCAACCACTCTTCGATACTAGAAGCTTAAACTTTTGGAAACAGGGAGCCTGGTAAAAGATCGTTCAAGAAGCGGAAGGTCAATAACGACGACAGGAGACAATAACAAACAAAATGTTCTCCCCACTTTTTAAGTCGATCCAACAACTTCAACGACAAAAGTCGCACAGGAATTGGGTATTTCAAAATTTTCAGTAGCAAAAGTATTGAACTCATAGGGTACTACGTTTACAACCTCATTTACTCTCACCTCATATACGACGGTGATTCTGATAGACGGCTGCAGTTTGCTGAAACAATAAGACAAAAGTTCAACAGTGATCCACTTTTCGTTCGAAAGACCAAATTTTCAGATGACTGTCTTCGGTTCATCGAGTAAAGGAAACAAACTCAACGTTCACTGGCTTCATCAACATGATGGAGCGCCGCCACATTACTCTTCAGCTGCCCGTGAGAGTATGGATACCAACTTTGAAGGAAGATGGCTTGGGCAGAGAGTTTCCATCGAGTGGCCAGCCAGATCATTTGATTTAACCCCATGTGATTTCTGGCTTTGGGCTTATTTGCGTGACACACTCTACACTTCTGGTTTCAGCTATCCAAATGTGAATACCCTTGGCCGCTGAAAAGATGAACAACTGGAAAAGATCCCACTCGATATGTTCAGAAGAACAATGAAGTTTCACAGAGAGAATCCACAAATGTATCATAACGGATGGAGAACACTTTTAAGATTAAATTACAATTTAACAAAATATTTGTATGAATAAAATTCTTGTAGACTGTTTGTTAGGGTGGATCGATTTTACATTTTTTTCGATTTCCATATTCTAATAGAGACAAACACTTGCGCATGCATGAGAAAATAGCCTCTGCAAAATCTTAGCTTAATAGGTAATCATCTTCTGCCCCCGGCAGAGCGATGAAAATCATATTTTAGTAGTCAAAAACGTATTTTTCTTATAATTTTTAAAATATTTCAATATGCATCAAAATTATTCCTAATAACTATAAAGTCGATGAAAAAGACCTCATATGATCGTTTTTCCAAGCGCGTTGTCCTACGTTAATATCTTTTGCCCCCGGCAACAACGTCAAATGTTGAAAAAATAGGTAATATTTTCAGATCGGCTCTTTGTCTTAAATAATGCATTTATATATTTCCCATAGCATTTATATCGTTGCTTAGGCATGAAATAACACACACGCAAAATTTTATGACTCTAGAGGAATATCTTCTGTCCCCGAGAAGGCCGGGGTAATCTTTCTTAGAATCAAATCGTGGAATTTTTGTTCGGGACTGAAGACGGGAGCGGATGAAGCCGTCCCTCTCTTCTATTCCACTTACACTGGCAGAGGCTTCGGTTACTAATTTGATGAGTCTCTCGACCGCTTGAGTATGACAAGGGAATAGTGGGATCAGTCCATCAGGCTGGTCTCCCGTCTCAACAAACTCTTTTATTCGGGTATCAGGTATTGCTTTTTAACGGGGGGTTCGGTCACCTCAGCCGTTTGCCAGTTGATCATTTCGTAATAGTTTTGACTATCGTAGAGCAGCTCAGGCATGGCGAAGGCTCGAATTTCCCCCGCTGGTGATTGTTTTCATCGTGCTTTTAATATTCTTCTCCATTCCAATTCTCTTATGTGTTGCTCATCGGCATGTAGCATGGAGATCAAAATATTTTCTGGGTGAGCAAAGAAAGAATTTCTACGGAGGACTTTGTTGGCGATTGTCTTAGATCTTTGAGGCATGGTCTGAGAGAGACGCATCATTTCGAAAAAATGTTTTGCGCCCTCAGTGAAACTGGAGTTTTTCTTTATCTTAAACCAAATTGGTGCGTAAACTGTCATAATGAATCGCACAATTTCGTTGAAGGTGCTGGAGGGTTCACTGGTTGAAACATAGAGGCGCAGAAATCTATTTGCTGTTGTCAGCCACCTGGAATGCGCCATCTTACCTGGATTTCGAGCCGCGAGAGCTGAAGAGCAGCTACCGCTCGACACTGCTCTGTAGATGCCTAACAAATATTTTTGGTCAGTGCTCAACTCGGCATCATCTATGTCAATGTCGGGAGATGGAATGGCATCGAATTCTGTAATTGGAAGTTTTTCGCAGTCGTTCAGTTGTTTTCCAACTGGTCCAGTAAAGCCCATTGGCCCAGTTGTTTTGCCGTCCAAGTCTTGAATGAGGTGTCGCAGTGATAATTCATTACAGTGTAATAGGCATATGATCCACTGAACTGGCCTTTGTAGTTTAATTTCAATCATACGAATGGCTCCAGTGTTTGTTTGATTTGTTTCATCATTTGAACACTTATCGGTATAATGTTGGTAACTAAATAGTTGTATGTATAAAATCCTTGAAGACTTTTCTCCCACCCTGTGTATATATATTCCTTTATAGAACGCTATCATCTTCCATTCTTTCGACATGTCCAAACTACCTCAAAATATTTTCCCCAATTTTCATTTCCACTGTTTTCTGAACATCACATCTTTCCAGAACCACATGATATCTTACTCCATCAATCTGACGCGCGCCACATATACTTCTCAATCGCTCTTACTCTTAACTCTTTACTTTTATGCCATGTCATTGTTTCATACCCACACAAATATTTCGGTACTAACACATTTTCATGTAAAGATATCACAGCGAACCCGCCACCTTTCTTCCTTGATTCACTCTGCTCTTAACTTCATCTGCACTCGTACGTCTTTTATTCAATACACATCCCAGATACTTAAAAGACTCTACCACCTATTGTGTATCACCGTTCACCATCACATGACAGTCCGAATTTTACTCTCTCTCCACAATCAATAATTTGCTCTTACCCACATTCACTTTCAACAATTCTCTCGCACACCGCCACAGGACCCTTAACACCCTCTTGCATATTGCACTCATTCTGGGAAAATAGTACAGCATCATCCGCATATAAGTTCGACAGGCCCCACTTATTCTCATCACATACCAGATTCAGCCCCCATTTATTTATTATTATTAATTATTATTATTATTACATCGCTCAATTCTGGTTTACTAATTTTGGAAAAGTATTTCTGAAACAAATATTTTATTCCTGAAAATAATTAGAAGTAGTGGTAGATGGATTTTCCAGAAAAAAAATGTTTCTTCGTTTTAACTGCATATTTTTTACTTCACCTCAAAAACAGGTATTGAAACTCATTAAGAAATCTTCATAAGTTTGAATTACACTTACTCATGACTCTCATGAGATTCATGAGTAAGTATAATTCATACTTATGAAGATTTCTTAATTAACTGACCCTATGAAAAAAACTTATTCAGTTGATATTTGAAAAAAGAAAAAATCTTCATCAATTCTCTTAAATTCTTAATCAATTTTAATACCTATTTTTTGAGGGGCGTAAGATTGTTTTGTTACTGCTTCTTTGAGCAAATAAATATTTTCTACAATACCGAATTCAAGTGGTCATTAACAACATATATATTTTTTTTTATACAGGAAGGAGGTGTGAAGGGCGAACGCCCTGAAAAATGGTCCCTCATAGAAGGAAAGGGAAATGGCCGAAATCAAGGTCTCCGAGGTTGTTAAAAATTACGCAGTTTTTAATTTTGAAAAGAATGTGTAGTGTATAAGATGCATGTATATGTAGTGAGGAATAAGGGGATAAGTGTGTGTTTGAGAGCATGCTCGACTGCTCACAAGGTAGATGAGACAGAAAAAGATCTGCTAAGGAAGACAGAGACAAGTTGAAACGGGAGTTCCAGCACTCCCTGCTTCCTATCTAACTTCTTTCCCCGGAGTACTTCCCTGGTTGAATGGCGTCTACAATCAACTCCTCGATATGAACATATGAACTGAGGACCGTAGTAGTTATACTGTATAAATATGTTATTGTATACCTATACATCAATACTCATCCATGGATGAGTTGCTCTTTCGGAAATTTTCCAACTTGTTAACACATTTGAAAACTTTTCAAAGAAAACTGAAATATTATATTAAACATAATCCCAACCGAATTACATTACATTAGTACATTAAATTGTTACGTTTGCACTATAGAATTTTCATAACAGAAGGATAACTAAATTATTTTTATATTAACACAAAAAAAAAAATAGGTACTGAAATTGAATAAGAATTTACCAGATTTGATGAAGATATATTTTCACGTATCAAATGAATAAGTTCATGGATACAACTTCCGAAAGACCTTGAGAATGTATCTTAGGTGGTTTGCTTCTTCACACTTATTACAAAATTCTTTAAATCAAATAAAATCTTAATTAATCTTTTTTTATTCATATATCCGTACGAATGCGTTTCGCAAAATTATTTTCACTGTTACTTTAATTTCTTACTCATACTTTTAAACTTCGATTATTTTATTTACTTTACTTCTCTAATCTTGAAAGTTTAAATTGGGTAAAAGTAAATTGAAACTTTCTGTTTTTAAGTTTTGAAAATCGGAAACGGAATATTTTGGGACGAGTGTAAAAAGGAATGTTTCATATATGCTTCGTTTGCTGTAACACTCTTAATTAACGATACAATAGTTACAGCGACACCGTGACGAAAGCTAGAAACAAGGTAGATATTAATTTTTTTTTTCTCTGCTTTCAACTTTATTTGGTTTCCGACTCTTCATCCGTTGTTAACGTTGTTTTCCTTCACCCTCCGCGTTTAAATCTGTGCTTTTCTTTACACCTTCTATTTGTTACTGTACGCGTTTCTTATCAGTTCTTTGGCTTTAGATCGCATTCTCCTTCCTTTGCCTTTTGCCCGCTTCATCCGATCGATAAATGTCGTGAAAACCAACACTTAATAATTATACAGAATCAAATGCCTTTGAAGGTTTCTCAGAGGACCCGAGAGTTTAATTATGGTCTTCGGAAATATGATAATATAGGGAGAAATTCTAAATTCAGAGTAAATCCGCGCCTTCATTGTGCTGCACCACTCAAAATAAAACCTTCTAAATTTAGGACTTATAATTTCTTCTTTAAAGTGCATTCTAGTGGAAGATTTTCCTTCTTTTGGGTATCAAAGCTTTTTGTCGGATGAGATAATAACTTCTTTTAATGGTATATAACTTCTTTAGATAGAAGAAATGATCTTCTAAACTTCTTTTTTGGGTGATCTGAAACAATAAAATATAATATTTCTATGTATAGAAGGTTGAGAGAAATTTTCGTTTTGTGTGTGGTAATGACTACTAGACGGGGGACCCTGAAGATGGAGTTATATCCTCCAACTAGGTTACGTCGTGGTCAGTGTCGTAACACCACTTCCCGTCGATCAGCAAAGTTAAGCGACAATGGGTCTGGGTGGTGTTTAGATGGGGAACCTTTCTCTGTGTCCAGATTATGTAGCGACCCGTGGTTCGGATCTCATCTAAAGCTATAGATCTTCCTACCTGTAGGTCCACCTCCTTGCACGTAACAGGGTTGGAGGTTGGTGCTGAAGCCCCAGCTCTGTAAAAGTACTGTCCCACTACGATGCACTGTTTCTTATATAGTGTAGGAAAGCGCGCACGGAAATGCTGCACTAAAATCAGATTCTCTGTTGAGGAGAGGTCCTTTTTAGATGGAATTTTTTTTCTATTAATCACTTTTATAATATTCCGCAGAATATTCTAAAATAAATCCGTTAAGGAGAGGTCCTACTTTTTTATTAATTTTAAAGAGGCATTTTATCACAAATAAATAAGTCATTTAACAAGAGGTATTGCAATATTGCATATCTCTACTATAAACATGTCGTATCGCGGCTACTTCTTTTATTACCCGATTCATTAACACTCAGTGTATGAATGAATGACCTATAAATAAGTTAAAAAGTTATAACAGAATATCTTTTTCAATTAAATTTCCTTAAGTGAACCGAAAGTATGTAAAGCAATATTAATTGTACTTCACATAAAAATCTACATCTGTCTGAAAGAAAATAAGTTTAAAAAATGCTTCAATTATGCGTTTTGTTGAATGCAAAGTTTAACCGAAATCTGCTTTCAGCGTGTCCTCGGAAGTGTTTCGGGAAGTGTATTGTGGAATGTTCGAGGTATAAGTGAGGATCCAAAGAGGGTTCAAGAGTCTAAGGTTTATTGGGACGGACGTTTTGACCTAATTGGTTTGAGCGAAACAAAACTGAAAGGGAATGGTGGTGTGGAATAGGAAGATGTGAAAGGTGTGAAATTGGGTATGGAGGGACGAGGAAGAGGTAAGAGGGATGATGCTTTGCTAATGAAAGATGAATGACATGAACGTATGAGGAAATATACAGGGTGTCCTTAAAGTCACGCATTATAGGAACATAAGCAATGTCTATTTATTTATGTCCCCATCAGGCCAACTATGTTGAGGAATATGTTGAGGAACATTCAAAGAAACCTGCTTTTTCATTTACAAACATGTTTTGAGATTGGTGGGACTCATTTCGAATAAATAAATAAAACCAAATAAATAAATAAATAAACAAAATAATTGTATTTTCCTATGATGCGTGACTTTATGGACACCCTGTAGATATGTTAATGATAGATGTATGTTTGCTTAGTTTAGGTTTAAAAAAGTGGACATCTCAGTGATTGTAGCATATGCTCCATGTGAAGATAGATGTGTAGAAGAGGACGATTTCTGAAATGGGCTGAGTGAAGTGGCTAGAAGCATGGGAAATACGTCTAAAGTAACTGTAAGAGGTGGTGTGAATGGATGATTGGGGAATAACTCCTGAACAAGAACATATCTTTACTTACCATTTTTGCATCTTGAAGATGACAATATTCTCCTTTTGTATGTAAATTTTTAATGGATTCCGTGGATTATCCTTATTTATTTCCCAGGCAGTCTCAGGGAGTAACACACGATTAAACATTTTGACAGATTTGAAAAGAAAAAATCACTTCCAGGAGGTGATTATGTCATGAATTTTCAGATTTACTGGTAAAACTAATGAATAAATGAAAGGAAAATCAAATTTTGCAGTATTTTTTTTACCTTAGAAAGGCTTTCACCCAGAAATCATTCTTCCTAAACAATTCTTTTATGAATGTCAGTCTGCGTGACTGTATATTTTTTTTAATTTCGCCAATTTTTAAAGCAAAATAATTTTAAAAATGGCAAAAAACTAATTACAAATTTAAAATTGACAGACTATTTTGAATTCAAAAAGGAAATAAAAAATGTCAGTATTTTTTTTAATTATTTTTTTAAATTTGCCACTTTTCGGATACCTTCTCCCTTTTAATCGAAAACGACTAACCTAACCTAACGAAATATAAGTTTAATAAACCTTTTAAATCGAACGTTTTGATTTTATCTCATGCATGTTTACAATTTTTTGTGGTCAACTTTACGCACATCAGTTTGATAAGGGTTAGCTTTGTTCCTCTGTACTGAATGATCAGAATGTGGAGAAGAGAAAGCTATTCTGGAAAACGTGAGAAAGTGAAAATTAAATCTTGTGCAATAATTTGAAATATGCAAGACAAGAATGGCAGTGTTAGTGCAAGATGAATGAATACGGGCACGCGAGCTGGTAGGTGAGGCAGAGGAACGGGAAGCAAATGTGAATGCAGTTGATTTTGAGGGTGTATGAAGTGTATATCAGGACTTGAAAGACATTAAAATAAGGAAGATAAAAGAGCGAATGAGATAATTAATGAAATGATTAAATGTGGAGTCAGAATAGTGCTTGAATGGCTGTGGCAGATGTCAAGAAGATTGGATTGGACAAAATCTGCAATTGTACCAGTGTATAAGAATAAAGGTGAATGAAGCTAACGTACAAGTAAATACAATAGTGGTAAATATAATAGCTGAAAATGAAAAAAGCTGTTTAAGGAAAGATGGAGGATGTATGAATCAAGCGTTTGTGATGAGACGGCTGATTGAGAAAATACGTTCTAAGAAGAAAATAGCGTATATGGCAACTACGGACTTGGAAAAACTTATGATAAAGTAAAGATATTTGTAGCATGTGTTAAGGCTATATTTCCTCGGTGTTCAGCTTTGAAAAGCAAAACCTTTTTATATGGGTAGTAGCCCTTGTGTAAGAGTTCAGATGGACTTGAGTGACTGGTTCATTATTAATGCTGGAGTACGACAAGGCTGCCTGATGTCCTCATGGCTGTTAAATGGACAGGGGTAATGCGTGAGGTGCAGGTGAGAACGATAGAGAGAGGAGTAAATACGGCTGCAAGAAAATGAGTAGCGGCTATCGTAGGTGATGTATATTGATGATGAGGGGTGAATCATAGGAAGAATTAAGGAGAGTAGTGACAAGTCTTGTTGAAGTATGTGAAAGGAAATTATTAAAAGTAAATGTAAATAAATGTAAGATTCTCGTAGTTGACAACGGAGAGTCCATTGCAGTGAATGGAGAAATGTTAGAGGTTGTGAAAGAATTGCAAAAAGCCGGCAAAAAGTTTATATGAAGGTGTATTGGTATCACCACTGATGTATGGATATAAGACGCTTGTTTGGCATGAGAGTCGACTGTTGGAATATATGTCGACTGTATGAGATATGGAGATGTTCGTGAAAGGCGTGGAGTAAAAAAGTCACACCCACCTCATGAACAAATGGGAAATGGGTTTTCAGATTATGTCAGTGCTCTACGTATACATATATGTCCTTTAAACCATACGAGTCTTGCTTTGATTACGAAAGTTTATTGCAGCTTTAATAATAAAGTGGAAATGCTACAGCCGAAGGTACATATTAAAACAGGCCTCTTTGCACAACTTTTCTGAAAATAGGTGTTTGCAAATTCTACGAGAAACAAATCTCATATTGCAAATAATGATATATTGTTTATCTACAAAATATTTTCATAAAATTTTGGTATAATATAATTTAATTTCATCCACTGCGAAAAGCGTGATAACATTATTCCAAAGTACATTTTATGAAACTATTAATATAAATGGAGAGTAACTGTCAAAAATGTATATAAGCACACCTAAGTGAAAATAATCTAAAAATGAACACGAAACCGCTTCGATATTCCGATTTCCTCTCGAACGTCAAGTTTGTTCCCGACTTTGGGGGAACCTCTAATTTAATTCTGTAATCGCAAATCCTGCAAAGGAACATATATATATATATATATGAGCCTGTTGACATTAGGACCGCTATAAAAAGTAATTGAGTTAATTAAAGAGTTTTAACGGGTCACCAATTTCTCTTTCGACCAAATAAATAAGGTATTTAATAAAGAAGATAAAAAAGCTTTGTAGTTTTTGTTTAATTAGCAAAATAAAGGAGTAAATATTTTCAGTGAATCAGTTATTTTATATTGAATTGTGCAATATTATGATTAATGGTTGTTGAAAATAAAGGAATAATTTTATACAGGACAAAAGTTCACTAATGCAATGGGGTTAAACCAGTAATTAGAATGACAAAATATATGGTACTTAACAAACAGCAATAAGCCTACTTGCGGTATTATTCTAGTGTAAAACATGCGAGTCCGATTTGGCGGTATTGAAAGAACACTTCAGATAGCCTATGCGATTAGGGAGAGATTTGTCTTTGTTTATAGGCTATGTAACAAGTAGCCCAGCACGAAGCAGTAAACACTGTAGGCCAAGTGAGTTGGACCCGTGCAAAAGGTTTACAGACCAAGGTTTGGTGATGGGTATAGGCTGTGAGACGCGAGAGCCTATAAGCAGGATGTACAGATCTACAGAAGCTAAGGCTAACAAGACCCTAAGACCCACTCTAAGGCTAGCCCGAGAGAAAGGAAAGAGTAGGGGGTTAAGAGAAGAGAAGAGAATAAGGGGTTAAGTAAGGAGCAACACCTATCATTCGTGGGTTAACATTCATTCAGAAAAAGAGGAAAAAAGTCTCACCATCATCATCCGCCGGCCACTGCCGACAAGTCAGAAAAATAGTCGGAGAAAATAGGAGAGGGGTGAAAGATGAAAAGAAGTAAAATAAGAACGCTTACAAACCATGCAAACACAGTCTTAACTCACTGTCATACCATGCAAACTACAAACATGCAAGTAGAGAGTTACAGACATGCAAACAAAGGAGATAAGGAAAAAAAAAAAAAAGTAGGTACAGTTAAACAAAAAGTGGGTTAGTTTACGCAACGAGCTACATCTACTTTCGTGTTAGTCTAATTTTTTTTTTTTTTAATCATTTTATTGCTGGCATCACACGCTGGCATGTCACAAGCTGGCATTCATCGTCAACAGACTCATCCTCGAGCACCACCACCAGAGCTCCTGTTGTTAACTTTTTTTTAATTTTAAACAACGTTAATATTTTTAAAATTCTGTCAAGACGGTTCTTAAACACATTATCGCTGGTAGAATGAACGACTGACGCGGGAAGATTATTCCATTTATCAATTACTTTAAACGTAAAGAAGTTTTTAGCGATATTAGTAATGAAACGTCTGCCACGCAACTTAAATCCGTTATTGCGAGTATTACTATTATCGAAAGTGAACAATTTATCAAAATTTACGTTATCGATGTTATTAACAATTTTGAAAACTTCAATAAGCTCCCCCCTTAATCTCCTAGTTTCGAGTGAATACAAGTCTAACTCTTTAATCCTATCTTCATAAGGCTTATTGCGCAATGACGGAATAAGTTTCGTGGCACGACGCTGAACCCTTTCTAACCTATCAATATCCTCACGCAAGTACGGGCACCAAAACTGAACGGCATATTCTAAATGAGACCTAACTAGGGACTTGTAAAGGGGCAATATAATATCCTTCGACTTAAATTCGAAATTACGCGCTATGAAGCCTAACATCCTATTAGCTTTTGCGCAAGACTCCAGGCACTGGTTCCTAACCTTTAAATCTTTAGTTACGCGTACGCCTAAATCTACTTCCTCGTCAACGCTCGCTAACTCCCTATCATCCATCGTGTACGCGTAATTATTGTTGCGAGAACCTATATACAAAACTTTACATTTATCTACGTTAAATTGCATCTGTCACTTATCTGTCCACTCCATAATCCTATCTACATCGTCTTGGATCCTATTTCTATCGTCCTCGTTAACAACCTTACCGCCTATTTTAGTATCGTCCGCGAATTTTGACACGTTACTAGTTAATCCTACATCTATGTCGTTAATGTAAATTACGAATAGCAATGGGCCTAACACTGAACCCTGTGGGACACCGCTACCCTACATCTAACCACCCCGATTCACTACCATTAACTACGACCATCTGTCTCCTAGCACGAAGCCATTCTTCTAACCAGTTAGCTACCTGACCGCGTATACCGTGCGCTTTAACCTTCGCAATTAGTCTCCTATGCGGAACTGTATCGAACGCCTTTTTAAAATCTAAATAAATAACGTCAGCTGCTCTATGCCTATCGTATTCGCGCACTATTTCGTTATAAAATTCTAACAAATTAGTTAAACAAGACCTATGGTGTCGAAACCCATGCTGACTACTATTAATCAAATCTCTACTTTCTAAGTGATCGATAATACGATCTCTAACTACGGATTCCAAAAGTTTACCGACAATTGACGTTAAGCTAATGGGCCTATAATTGCTAGCTACTGCGCGGTCGCCTTTTTTAAAAATAGGCGTGACGTTAGCTAATTTGAAGTCTTCAGGAATAACCGCTGTTTCCAGTGACTGATTAAAAATCATCGTTAAGGGGCCTACGACAACGTCTTTCAAATCTTTCAAATGTCTTGGATAAAAAGCGTCAGGGCCTGGAGCCTTGCTAACTTTTAGCCTATCGATATAATGCGCAATCTCAGCCTCGTAAACAGTTATTTCATCCAAAATAGTCTCGCTACTAAATGGAACGATATCGTCAACGTCGGGGACATTATCGACGTCTTCTACGGTAAAAACTGTCGCAAAAAAGTTATTGAAAATACCCGCCATCGACTGAGCGTCAGAAACCAAAGCGCCATTTACATCCACTACAGGGCCTATGTTATCTTTTACCGGCTTACGATTATTTACGTATTCAAAAAACTTTTTTGGATTATGTTTACTATCCGCAGCTATAAGTATCTCTAAATTACGCTTAGCATTCCTAACTGATCTTTTAACCTGACGTCTAAGCTCGATATATCTATTAAAGTTAGCTGCCGTGCCATTGCGCTTACTAAGTCTATACGCTCTATTACGCTCTATTATAAACTCTCCTATTTCCCTACTCCACCACTTCGGCCTACCACGATTTCTAACGCGCTTGGGCCTACGAGGAATAAACTCCCTTTCAATATTCCTAAAACTTTCTTTAAACGCCACCCAACGCAAATTTGTGTCATTACCCATAAATAAGTTATCCCAGTCCACTACTCTCATCCTATCCGCAAAACTATCAAAATTAGCCCTACGAAAATCAGGGACTTCCACTACATTACTATCCTGAGTGTTTTCTATCAATAACTTAAACCTAAGAATTTGATGATAGCTACATCCTAAACTCTCGCCTACTTCTAAACCTTCGACTATATTCTCGGCGTTCGTCATCACTAAATTAAGATATTATCACCGCGCGTTGGTTCGGTAACTATCTGTCGTAAAAAGTTATCGTCCATAAACTCAACCAGTCTCAAACCCTCTTCATTACCCGTAAAATTCTCGTAATTAACATTAGGGCAGTTAAAGTCTCCGACAATTATACTATTCCGATTGTCAATAAAATTACCAAGAAGTGAGTAAAATCTAGTATCTCTATCGAGGGGTTGAACGGGAGGTCTATAAACAACAACAAAAATAAAACTAATACTACGCGCCCTAACTTCAACACAGATCGCATTAATTGCTGCCGGAAAATCTAACTTAAGCTCGATAGCCCTAAGGGAATTACGAATGTACAGCAAAACGCCGCCTCCAAATCTATGTAACCTATCATTAGTAAAGAGTTTAAAACCCGGTATCTCAAGTTCCCCCAACAAGTCCCGAGTCACGGTATTTAACCAAGTTTCAGTGATAGCAACTATATCATAGTTGCCGGAATAAATTACCGCCTTAAATTCATTTAATTTATTTCTAATACTACGCGCGTTGCAATAAAAAATGTTTAAGTTATTTTTTACCACGGGCCCGCGTTTTAAACTATTTATCACGTCGGGCCCGCGTTTCCCGGACCCACAACGTTTAAAGAAGGCTTCGACTTATACAGGTTTCGCACGCTTTCGTCTATTAACCTACCTAGCCTAGCATTACCTATTTCATTAAAATACACCACATCTTTTATAAAAAGGCTAGGATCATTGAATTCGGACGACAGCTTTACGAAGGGTACACTTTCCTCATCACAAATCTCTTCTAATTTATTATTAAAAAATATTGTTTTGGATGTAATTCTAAGACCCAACCCGTGCCTAGGGGTAATACCTAGAACTAAAGACCTATCTGACCTCGCCTTCAGGGACCTAATTAACCCCCTATATCTCTCCAAAAGGTCAGGCACTCTCGTATCGGGCCTATACGAGTCGTTGCTTCCTACCATCGTCACCAACATTGAGTGACGGGAAGCAACGTCAACCCTATCCACTTCGTCTCTAACTCTGTCAACCCTGGCCCCTGGGAGACAGACCCTCCTCCTCTTGGTTGGATTCCGTTTAACGAATTCTTTGTCCATGTGGCGCACTAAAGAATCCCCAATTAAAATAGTTTCCCCCTCATTCACGTCCCTTTCCAAATGGGCGAAAGGGTTCGAAACCTCGATAGGGGGGGGATTCCTATCACCTAATGTACACAGCCTAGCTCCACCCTTAACCTCTCTAAATCCCTCGCTATCTACTACTCTCGGACTAACCTTAACCTCTTCCTCAACTCTATCTAACCTTCCCGACAAGCTACCTAAACTAGAAACTAAGTTACGCACCTCACCCTTCAAATTACTAACGTCTTCAACGTTAATATTGGTTCGGCTTCCTAACCCTGCCATCATCAAGCGTTGCAAGTCTATCCGCTACCTCACGTACACTGCGTTTTATGTCCACTAATTCCTCCATGAACTCGCAAAAGAAACAAACTGATCTATCGGTAATCGCCACTGGACCGCCGTTATAATCCTTAAATTCCGAATACCACCGGTTAACCCTACACCTAACACACGACGCTTTCTGCGACGGCATCGCGGAGTTAAAAATTTAAACCGTCACAGGTATAAGTTAAATTAAGCCGGCACGCTATGAAAACTTCTAAATCGCTAAAAACTACTAATATTCAATACTTAACTATAACAATGTAAATTTAAACGCAAGTATATAAAATTCAAAAACTATCCAAAGTAAAATTCTCAGCAATATACAAAAGTAGATGCAAAATCAGAGAGCTCAGGAAATGCGTCCGTCCAGTACAGAGTCTGGCTGACGAATGAATAAAGAGTCTGGCTGACGAATGGGTACAGAGTCTGGCTGACGAATGGGAGTGAAGGTGATTACAGCGGCGAACGAAGTAGTTGCAGGCTTGCAGCGTGATGAAATTCTTGTTAAACCGAAATGAGATTCGAAGGGCGAATGGACGGATGTTTGAGTGAAGCGAAGGCCGAACGAATGAGGTCGAGCGAGGTTGCTGGATCGCCGGCGAGTATAGCAGAACGGAGCTGAGTTTTAGCAACGAAGGTTGGAGAGCAGAAAGTGATAAATTGAAGTGGTCTCACGCTTTTATAGCCGCTCTTCCGCCCAAATGTTTGGATTTCACCTCATGTTTACTTCTGGCCGTGAAGAGAGGAAGCAAGGAAGAAGGAATTCCAAGCGTAATAGTACAAGTAGAGGCAAAAAAAGGAATCTCCTGAATGCCCCCGTTCCACACACACATATACACTGTAGGGTGTGTCAATTTTGGGGGTGAAATGACTAAATTGTAAATCATGTGATTTGGTAGCAATTCATTTGGCATACAAAATAATATCCTTGCTTCAAAAACAATAAAAAATAACTCCTACCTACATCAATTTTAATTCAAAAATTCCATTTTTCCGTAAATTCGTAACAAAATAACAAATGTGCGCAACATCCTATCAACATTTAAAGTGGCAATAAGATATTCAGAGTCTTTATTTGAAAGTAACCAATACAGTCATGTCCTTTTTGCTGCGGTTCCTTGACATCAGCATTCGGCTTGCTACTTGCGCTTTGATGTAGCCTTCTCGCCTCTCGTGACTGTAAACTTGACTAGCTGCTTCTGTGACCATTTTCACACATCTCTCCACACTCTGAGTGTGAGAAGGCCACTTTGGCACTTGCATTGGGGCCTCTTTAAGTTGTGTTAAATCTTTGTTTGCTATACATGTTGTCAGTGGTGGCTCCAAAACTTCCGAACTCAAGTTAACTAATTCTGACAATTTCGTGGCATTGACGTTTATCGGAGGTACCTTCCTTGTCTGAACAGAGCAGTCTCCCAGCTGGTCATCATCTAGTGATGTTCCTCTAAGCTTTAGAATGATTTCCACAGCCTCAGTTCGCTCTTTGGTACATTGGCTGCAGAGTATTGCTTGCAAAACTGCCTCTGGCCTAGCATACCAAGCGGACCTTCTCACCACAGGTAACACGATGTCCACCACTACTTTCCTTTGGGTTCTCAGTAGCTGTAATTGAAACAAGATGTGGTTGGGCCCCTCCATCCACATTGGATTAAGTTTTACATTGAACCAGTGAGGAAGATAAAACCCACTAATAAATTCAACAATCAACATCAAATTCTGTAGCATTTTGCCCTTCAGTGCATGTTTGGAAACCCAAATCCTGCAGAAACGAATCGCTGTAGTTAACCAACGACTGTGACTTACGGGTCCAATCTCCAAGAGAGCCAGATTTTGAGGCAACTATCCTGATCTGATTGCTTGAACAATACGATAAGCGTAAGATTGATCCGTGCTGAGGTCTTTGATAACTTCTTCAGACAACACTGGAAGGGGAGGGCCTACTTCGACCTTTGGAAATTTTGTATTTATTTCTAATTCCGTTGCTTCATCTAGCCTGTTGCCAAGGGGGCCTGACCACTTGTTGCTCTTTGTGGAACCATCAAGTTCCTGGATGAGACGACGAAGAGGTAGTTCCCCTGTGTGCAAATCACATACAATCCAAACAAGCCTTCTTCCAAGTTTTTTCTCTAAATGCGTCATAACACCGCCGTGCCATCCAGTGTTCACCGCAGTTGAGTCTCCACCAACAGCCTGCAGTGAACTGTCAAGTCTTCTTTCTAGAAGCCAACATATTATTTGATCAGCAATTGCCTCTGCATGTTTCTTGCCTTCTACTTCTGCTTCAGGAACAAAGTGAAACAAATAGCGGCCACCAGGTTCGGAACACACAGAGTAGTGTTCTTCTTTGATGAGACCGGGAAACTTTCTGTCCATTCCCTCTACCTCTAGGAGAACTTTTGTGTCATCTCTTCTTCCATCAAACAAAAGGCAAGAGAGACCTTCCTCCTTCAAATCTTTTTCATGCTGATCAGATATTTCCTTCATTATTTTTTCTTGTGCTCTTCTTATCTTATTATGATCTATCACTAAGGATGTATCCTCTCGGCTGATGAGGCCTGCATCTATCCAAGCGGCAGTGGCAATCTCTGCAGTCTCTCGTAGCCCCGTATGGTGGCGAATACTGGCAAGGGCAATGTTTGAGATGTCTTTAGTGTTGTATTTCATTCTCTTCGGCGAAGATTCAGATGGTATTTTGGAGCTATCATCTGATGTTGCTTCTTTCTGTTCATCTGAAGAGCTTTCAAAGAAGTGAGAAACCTCTTGATAGAGCTCTTCATCTCTTTGGGTGGCTTCTTCACTCTTCTTTTTCTTCCTTTCTTCCCTCTCTCGGATTTTCTCTTTTTTCTTAGCAATAACAATCTGTTTTTTGGTTTCTGAATAATCTGCCGAACCAATCTGCATACTTCCTTGGCCTCCTGCCTTTGTTCTCTGCGCCTTTATGAAAGCCAGCTCCAAAACAGGGATCTTCTTCTCACGAGGACAGCGACAATCAATGTGAGGGTGAGGTTCTCTTCTGCATGAGGGGAACAATTGGCTTTAGAACACAACTCTATGGGACACTGGCAGTTAAAAATGTCAAGAAGAGTATCAAGTGTGTGCAGAAATTTATTTTTCTTTGCTAGTTTTCCTTTACAAAGTGATGTCTCAACTGCTTTGTGCCACAGCTTTGTTAATTTTAGCTCAATAGTTCCATACTGATTGAGTACAGGTGGTTTGACTAACACATTAGCTTTTTTCCACTGATGCAGAAGAGGGGGAATCATGTCCCTTATGAGCTCTTTCTCTGTGTAGTTTCTTCTATCCTTTGTATTTTGTTCACGAAGGAGTAACCCTAGTCTCAGCATGTCTCGCACTGTTGGTAGTTCTGATACGGGAAGCTCCTTGCCTGTACCGACTAACAGGCTCAAGTGGCATGACGACTGACCTCTTGTCTTCAATTTTGGCATCTTTGGAATATCTGAAAAGAAAGAAAAACATTTAAGTATTTTATATCAATTACGATGTTTCAAAGTTTAGTCATTCGATGTTCTAAATTCAATAAAAAAATATTTCATGGGATTACAACATAATTAGACAGAAGAATATGATAATAATAAATAATTGTAATAATCAATAATCCATACTTAGAGTTAAACTGTAGTATTTGTCTAGTAGAATAACTATGAAGTAGGTACAAGAGCAATAACAGCAAACCACCGTCTATGACATCTAAGAGGCAACTGAGGACTGAGAGTGAGGGACAGTTCTATTCATGTTGTGACTTGTACATTGTACAACAACTATATGATCTTGAAAACACCCCATATGCGATCAGTGGGATAATTCTGTGGCAGATGAATAGTTAATCAATTTGTCCTATTATTTCGTAAAAGAGTCAATTTCTGAAACTTTAAGGTAAAACTGATGTAGGTAAGGGTTATTTTATTGCATTTTGGTTGGCCAATTTCAAGTTTTCACATGAAAAGACACTATATTTTCGCTACCAAAATTGATTTGAAAAAAGTTGACAAAATTGACACACCCTAATATACAGTATACAGAGACATGTAAGAAGTAAATAGACAGCCCAGATTTTGCTGTAACAATTTGGCGTAAAAGATTCAACAATTCTGATCGTGTTGCTGGTTTTTTGGCTTTTTACGTAAAGTCTTGTCTAGTATTGCCCACACGTGTTCTATGGGGTTCATGTCAGGGGACTGACTCGGCCAAGGAAGTCGTTTGATTCCATTTCGCTCCTCCCATCCTTTCGTCTTTTTTGCAGTGTGGCATGGGGCTCCATCTTCCATGAACAGGCAGCTGTCTTTTTCAATTTGACCACTTGAGAATATTGGCATAAGTCCTTCTTCAAGGATAGAAATGTAGGAAACGAATATTAGTCATAATAATGGCAAAAAAATGGATGCATACATTTTACCATAAAATTAAGGGTGTCTATTTACTTCTTGCATGACTCTGTATAGTATACTGTATATACACCTTTCAACATTTCAATTATTCCGTGCGATGATTCTTCATTTCACAAAGGTTAAGCTTGTCGCCCCTCCTCTCGATCTGGCCTGGTGAAGTAGAGAGTTGGTTTCATGTACTCTCCACCTCACATAGCCAGGTACACCGGGCTCATCGGGGATTGTTCTAAGCCAGGCGTCTAATCTTCTTTTGAAGATGTCCACCGCAACACCACTCGTGTTCTTTAGTTCTGTGGGCAGCTGATTAAACAGTCTTGGTCCTCTCACAACAAAGCTATTTTCTTTCAGGGTTAAGGATGTTCCCTCTCTAGCCTTTAATTTGAGAACACAACACAGTCTTCCTTTTCTACTTCCCACTGTTGTATGGGGAGTTATAGGGTTCACAGTAAGATTAGGGGCTAGTTTCTCCATTATTTTCCAAGTGTAAATAATGGTGTATCTCTCCTCCTATCTCTTCTCCTTTCCAGTGAATATAGGTTTAATTTGCGTAACCTTTCCCAGTAATTTAATTCTTTGCACCCATTGATCTTGGCTGTGAAGCTTCCCTAAATCCGTTCTAGCTGTCTAATGTCTTCTTTTTTATATGGGGATGTTAGGACCGAGCAATATTCCAATTTGGGTATGATCAGTGTTTTCAGTAGAGGAATCATTATATTCCTATCCCTTCGTTTAAAGGGTCCCAGTATCTGCCCAGTTATTTTCTTAGCTCTGTTTACTCCTATCTTATTTTGTGTTTCAAATTTCGCATCATCATTACAACAAATAAATCTTTGGCTTTAGAATTTCTCTGAATTTCCTGTCCATTTGGGGTATAGTATTCCATGGATTTTAGGTCCTCCCTTTTTCCGTACCGTAACAACTGAAATTTCCCAGTGTTAAACTTCATATTGTTGTCTTCAGTCCACTTGTAGATTCTGTCCATGTATGTTTGTAGAGATCCTATATCCTCTGGGTTTCTTATTTTTCCACTGATCTTTGTGTCATCGGCAAAGGAGGTTACTGTACTATCTCTGGTAACGTCCTCATCTATGTCAGTTAGCATGATTATGAAGAGTAGTGGAGCTAATACTGTTCCTTGTGGTACTGAGCTGAGGACTTGCTGCTGAGGACTTGCCGCCGTTCACTAAGGAAATTATATATCCATTTCCCTACTTTTCCTGTTATTCCCATATATTTCAGTTTATGTATTATGATTCCATGGTCACACTTGTCGAACGCTTTGGCAAAGTCTGTGTATATTACATCATAGCTTTCATTGCTTTCAAATGCATCAATAATGTAGTGTTCCATTAGTTGTGATAGGCTTGATCTGCTTGACCGAAGTCCATATTGGCTATCATTTAATTTTTTCTGAGTTTCCAAAAAGTCATAGATGTTCTGTCTAACTATTCTTTCATATATTCTAGTGAAATGAGATGTAAGCGACACTGGCCTCTAGTTTTTGGCCTCGGATCGATTTCCTTTAAATATTGGGACTATGTTTGCGCTCTTCAGGATGCCAGGTATTTCTCCCGTGTCTAGTGATCGATCGTCTCCATATCCATTATAGGGGCTCAGCGATTGCATTCTTGCAGTTTTTGATCAGCGTTGCATTCCATTTGTCCAGTCCTGCGGCTGAGTGTGCTTTTAGTTTCCTTATAACTTGTGTAATATCATCTGTCGTAAATTCGAAGTCCGTTATACTTTCCCCTTGTAGTTCTTCTTCAAAGAACGCATTTCTATCGCATATCAGTTTGTCAATTTTTGGGATACTGAAAGATGATTCGTACTGAGCTCTTAATATTTCAGATACTTCTGTCAGATATCAGATAAAGCACTGTCTTCATTTTTTAATGGTTCGATAGTCGTGTGATTTTTGGACTTCCTTTTTGCAAAGTTATAGGAGTACTTTGAATTAACCTTTATCGCTTCTATAGCGTCGTCGTCTTCTTTTTCTGTATGCTTCTCAATTAGTTCCTGTATGACGCAATCTATACTCTGCAGTTTATCATTTAATATTTTTCTGATGTTGTTGTCTTTTCAGTTACTTTTTGCAGTCACTCTTTTTCTCTTTCGAAACAATGACCTCTTTTGTCTCTCGAACCTGCTTCTCTTTCCTCTTTGTTGTATTTTTGGGACATGTCTTTCCACAATTTCCAGCGTCTTCTCCTCTAAGGTCATTAGCATCTCTTCCGTTGTCTTAGCCTTGAAGGAGGTTTACCAATCTATTACTTCCATGTTAGATGCAACACCTTCCCAGTTTATAGCTTTGGAATGAAAATTAAAAATTTTGAATTTGCTTCTTTCTCTTGTTCGTGTTCTTTCCTTTCCTGCTGATTTTATATTGGTTGTTATTTCAATAATGTTGTGATCCGATATTATAGTTGGGAATATTTCTACGTTATCAATTAGGTTGTTGTTGTTTGTGAATACCAAATGTAGGCAGTTGTTTTTTCTTTTGTTTTCTGTTATTTCTTGTGTTAACATAAATTCATCAACTAGAGCTAGTAGCATTTTTACCTGCTCCTGGTCTTCCCGTGTGCCCCCTTTGTCCTGGTGTATACATATATTTTTTCTCATCTTTATATAGTTCATGAATGGAAAATTAAAATCACCACAGAGAAAAATATTTAGGGTTGGAGAATGTAGATCTTTTACCTAGTTTCTGACATCTGTAATGGAATCTGAGAATTCTGAAGTTGGCATGTTCGGGGGTCTGTACATTACAATTATTAGCATATTTAATTTTTCAACTTTTGCTGCTACACATTCTACGTAGCTGTTTGAAGTACTTATAGTCATTTCTGCCATATGCCTTTCGCGTGTGTAAATAGCACATCCTCCTTTAATTCTCACTGTTCTGTCAGTTCGGAGTATGTTACAGTTGTCAATTTGCATTTCTTTTTATTCAATACAGAACTCACAGTTTTCACACTTCGCCTGGTAGTCCTTTTGATTGGTTTCCGTGAGGTATGCAAAGTCTGCTCCTGTTTCTTGCATGACTCTTTTCAGGTATAAAGCTTTGTCCGGGGAATGGTTTGATTTAAGGCCCTGAATGTTGGCTAGGATTATTTTTATTTTTTCTCTATCGTTTTTATATACATGTGGGGTGGTACCGATTTCGTTGCCTTGTGATCCTCCGAGAATTTTCCTCTCTTTATCTGTTTCGATACCCGATAGAACTTGATGTCCGGGAAGGATAAGTAAGTAAGTACCATATTAAAGGTTACAAACTTTTTACAAGATAGAAGTGGTAAAATGGGAGGGAGTGTACTCTAATACTGTAAAGAAAATCTTTGCCCAGTTCAAAAGACGGGTTAATGCCAGTGACCAGTTAGATACGAGTATAAATATTTCGGAAATTAGCACTAATAACTCAATCTTTAATTTTTGGGTTGTATATAGACTTCCTTCACAAGGAGTAGAATTAGACATTGAAATGTATAACATTTTAAGTAGCATAGTTACGCATACGGAATCAATTACACTGGTCAACAAAGTTTTTGCCAGAGATATTTTTACTTGAACTATATGTAATTTTTTACGTTGTTTACGGAAATGAAAACAGAATTTGTCTATCACCCGCAGTTTTAGAGTGACACACGAATTTACATTACTTAACATTTAAGTCAGAAGAGGAAGGGGGCGGGGTCTTCCCCTTGCTCCTCCTCTGCTTATAAGTTGCTGCAAGTCACTGTTGACTTTCATTTGTCAGTTACTCACTTGATTTCGCTCAGTGAACATCGTGCATTTTATTCGTGGGTTTCCTTAATCATTCGTATTGTTTCATGATAGAATGCCACATAATTGTGTCAACCATCCAAACTGTTTCTGTTATTTGTACGGAGAGTTAACTTTTAAATCTCAAAGGCGAAATTTCACCCCTCTCGTCAAAAAAGCATACAAACTTTATTTTGGTTGCAAGGTAGGGGATCAGGACAAGACGTGGGCACTTCATATATGCTATATTACGTGTTTAAGACTTCTGACAGGCTGGCTAAATGGGTCTCGTTAAATGTTATTTGCTGTTCCTATGATATAGAGTGAGCCGAAAGACCATTTAACGGATTGTTAGTTCTGCTTAACAAATAAACTAGGCATTACTGCAAAATCTAAACATATGGTACAATACCCAAATTTATCATCAGCCATAAGGCCTGGTTTACATAATAAACATTTGCCAGTACCAGTACAATGTAATGACGAAGCTCAACATAGTTTATTGACGGACGATGTTGATCCAATGTTTGAGCCATCTTGTTCATCGACAGAGCCTCAATTAATATCTCAAGCAGACCTGAGCGATCTTGTCCGTGATCTGAAATTTCAAAAGATCAATCTGAACTTTTGGCTTCCAGATTGAAAGGTTGGAATCTTCTAGAAAAAGGCACTAAGATATCTTTTTATCGCAAGCGTCGAAGAGACTTTCTACCCTTTTTTCCAGGAAGACAATTTAGTATGCTGTAATAATGTAGACTCCCTCATGAAAATCCTTGTCCAACAACATGATCCAAATGAATGGCGACTATTTATTGATTCCTCGAAGTGGAGTTTGAAAGCTGTTTTACTCCATAATGGAAATAAATATCCTTCAGTTCCAATAGCACATGCCATTCATATGAAGGAATCATACAATCATACAACAATATGCACCTGCTTGTGAAACATATCCAATATGATAAATACTCTTGGTATATCTGTGGAGACTTGAAAGTGATTGCACTTCTCCTTGGTTTACAACTGGGTTATACGAAATTCTGTTATTTCCTCTGTGAATGGGACAGCCGAGCACGGGAAAGCCATTACTCAAAGAAACAATGGCCACCTCGACAAGCGTTGATTTTAGGGGATAAAAATGTCACCAGTCCACCTCTGGTTAATCAAAAAAAAAAGTTTTTTTTGGCCACCACTATATATTAAACTTGATTTAATAAAAAATTTTGTTGAGGCTATGGATCAAAATGGTAGAGGGTTTCTCCACTTGAAACAGAAATTTCCGAGGATCAGTGAGGTCAAAATCAAAGAAGAGATATTTGTGGGCCCGCAAATTAGAGAAATCATGAGAGACAGCGCGTTTGATGAAACTTTAAGTGAAGTTGAAGGAGCAACTTGGAGAGCATTTAAAGCAGTGACCACAAATTTCCTCGGAAACTTCAAGGCCGAAAATTACGAGTCACTTATTGAAGAACTTCTCAAGGACTAGAAAGTCATGGTGTGCAACATGTCGTTAAAAATTCATTTTCTTGACTCACATCTCGAATTCTTCCCGAAAAACTTAGGTGATGTTAGTGATGAGCATGGGGAACGCTTTCATCAACAAATATCCACGATGGAGAAGCGAAACCAGGGCAAGTGGAGCCCCAGCATGTTGGCTGACTACTGCTGGACATTGTCAAGGGATGGCCCAGAGGCGAAATACAAGTAAATCATCAGTAGCTACATTTTAGGCGAGTTCAATATGCATTTTCTACTTTGTTATTGCTATTACATCTATAAATTAGTCCAAATTTCATTTACGATTCACTCAATATTGGTGGGTGATAGACAAATTCTGAGGTCATTTTTTAACTCAGCGATAAAACACCTGTAAGATCCACCCATTTTTGTTCATGTGACAAAAAAAAGTTCTTTTTTGTCATTCAATGTTATTGTCGGGGGGTTTTACTGCCCAAACAGTAATTTTATTACCTTAAACAGTGATACTGTGGATTTATATTTGACAGATTTTCTAAGTAACATTTTTTTTTTTCAAAAAGTGTTGGAGCCGACCGCGGTGAGAATATTTTAGACGTAGTTTTAACAACAAATGATAATTTAATTCAGAATATAGATGTCGGAGAAAGTTTATGCAATAGCGATCATAGCATGATACGTTTTTCGGTTAATGTTAAAACTTCTAGAGAGTTAAATAGCTTCATGGGGCCTGATTTTAGAAGAGCAAATTTCAATGAATTTAGAGCTTCATTAATATTAGTAAATTTGGATGACCTGTCAGCGGTAGAGTGTTCATAGCATGTGGGATAATTTCAAGAATATATTCATAAATTTAAACGAGCGCTCTCTACCGAGGAGAGTTAAGCGAGGTGAATTGAATGCGCAACCTAAATGGTGAAGAAGGAATATACAGAGTGACCACAAAGTCCCTTTGCTGTGAAATTACAGCATATCTGTGTGTTGCCCTTGTTTTTCATGCAAAGGTACTTTGTGGCCATCCTATAGGAAACGCAATCACGGATAGAAATGAAGCTTATAAGAGGTATAAAAGGGACCGTGCGCGGCAGCACTTTCAAACTTATATCACTCACGTAGAAATGTTAAGCGTTTAATTAGATGTGCTAAAGGGGGTTTTGAAATTCAAGTAGCCAGGGCCGTAACTAATGGTAATCTCCAGGGGAGGCTACTGGTAATATTGAGGAGGCTACATAGTACCAATAATATAGGGAATTCTTTGTAAAAATAAAACATATGTTAAAGTTAAAATTTTATATATACGTATTTATTGGGCCAGGTCAATAGACAATTACAAAACTGAATTATAATTCTAAAACTATTTGGTAAACAACGTGTTAGAATGTAGAAAGTTTAAACAAACGAAACATGACTTAGATACAGTACAAAATACAAATTGGTAATAATTATAAAATAGTATAATGCATTGTGGTAATTTTTCTTTTATTCGAATCTAATAGTTATTGAAAAATAAACATCAACAGAAACATTGCTTCCAAATTTAAAAACAAAATACGGTACTTCAGTAAACTAATAAAAAAAATTAAAATTACTTCAAAACATTAAATTTTCATTAAATTTTCTTAAAAGGATATCCATATTGATTGTTTTTGTGCGTTCTGTCTCAAATGCCAGTCTAACTAAATTTGCCATTCGTTGGTGACACATTGCCAGTCTTTGGGGACGATTTATCCTGGTTAAAACTGAAAAAGTGGATTCCCATGTCGCAGTGCTGCATCCACATATTTTAGTAGCTGCCAATAAATTATAAGTGTCTTGAAAAGCAATCCTTTGTTCAAAAATCTCATCGAAAGCCACCACGTCTGCTTTCTTTTCTGTTTGGTTTTTAGAAAATTTCTAACAACAGATATTTCTTCTTGCGATGGAATTTTAATGTTGAGGGGGAGGCTCAAAATTTCCAGGGGAGGCTCAGCTACCCCTGGCGGCCCCGAAGATACGGCCATGCAAGTAGCTCGTGAATGTAAAACAAACCTAAGATATTTTATGATTACTGGGCCACTGGGTGGTAACTTAACAAATAACTGCGGGCGATAGCAATAATTTTAAATGATTTTTTACATTTTTACCCAAAGCACCGAAAAGAGTTAAAGAATGAAATACCTGATCCCTTACTTCTAATATTTAATAAATCTTTATCGCAGGGGGTTGTTCCTTCGGATTTTAAATTGGCCGGTTTAACTTTAATCTTTAAAAAAGGAGATAAACAGAGGCAGAAAACTATAGGCCTATTAGTTTAACTTATATAATTAGAAAGCTTTATAAAACAAAACCAACATGTGTTTCGAAGAAATAAATCTTATTTAATAAATTTATTGGGATTCTTTCCTGACGTCATCAGTATTATGATTGTAGTAGAGCTGTAGATATAATATATTTAGATTTGCAAAAAGCATTTGACAAAGTCCGGCATAAACGATTGTTATAAAAACTTAAAGCTCGCGGAATAATAGGTCAAGTTCTTAATTGGATAAATAACACTGGGTAACAAAATTTGAAAAGTTTTCTGTTTATTGTGATTTTTCTGTCGTTTCTTAATGATTTCGGGGCGCTGATTCCAAAAATGAAATTGGTTTTTCTCTATCATCAACCGTTTCAAAAATATAGGTTATCACACTTTTCATATGGCAAAGTATATAAAGAAGGCTAACATAAATATTTTCTGAAAATAAAAACACTATTGGAAATTAATGTTTATTGAGCTAAAATTGTTTGACAAACCCAAAATGGTGCAAAGGATATAATATATATCATGAGGAGAACCGATAAGAGAATAACAAGCCTCGTTATGCAGTGTGCGTTCCTTAAAAATGCACTGAAGAACGCGACTTCCGCGTATGAACATTCTTATCCTTTCTGATCAGCGACCATATGTAGTCTCCCATCATGGAAGCATCCCAATGGCCCTGGTACCTTTTCTCCATCGTTTGAATATCTTGATGGAATCTTTCGCCATGTCTTCACTCACATCGCCGGTTATCACGAAAAAAATCTAGATGTGAATGCAGATAGTGTAATTTTAAAGACATACGGCACCCCATTTTGCCATAGCACTTAATCAAGTTTGACACTAACTCCTTATAGTTTGGTGCTTTATGGTTGCCTAAAAACCCACGAACCACATCACGAAAAGCACACCAAACCTCTTTTTCGATCGGAGTCACCTTGGCTTCAAGGTTCTTTGAATTCAACAGCGCCTTGACTTGTGGTCCTACAAAGATGCCAGCCTCAGAGAGTTTAGGGAACATGACCCGAATCTGTTGGAAAACTTCCCCTCCAAAATCTAACGCAGTTACAAACTGCTTAATTAGACCCAACTTAATATGGAGAGGTGGTAGCAGAACTATGTCAGGCTTCACAAGAGGTTCCCTGAGTACATTGTACTTTCCTGGTTGCAGTCCTTCACGTGGAGGCCACTGAACTCTTTTATAGTGCTCAGTTGAAGCCCTGCTATCTCACAGGCAAAGAAAACATGAATATTTAGTAAACCCTCCTTGTAAACCTAACAGGAAACCAATCATTTTGAAATCACCACACACGTCCCAGTTATATTGTTCATACCTGATTTGAGTGAGCAGTTGTTTGATATTTTCATAGTCCTCTTTCATTTGAACAGAATGTGCAACTGGTATAGATGGATATTTGTTCCCATTGTGGAGTAGAACAGCTTTTAAACTCCGAGTTGAACTGTCAATAAACAGGCGCCACTCTGAGAGTATATGTGTTAACCCAATAGCTGTGAATAGACCATTAACCTCGCTGCAATAACAGAGAGAGCCATTGACATCATAGAACCTTGCAAACTCTTCATGCCGCTTTTGGTATACACTGCTCTTGCAGTCTTCTCCAAGCAAATTCCACTCTTTGAGTCTGGAGGTCAGAAGCTCAGACCCTGATTTCGTCAGACCCAAATCTCTAATTAAGTCGTCCAATTCCCTCTGATTGAAAAGTGAGGGTTTGTACTGAAAGTTACTGTATATTCTTCATCATGACTGTCCTCACCAGCCGACATCTCAGATGAGCTAGCTGCATCCTCATTTTCAACCTGCAAAGCAAAGAAACAAAATATAGGCAGAGATATATATGTAGAAGAGCATCAGCACTAAGAAAAATCGACACATAATGACCCACAGTCTGTAAATACAGAAGGTAAAGTAATGGATAGATACCTGTTCTGGTGGACGTGGTATTGGAAGACCTTCGCAATGTGGTACAGGAGCTATGGACGACGCTATGCTTGGATACTGAAGAGTCTGCCTTCCTTTAACTTTCCTGTACTTAGAAACATCTACCATGCAGTAGTATCAATCGTCGTGGTGGCTCTTTGGTTCTCTCCATATTCTTGGTACTGCAAAGGGCATTGCCTTGCGTACTCCCCGCAGCCACCCTTCAAGTGTGGAGCGGCAGCTTCCACAGATCACATGGGGTGCCCAGGGCTTATCTTGGTCACCCATAGGCATACCAAAATAGAGCCGATACGCGATCCAGAACTTGGTGCCTTTCACAATCTTGTGCGATACTTGCTTGGGGCCTATGTAATACCCACAAACGTAGCAGAATATATCCAGCGAGTGTTTACAAGCTCTAGTTGCCATTCTCTTTACCAAACTGTACTACATTAATCTTAACCTGCAGATATAGAGAGAAGAGTTATTAAATCTGCAACAGATTCCAGATTCCAGGAAAAAGATGTATTCACAACACTGAAATAATGTTCGCAATAAAAAAGGATCGATAACACTCAAATCGTCAGCACAGAGAAGCACAGAAACACAGTACCTCAGTGCTGGTAACCATCAGACAAACAACCTGCTTTCTTTGTGTGCTCACACTTACTGACTTCTCAGACTCTGCGCTCTTCTTTATATAGCACAGTGGAAGTTTCGGGCAATTTCTAGAGCAAGAAACTGTCAACGAACATCCGGATTGTTCTCAGCAATTCCTGATTATTCTGATATTGCTGCGCCCATAATAACATTATACTGATAAAACATGAAAAATGGATTATCTCTGAAACCATTGATGATACACACAAACCAAGGCCAGATTTGGACTCAGCGCCCACAAATGCATATAAAAACATAAAAAATTCTATATAAACAGAATCAGTGTTACACAGTGTGATTGATAAGATGGCAGTAATTAATGGGAATGAGGCAGGGTGGGTTAATATAACTAGCGGTGTTCCGCAAGGGTCTATTTTGAGACCAGTTCTTTTTATAATATACGTTAACGATTTTGATGTGAATTTAGTGAGTAAAATTTATAAATTTGCCGACGATACTAAAATTGCAGGTAAAGCAATTTGTTTACTAGATAGAATCTACAGCGCGATCTTAATAATTTAGTAGAGTGATAAAATATGTGGCAAATGATATTTAATGTATAAATGTAAAGTCATGCATGTAGGTTACCATAGCAGTATATTTAAGTACACTATGAGAAATAGTGTTAAACGAAGCCTCTGAGGAAAAAGATTTGGGTGTCTGTTACTAAAGATTTAAAATTCTCAAAACAATATTCAGTCGCGAGCAGTTAATATGATAAAGTATTGGGTTTTATTTCTCGTAATTTGAATATAAATCTAAACATATATTTTGCCATTATATAATTCGCTTCTTAAGCCTCATTTAGAATATGCTGTGCAGTTTTGGTCGCCCTTTATGAAGAAGGATATAAAACTGGTAGAAAGGGTTCAGCGTCGCACAACAAAGTTCATTCCAGTGTTACGTAGTAAACCATACGAAGATAGACTCAAAGAGCTGAATTTATATGTGCTTGAGCCTAAGCGTTTAACAGGTAAATTAATTCAGGTATTCAAAATTTTAAGTCGTTTTGATAGCGTAAATTATGAGAATTTCTTTAACTTGGACAATAGGACTATGACGAGAAACAATGGTTTTAAAATTGGGGGTAAAAGATTTAAGAAAAACGTTGCGAGGGGGTTCTTCACCTATAAGATATCGAGAGTTGGAATAGCCTACCCGCGTGGTTGTGGCAAGCACTTCAGTTAATACAGTACGTTTAAGAATAGGTTGGATAGGTATTTTAATAGCAGCAATTTGCATTAAAGGTCGGGTAAATTGGGGCTGAGATTTTTAGATAGTATAGGGCAGGGGTGGGCAACCCTGTCGCCAATCGCCACAAGTGGCAAATTGGCCATGAGATTGTACATGTTTTGAATAAACTTTTTAAACAGTTTTTCTTTTTATATTTCGATTTATCAACCTAGTTTCTCAATTTATGTATGGTGTGGCAAATTTTACTTTTCATTCACCGCACGCACCTGTGGCACCTGTGGCTACATTGAACAAAAGGTTGCCCACCCCTGGTATAGGGAGTGGCCGGGTCTTTTCGGTTTTAGGTCCGGCATTGGATTTTTTCCATGTTTTTGATATAGACGTAGATATTTACGCTGATTCCTTTTCTGCAATCCGTTTCTTGGAGAAAATAAACACGAAAAAAGTTATGGCCCAAAACTTGTATTCAAATATCCACCTATACTTAACCTAACCTACCCTAACCTAACCTAACCTAACCTAGCCTACCCTAACCTACCCTACCCAAACCTAACCTAACCTAACCTAACCTACCCTGCGTATGAACGCATCGAACAGCTCGAAGGGTACAGCTTCAGTCACAAAACAGTGAACCACAGCGAAAATTTCGTGGACCCTTCAACTGGAGCACACACGCAACGGATAGAGTCGACGTGGAACCAACTCAAACGCGGTAACAAGCGCAGGTGTGGTACGCACTCTAGTGCGCCAAATGCTGAACGATATTGCGTAGTTTGGCAAGTAGCAAACTTTGGTTTGTTTCCGTTGTGTTCTGGAAACCTGTAAACGTAATAAACTTACATATAACTTTTTTCGTGTTTATTTCTCCAAGAAACGGATTGCGGAAATGGAATCAGCGTAAAAATCTGCGTCTATACCAAACATACGAAAAAAATCCAATGCCGGACCTAAAACCAAAAAGATCCGAGTGGCCAATTTTATTTGTTTTAAATGTAGTGCGAGGTGCTGATCGGATCTGGTTACAGAGCACTGGAAGTTCTCAAATGATACCCCCATTGGTAGAGACGGGAAGCTTGATAGGAATTCTCGGAAGTCTAAACCTCCGAATAGCTAATTAAGTATAAATGATGGCTACTCTTTAAGTACATAGTGTTTATTTATTACGATAGAAGCAGTGGTTTCCTTTAAAAGATGTAAATACAGTAGAAGGTGCTGGTCTGGTCCCGATGAAATGGGAGTTGTCTTTGTGAGAACGCTCGGGAGTCAAACCAAAACTTCCGAATAAGCCTACAAAGGAGGGTTATAAGGGGAATTGGTTGGGGTGGAGTTGAGGTGGTGATGTTCCCCTTCGATCCTAAATGTAGTAGGAGCCGCTGGTTGGGTTTGGTATCAGAGCACTGGAAGTTACCAAATGATGGGAATTCTCGGGAGTCTAAACCTCTGTATAGCAAATTAAATTTTTTGGGGAAGCCACACCTCTCTGCCCTTCTTCCTTTCCTTTGCTCGCTTTTTATTATTATTAAAAGGGAGCTGCTTCAGGGAGGGCTAGTTAAGATAGAGTAGAAGTTGTATTGTTCCCTTTGTAATAAATGTAGTAGGAGGCGCTGGTCGGGTTTGGTTTCAAAGCACTGGGAGTTCTCAGATGATGGGAAGCTTCATGAGATCTCTTGGGAGTCAAACCCTCCAAACAGTCATACTCATCGCCAGGAAAGCTACTTATCCAGCAAACACACTACGTAAATACAACGTTGTACCCTGGTTGAATCTTGGTCATGTCAGAAATTGACGTTGTGCTGACGTAGTCACAAAGTAAAACGTAAACGTTATATTGCAACGTTGGTACAACGTTGCATAGTGACGTTGTATACACGTGAACTACAAGTAAACTTCTGACGTAATTTTTTGTATGTAGCACAGATGTTGTCTGCAGGTAAGGTTTTTACATCCATAAGTATCGTATTACATTAGCTTTTGTTACAAAATTGTAACGGACTTACATAAGGCATACTACTGTTTCAAATAGGGTGCCTTTGTTGGACGAAATTCTAACCTTCAGACGTTAAGACAACGTTGTATCTACGTAAAGTTTAAGTAATATCACAACGTTGTGAAGACGTAAGTGAGACCACACAAATTTACGTTGTATCTACGTCACAGTGCTAAAATGCAACCTTGTGACAACGTCGTATCTACGTAAAATTGTTAGCTGGTTAGTTATATGATAAGCTTTAATGGCAGGATATAAATCCCATAACATAGTACAATATTTTTGACGGTAATAAGCGTTAAGGTAAATCAAACAATAATACATTTAAAAAACAAACAAACTAAAAATTATGACTAAGAGAGATAAACATAAGACACGTACTAAAACAAGTAATAATAATAATAACAATAATAATAATAATAATATTAATAAAACATACCCGCTGCTGAGACTACAAAAATGATGATAGTGATAATGACAATAATGCTGTTTGTTGGCAGGAAACAGATACCCCAACCTAAAAAAAAGGTACAGTATCCATGAAGGTAATCAACGCTACAACAAATTAAACACTAACTTTAAAAACAAAAACAAAAAAAGACTACGGTAATAAAGAAATAATACACGTAAGAAGACGGGAAATAATAATAAAAATAGTAATAGCAGGTTCATAAAAATAAAAAGTACATGTAATGGGATGGCTAATGCAGGAGTTAAGTGGAACTGTAGACACACGCTTTCATACCAAGAGGTCCACAGTCCAGACATCATAAAGCAGGACTGATTAGTAGCTTCGACAATTGGATTGTCTGAGTTTTTAATTCTTCGCATTTGAGTGTATCGGGCACGTCTTGTTACCTCAGGAGGGGGTCGGAACGTTGGTGTTAGCGAACACTTGAAAGGCTGAGCATCTTGGTGGTAACTTGTGTAGCAAACTATAGGATCTGTTGTAAAACAAATTGAGGGTTCTGCAGTAGCCTTTTTCATAATTAACCCAAAGTTGGTGCCTATAAGTATTAGTGAAGAAAGTACGAAAAACAGTGTCTTTGGCTTCGCTTGTACAGAATTTGAAGTTCCATATAATCATGTTTACCTTAGCACAGTATCTTCGATATTGTTTCCTTATGTCTGAATCGTCACTCAGGGAGCTGGTTTACAGTTTGACCCAGATACTTAAATTCTTGTATCTACTTTATGGGTTAATCTGTCAATTTGAAACTAATATCAGCTCTTTGGTTTGAGCTTTTGGGATAGAATTAATGTCATGGTTCTGAGAATATGATTCACAAATTTTTATAAGACGATAGTTATACTAGAACCTTAGTTTTAAATATTGTATTCAAGTTTCGCAATAAAAATAAATAAATTTTGCACGATAAATAGAACTTATACATTATGCATTATTATTCCCCATTATACATGGACAATTCTTAAAATGTAGGACTGTCCAGTTTGAGGTACTCTCTGGACCAGTGCTCCTTTATGTTTGTTTAAAAATTTCCTCCTACGCTTAGTCCTCCCCCGACTCTGATTGTATAGTGCCTCACATAGCATGATCAACCATCGAGCAACTCATCTTTTGATCACTTGCCTTATAAACATCTATAGATGGGAGACTCTTGACTTCACCGTAGCAGCAACGGGTGATTACCCACGAAACACTTTCATTCTCCATAAGGGACAAGTACATGAGGATTGGGGATAGATAGAGACCCCCCCCCACTGATATTCCTCCCCGGAAAGATATTTTCTCTACTCTCGTGGTGGCAGCACACCGTACTGAACAACTCAGTATATCATTTGCCACATAAACACTTTTCACAGCGGGAGACCCATATTGAAACTCGCGACATTCAAAGAGTTGGCAAACAAATACACATGATAGACATCCAATTACAGAAAACATGGTCAGACACTCGCCTGCCTTGTTAATAGGCTGGATAAGTTTTTACCAAAATGCATAGTATTATTTGGGTAATTCATTTACTTTATCTATGTAATTCCTATGCGAAGCACTGTGACTTTGGCAAGCTACGGAGAAGTGATGCAACGACGAAATGATGACTTCTTGTACATAATAAATAAATAAAAAATTCCTTAAAAAAATTCATGGCGTAGATTGGAGTAGTAGTTTAGTATTCATGCTATCCTTTATTTTCCGTTGTCTTCTAATGCGTAATGAGTACAAGCTATTATTTTCATTATACTTTTTCATACTTTCCTATAAGTCTTCTGTCACCACTTTGCTGTCAGCAGTGGCTGGCGGAAGAGAGAGAGAGAGAGAGAGAGAGAGAGAGAGAGAGAGAGAGAGAGAGAGAGAGAGAGAGCCTTGTCTGTTCTAAACTTTACTATTACTACTATTCCTGTGTGAAAGTTTTACACGCCTATAAGTGTAAGCATGGTATAAGTTTTCAGTGTTCTTTTTTTCATTACTATTTCTAACTTTTCTACTTCCTTCTTGGACTAGCCTAGAGTGGACCTTAGGGTCTTTGTTAGCCTGTATCTCTGTATCTCTCTCTTCGTCGCAATGGTGCCTCATTCTCTTTTTAGTATCGCTATTATAACGGACATTGCCCTTCTGAACAATAACTGCATGTCTCCTCCTTTAAGAAGAGCACGCAGTACCAGACTTTCGATACATCTTCATTCCTTTTCTGTCTCACTCTCTAATGCAAGGGTTAATCGGTATTTTCAATCTTTCCTCTACTCAGTCGGTCTCACTGTGGAACAATTTTCCTCAATCCATCTTTACCCATGTCTATGACTTCCAATCTTTCAAACGCAGAGTATCCAGGCATCTCGAAAAACTTGGACCGTGACCGTGGGGCGTTTTTGTGAGCATTCGCCCTTGGCCGTCCTTTCTACATAAAAATACAGACCTAGCTTAAATTACATGGTGTTTCGTATAAATGGAACCAAAGGGAGTAATAAAGATTGGAAAGGATATTGGTACCTTTATTCATAGTATTTGTTCGATGTGTTCGCCATTATTATTCATGCATTTTTGTAATATGTTTATCCAATTACGATGAACTCACAGATCACAGCTCACCATCAAAGATCCAATCTTTTTAAATTTCGATACACGCAACTGTGAGTAATGGGTTTACAATTTGGATTGGCTTCGTTAAAGTTTGCAGTTGTCTGCCACGCAGAACGTGAACCACACATTAAGATGATTTTCACTCTTTCGTCTTTGGATAACAGCATTCTCTTCAATTAATCCTCCCAAATCGGTAAAAAAAGACATTTTTAATCACTCCCTAAGGTTCCATTTAAATGAAACACCCTACAGTGTAGCCAAATCTGCCCTAATGTAACTACCCTACCCTAATACAGTGTTCCACAATCGGGGTTCGGAGTGCTTACCACTGGGTCTCCAGAAAAAATCTAAAGTAAACGCTGTTGATGATTGAAGTTCAACAAGAGCATTCTCATTAACTTCCCAGTGAGTATAATTAACGCTCAAGTATAATTATATAAATATTATATAAAAAATAAGTATAAATAGTTGTTTACAATCCCTCTGGATCCATAACTTTCTTTTTAGGTTTGTTTAACCATGTTACGGAATAGTTATACAATGCTTCCATTAAAGAAAAACTTAAAATAAAGAACACCGTTTTCGTTTATGCTAACAGAAAGGGAACAATACTTTTGTGTAGTGGTGGAGTCACAATGTCACCAAGCTCAAAAAGGTTGCGAATCACTCCCCTAACCTACTCTAGCTACGTTAAGTAGATTTAGTTGGATCATGTATCAACCCAATGTTGGTGATAAGTAAGTGGTAAGAAAAAAAAGCTACGTATGGTATTTAGTGAGTTGGAAACAGTGGGATATAAAGTGAAGAGATTTGCTTTGTAGTGTAGATGATAAGCTGTTAAATGAAGTAAAACGCTTTGTATGGGTGGTGCTCTTGTAAGAGTTAAAGTTGGGTTGTGTGACTGGTACAATATAACGTTGGAGTACGACACGACTATGCAATGTCGCCATAACTGTTTAATGTGTATCTGAATGGGATAATGAGTAAGGAGACAGCATGGATACTAGGAAGAGGAGTGAAGGAGTCTCTCAAATAGATAACACACGTTTAAACCCAAGAGAACTTTTAGTAACATATCAGAAGTAAAATAAAAAGTGATGCCAAAGCCTTTAGTCAGGTGTTTAAGTACCCGAAAGGACTTGCAATTGCTTTTTATTTTTTCTTGTGGGTGTACTACATTCATTAATTTCACGTGTTTCGTTTTGAAATTCCTTCCATGTGTGTGTGTGTGTTTCGTTATTTTTTAGGATATATTCGACATTTGTTGTGTTTAACGTATATAATAAGTTATTATATAGAGAGAGCTGTAGCTATAATGTAATATAATTGATTAATTGTACAATAATTGCTGTACTTTTCTCTGAACATATAAAATAATATCAAGCATCTAACTAATATAGAAATCAATTAGTGAATTCGTCTGCAAATAAATTCGTTATATTTTGTTGAGTTTCAGCCACAATTAGAAACCATAATTGTGTTACCAGGATGCGGGACGTGAACCCAACTCAAATGCACCCCACCGACCTCTTTCCCCAACCTCCACCCTTATAGAAAGAGATCTTTAATTAGCTTGATAACTATTTATATTAAGTTTAAAGTTTTATTAGGCATATTTATAAATGAGTAATTAAAATAAAGTAAACTAAGATGTTCATCGTTTAATGTTCAAACTTAATTATAGGAAGGTTATGCTTAAGGAACATTAATTTTTCTGCCTTTTCTGCTGCCAGTCTGTTTCTCTTTTCATCATATATTAATCCAGCACTGCTAAATAATCTCTCGCTTGGTACGTTTGTTGGAGGACAGGCTAAATGCTAAATGTTTCCTTGCAAGTTTACTCAAGTATGGATAGATATTCTGCGTATTTTTCCACCAACTAATAGGATTGTCACATGCAGCCAGGCGTTTTTCTTGGTGATAGCTCTCGATCATTTTTACTACATCTTTTGACATCGCGTAGGTCTCGTCATTGCTGCTTGACTCAAGAAACTGAGAGACAGATTCTGTGATAGATTTGCTTGTTGAAGGTGTTGGTTCTGTCACTGAAACTTTTATTCTTTTGGTGGGTGGCGAAGCGACAGATTCAAGAGATTGAAGCTCTTCAACTGCTTTGCCAAGTGATGATTTAACTCGTTATAATGTACTAGGTGAAAATAACTTAGCTTTGTAACGTGGATCTAAGTAGGTTGCAAGAGAGTAACTTCATACAAGAACAGCCTCTCGTCTTGTCGCTTGCATCACTTTTGCGCACAATGAACTAGTTCTATTAATATAGTAGAATTTGATAATTTCCGCTTATTAATGACGTTTTATCTCAACGGTCCACATCCGCACGACATCCGCAGTCCAAAGTGCGGATGCGGACGCGGATGCGGATGCGAGAAAATGTGCGGATGTTCCGCGGATGCGAGAAAATGTGCGGATGTTCCGCGGATGCGGATGCGGATGCGGATGTGACCTACATCACTAATATATATATATATATATATATATATATATATATATATATATTCAGGTGGCGGAATGGAAAGCTTTTAAAGACTCTGTGAAGGAAAATTTTTCTTCAGTCAGAATTAATCACAATAGGATTACATGGTTGTTTTTTAAATTCAGAATCGGAATTCCATCCTGGTTCAAAGTTAGGAAGATGGTTTTAGAATACTGAACGTCTTACGTTTATTTCTTGAAAATTTCGAAGGAATATCTGTCATTTTATCATAATAATTAAAACCACGTTCTTTTTTCTTTTGTTGAGGGGAAGAAGAACAAGTGCCGAGAAGAGAATGGAGAGAGAGGGAAGGCACAGAAATAGGAACCGAAAATTCTTTTTTGTTACAACTGAAACTGGATTCGAAATCAGGTCAGAAATTTTCAAAGGATTATATCAGACATGCAATAAATTCCCAGACTTATATTTCGGTGTTGAATGGAAATTGAAATTCGATTCCAAAACACTGAAAAATGTCTTTTGAATTGAAATTAATCTGAAATTCTGGAGAACGTTAACAGCTTGTCCCTCTACAATATCGAAAGATGTCGTCCTGTTTTTCAAAGTGAATGATTTAAGAAAAGTATCCTTTGACCTGGCTACAAATTCAATCGATTTTACTTTAGTTTTAGCTACGATAATAGGCAATTCATAGTTCACTTATGAGCCTAACAAAAGGTGTTCCTGCTATTTAAAATTTTTTGCACTTCGTCTCTTTCATCGACACCACTTCCAGAACTTGGAAAAACAAGTGACTTACAAGAAGAGCCAAACTCGAGGAAAATGTTTAAACGTTGGTTTATGGTCTGTTTAACCAAGAAAGGAGTAAAAGATAAGAAACTTAAAAAGAAGAAGCGGGTAAAGGGGAACAGGGAGGAAGAGAAACGATAGAGAACAGATGCCTGGGCTCAACCAGCCATGCGCAGGAGTTAAGAACAAGTTATCTTTGTAGATTTTGGGATCTGACTCCCGGATCCTACTAACTCCCCTTAAAACAGTGACAACAGATGCCGGCGGCGGGACCACAGACATTTTCTCGCGCAATGGAAGGGAAATTCTCCTTCGAGGCCCTCGACCATCGTTATATCCTAATCACTGATTACGCCATCTCCTTTCTTAGTGTATCTTAAGAATTTTAAAATGCAACTACAAATTATTGTACGATACATGATAATTACGATATTGCATTAAGCTAGTAAGGCCGACAATAAATTATACTTTTCTTTACCTTTGTACTCTACATTTTTTTTTATATGTGAAGAATTATTTTAGTTTGTAAAGAACGTGAGGAACTTCTTTGGCAATCACGGTGTGATATAAATGACGCACGCGTAATTAATAATTCACTCATTGTGGCGTAGAGATGTGGCGACCCGCCTCCCACCAAAAGGTGCAGCTAGCACCGCATCTCCTGCGATACAGAAGGGGAAGGATTGGTTGGGAACCCATCGTTCCTCCTTTCTCCCCACAGAAGACAAGAATAACCTCGGACTTGGCACCGCGCCTGCCCGGGCCGCCCACGTAACTGCAGGCAGGCACGTGTGAGTGTGTGGAATGTAAAGGGATAAATGACGAACAAATGAGAGCAGAAGTGATGCAATTATTTAAAGGTGAAAGATATGATGTTCTGCGTTTGTGTGAATCAAAGATGAAAGGAAGTGGAGAGTGTGAATGAGGAGGAGATTTTAATTGTGTGAAGGCGGGTGTGAACGAGAGGGTAAGAGGAAAAGGTGTGAGCCTGTTAATGAATGATATATGGTATGAATGGATGTGTACGTCTTACTTTCTGCCTTTTCTCCTTTTCACTAACTTCTGTACTTTACATCCGTGTTGTTTTCTGCTTTCTTACCCCAAATCGTTGGCAAATGATATTTTTTATAATGTATGTGTGTATGTATATTAATAATGTCTTTTAAGTTTATTTATAAACAACATTGGCCTCATAATCTGAAGAACTCTCTGCATATATTCATGTTTCAAATAAAGAGAACTTTCAAGGTACGTAATTTGAAATTCCTCCTTTTAGAAATACCTTACAAGCATTTAGTGCCCTTCAAAAGTACTTTAAAATTTACTTGACCATGAAAGGAAACTGTAAGTGGAATGACAATCCATTGTTTCTGTGCAGACCAGGGCCGGATTACGCTACCAATGGGACTACGCCAACCAGAATTCTGGAGTCCCTTAATATTAAAAATACTGAATTGAATTTGTTGCTTTCAATACTAATTTAAAAATATCCATTTCTGAAGCAACATACGGTCCCTTCAGGTATAAAAATAAAAATTTTCAATAGAACTGTGTATATCAGATACGATAAATTACATAGGAAACAGAGATAAACTTTGTCATTGCTAATAAATATGCTGAGCAAATTAAAAAAAATCATTTTTAGTATTGGCACAATTTTGATACTTTTGTGGAACAAAAGTGAAGTCCCACAAGGATCTATTCTTGGCCCACTGCTAATTCTAATTCACATCAACAATTTTCATCTCTCAACTACATTAAATTACGTACAATATGCAGATGATAACACACTTACTTCTCACCATCGTAATGCAGACTCTCTGATTAAAGAAACGAACAGGCAATTAGAAAGTTTGTATAAATGGATGTGTGCTAATAAACTTTTATTGAACCTGACGAAGTCATCTTATACGATTATTACCACAAAACATATAAATACAAATCATCGAATAAAAATTGGGAATATCTCGCAAGGGTGAATGAAATTAAAGTGCTTGGCATTATTTTAGACATAAAATTAAATTTCAAAAGACATGTACAACATATCAAGTCCAAAATATCAAGATTTCTCTTCATATTATTTAAACTAAAAAAGGCACTTCCTCGAAACGCATTCCTTACCCTATATTGTTCCTTCATTCATCTATATTTATTATATTGCATTACAACATGGGGTAGCTCAAAGAAATATATAAAACAGCCTTTGAAAGTAATTCATAAAAATATCTGCGAACTCTCTCGAATAATGAGAACAAACAAAGTCACACTTCCCCAGTGTTTAGAGCTAAATATTTTAAAACTAAATGGCTTACACAAATTCATTGTTGTTGTCAGTGTGTTCAAAATTATCAATAAAAGTCAACATACATCACCCATTCAAACAGCAATCCCCCCGATCAAATACACCATCGTTATAACACCAGACTGCCCAGTGATTTTATACACAAACCTAACTATACAATAGAAAGTTCAAGAAATGCACTCTTTTTCAAAGGAGCAGATATATGGAATGCAATTCCCATATGTATCAGGCAGGCTTCATCACTAAATGTATTTCGTCAATCATTAAAAAAAGCACTTTGTTAGCTCTAACTGATGTATAAGTTCACTACCGCCATTTTTACCATAATAATGAAGTTCCCATTTTGTAATCAACTATTTAAAATATCCTAATTTCCTTAAGCATCTTTAATTATATTACATTAATTTAATACAATATTGCAATAGCAAGTTCTTTTAATCATCTTTATAATTCCGTGTGAAAAATATATAATACATTTTCTCTTACTCAACAAGTACAAATAATTTGTTTGGGTTAAGTTAGGTTAGGTTACTCTATATTTATTTTTCTACTTTACTGGGGTAAGAGTAGCCCAACTGGATGGTGCTAGTCAGAAAACTGAACCAACTAACTCCAAGTGATAGATCATTTATGCTAAATGGCTCTCTACATTACCAACTAAGTACATCTTCCAAAAACTCATTATCTTTGTCTTGCAAACTGAGTACTACAGTATTTCTGGGGTGTAACTTGCATTAAACTTTTCAATTTCTTGGTATCTCGAACTGGAATTTTAGTTGACTCGTACTCCATACTCAGTTAGGGCCAAATACTGATCAAGAATGATGCAAATTTTTTATCCAGAACTATATTCTATTTGGAGGAGGAGATTGTAGACACCAATCGACCAGGGAAGTACTCCGGCATTTTTGCAGGGGCTCGCTTATGGCCTCTTCTTTTTGCATACAAAAATTGCAGAAATTGACAAAAGGTTCTGAGATCTTACTGAAAATTAGAGATTTTTGTGCAACATTCAAATTCAACGCAAAATCTTTTATTGTAAATACATTTTTGAAACACTCAAAGGGAAATTTTATATTTTAAGTGAACTTAAAAAAGTGCTGGAACATTTTTTCAGGTGAAATTTATATTTTGGTACAAAATCATCAGTGCAGATTAATTAATTCCCAAAAGTTCATTAACATAACTAATTTGATTAGCAACTAGCTACTTTTAAGAACTTTCATAAATAATGGCTAAGTTACTTGCAATGAATCTTCAGTTATCACAGTTAACCTTTGACACTATTTATAAAAATAAAAAAAATTTGTGGCTGAGTCATCCTCCCTGATTTTATACTATAAATTCCAAAACATCTTGGTGTAAAATTTTATAATTTAAATAGAATTAGTTAAAAAATTCCTGCAAAATTTTAATTAGGCATGTTTATATTCTGATTAGATTTTAAAGGTAAAATCTGTAAAATCCGTGTACAAAATCTTAAATTTGGTTGCAAGATCATAAAGGGTGAAAAGCTTTGTTTTCATATTCAAAAGGGAAGAGATTAAATTTTTTTCCAAGTTAAATGTGATTACTGAAGACAGATTTAAGCCAATGAAATGATTTCCCATGGTTTAGGCTAGGTTCGCAGTACTGTATACATGGTATAGAATAGATTCCTATCGGGTTGATACCTAGATCAATTTGAAAAATAGTAACCATACTTTTGGTACTTTAGGACCAGACAGGAAAACTTGCAAAATTGTAAAATTAAATTATATACAATGGAAAGTAGGTTTAGTCTCCATAAAGCCACAATGCTGTTTGTATCATGTGATCTCTCAGTGTTAGCAATGGGTCAGCCGAAATGTGTGTGTGTGTGTGTGTGTGTGTGTGTGTGTGTGTGTGTGTGTGTCACCTGGCTGGAAGTAGGTGACCTTAAGAATGGTAATGGGGGGGGGGGGTAAAAAATAAAAATAATTATATTCACCATTGACTGACTCCGAACGGTGAAAATAATAATAATAGTAATAACGATAATAATATGAGAGATCGAGAGAGAGAGAGAGAGAATAACTTTCTTAGGAATTTATTATATTATATTTCAAAGAGTCATTTTGTGAATTGAACCCTTGAACCCTTATCACAGAATGGAGTATATTTACACAGCTGTGGAACAGAAAGATAAAACGAAGAATGCAGAGTGCGTTAAGCCCGCCCAAAAAATGCATTTACAACGAGGAAGTGGGGGTAGAAACAATAGATTTTATATATATATATATATATATATATATATATATATATGTGTGTGTGTGTGTGTGTGTGTGTGTCAGGAGAAGATTGGTGCATAAAAGAAAGTTGTTAGGTATTTTTTTTTTTATTAATTTATTTTCCAGTTTAGGTTAGATTAGGTTAGGTTACTCTATATTCAAAGTTTTAATTTTAGGTTAGGTTAAGGTAAGTTACGCTATATTTCATTTTTTTAGGGGGGTAGCACCCTTTGGCAGTGAAACCGGCACTCCCCACTTCTCTCGCCCCCTTCTTCCAATTTTCCCCACTTTTCCCCTCTGTTCGTAAAAACTACTGACCTTACTACTGACCTTTAGCTTGATAAAGTTCTTAAAAACAAGCTTTTATTTCATAAAATGATACAGTTTTTGTCTGTCACACTTCTTGCTTTATGAAATCATTATTCTACAAATGGTAAAATTTTTGTAAAATCTCAAATGACTATAAATTCATTAGTAATTCATCACTCACTTGTGAGTTATCCGCATTTTTGCAATGAAATCACGCTACAAAAGCTGCGAAATATGTTCGTTACTGTCTCATTGAAATGTTCTACGGGATAACTAATAGTTTGAAGAGTTGATATCCATTATGATGCTGTTAATTCTGTCGGACCATCATGAAAGAAATGTTGAAGGTGGTTTTTAAACTCAGCAGGCAATGGTTAAATATTACATTTCCTCGAATGACATTTCTTGTTGAGTGGGAAACATATGAAGTATACTAAAAAATGTTGATGGTGCTGCAATGGTATGTTTTCCACGGATCTTGGTTCAGAAACCTTTGAGCCAATCACCAACACCAACTTTACGTTCTGGTGTGTTGTACAGACACAATCAGTAGGCATGTTAGTACACACTCCTTTGATCTTAATTTGAAGAATCCTCTCTTCTCTGTATTCTGCTCTTTAAATAAATGATAAGCTATTGAAGGATTGCAAAGAACAACTTGCTTTTGTTGATGTTCTTTGTTTCCTAAGATCTTAGTATAGACGGAAACACAATATTCTTAGGTATGAATTGGATGACACCTTCGTTTTGGTAAAAATTTCAAATAATTTGTGCCACCCCTTTCGTGAGTATGTTATTATTAAACCATGAAACTTAATCTATAAAAGCACACTTTTTAGGTCCATAAATGCAATTTCTTTAATATAATTTTAATAATAATGTTTGATCCAGAAACATTTAAATTAAATTTTCACCTTGCTCAAGAATGAGAGTTCAATTGGAAACCTGTACAATTACATATTCTGTTTTTCTGTTTAAACTCTTTATGGCCTCTGAAACAAACAGAGGGTATTTTCTATAGATTAGAATACAAATAAATTTCCACAAAAATCCATGATTACATCATTTGAAGTAGGTTAGATCAAAGGTCAAAATATTATGTAATTTTAAAGATTCTGACTCTACAAAAAACTTTAGGTATATTGTAAAATAGCTGGATCTAATTAAAAACTTAAAAATTATACCAAAGTCATCCCTGTGTGTCAATTAGAAAAAAGTTTATGAACTCTGAAAAGGGGTGGGTGACGGGGTGCTTGAGGTCAAGTCAGACTTTAGTGACCTAGACTCTGGAATGAGAGGTCGCAGAGACATAAAACTTGGGATTCTTATACTGTACAGTGTACACCAAATTTTATAAAATCCAAGTAGTGTAAAAAGCATCAAATTTTAATTTTGTATGAAATGATTCTAGTTTGATTAAAATAATTAAATATCAGTAAGACTTTTAATATGAGTGCCTCGTGTTCTGAATAGTAGGGGAGTTCCGTGGCAGTGTTGTGACCTCACTGAGCTTACCTAATGTTGTATAGAACTTGGCGAATCTCTTTCTGTATCCTGTATCACAACAGAGCGGTAGGCTTGTACCCCTATCCCTCACTTCCTTGGATGATATGAAAGTTATTTTAATATCTTAACCATATTTTTTTACAAGTGAATAACGTTTTATATTATTTAGTGTCAACTTGCCAATAATCTACTTTAATATAACATACTTTCTTGTCCCTAATTCTTTCTAACTGTTAAAAATGTAGATGAGATATGAAAATATTAGACGATCCCTAGGGCAGGAGTCGCCAGTAAGTAGATCATGCTCTTGAACTAGACTGTGAGTGGATTTTATAGGATTTATTTTAAACTACAGGGTGGGCCGTAAGTTTCCATACATAGGAAAAATAAACATTTTTTTATGGACAACCATTTTTATTTATATAATATGCTCTACATGGTTGCCATTGTTTTGAAAACACATTTCAATACGTGTTCCCCACTGTGATGAACACGCATTAGCACAGTTGACGTTATGCTTGTAATGGCGTTGGTGATACGTTCCTTTAGATGATTTATGTCTGTATCTTTTCCTGATACACCATGGCCTTCAAGTGCCCCAAAGATAGAAATCAAGGGGGTGAGATCTGGGATCTGGGAGGCCATCCACAGGACCACGCCGACCAATCAAGCATCCGGAAACTGCTGATCCAAATACCGACGCACGTGAAGACCATAATGAGGTGGAGCTCCATCTTGCTCCATTTTTCCTATGTATGGAAACTTACGGCCACCCTGTATAGATAAACACTCAGGAAGGGCATCCGGCCGTGAAAGATTTTGCCAAAACAAGAATGATGAGCCAAATTCATATAGCTCGGAAAATGCCAGGGCGTACCCCGTATGCGACGCGCAGGGGGCCTCGCCTGACCCCCGCGAGAAATGGACGAGGGCTGCCGAGTCGAGGACGGGCTCGGGTAAAGAAGCTAGTCCGAGTGGTTAGAGTTGGGACGTTGAATGTAGGCTCTATGACTGGGAGAGGAAGAGAGGTGGCGGATTTGATGGAGAGACGGTGTGTGGGAGTATTGTGTGTGCAGGAGACGAGGTGGAGAGGAAATAAAGCAAGGAGCTGGGAGGGGGATATAAGTTGCTTTATAGTGGAACGAATGAACAGGGTAGAAACGGTGTTGGTATAGTGCTGTCAGAAGTGCTGAAGGATAGCCTGGTGAGTGTGAGTAGAAGAGCGATAGAGTTATGAGTGTTAAGCTGGCCTTGACGAGATGACGGTGAACATCGTGAGTGCGTTGCCCCCAAGCTGGCTGTGAAGGTGTAGAAAAGGAAGTGTTTGGAATCAGTCGGATCAAGAACTTGGTGCGATACCAGAGGGGGAAAAAGTGATCTGGGTGGAGACCTGAATGGCCATGTGGGAAGAAGTAGGGAGGTGATTGAGAGGGTGCATGGTGGTGGGGCGTGGGAGAGAGAAATGAAGAAGGGGAAAGGGTGGTGGATTTCGCGATGGCGTTTGATCTAGCGATAGTCAACACCTTCTTCCAGAAAAAAGATAACCAGTTTGTGACCTATAGGAGCGGAGAAGAGAAAGCCAGATAGACTTTCTAATGTGCAGGAGATCCCATTTGGAAGAAGTTAAGAACTGCAAAGTCATAAACGGGGAAAGCGTGGCGGCGCAACATATAATCTGGTGATGATTGGTCGTTTAAGAGTGGTGAAAAGAAGGCAAGAAAACAGGTGACACCTAGGATAAAGTGGTGGGGACTGAAGAAAGAAGACCAGAAAAGGAAATTTGAGGAAAAGGTTTTGGAAGAAGTAAGGTCGTTGGAGAGTGTACAAGAATGGTGGGAGGAGAACAGCCGGGTGATATGGGAGTTGGTGAGGAAGTATGGGCAAAACATCAGGTAGAAGACCCCCTGAAGATAAAGAGACGTGGTGGTGGAATGAAGAGGTTCAGGAGGTGATTAAAAGGAAGAAAGATGCTAAAAAGAAGTGGGACACATCTGGTAGACAAGGGATAGAGAAAGCTATGGCAGGCGAAAAAGGAGGCGAAGAAGGAGTGGCAAGAGCCAAGGCGCAGGCGATGGATGAAGTATATAAAGAGTTGGAGACACCGGCGGGAGAGAGAAAGATCCTTAGAATAGCGAAGGCTAGGGATAAGGCGAGTAAAGATTTTACTCAAATTAAACAGGTAAAGGATGGGCAGGGAGTGGTCTTAAAGGATCAGGATAAAATCATGGATAGATGGAAGAGTTATTTTGAACATCTGTTAAATGAGGAAAACCCAAGGGTCATTTTTGAAGATGGTGTCCCAAATCAAGGGTTAACTTCAGGAGTGAGTAGGGAGGAGGTGAAGGTGGCGTTGAAAGGAATGAAGAAGGGGAAGGCATTGGGACCGGATGGGATACCAGTGGAGGTGTGGAATTGTTTGGGAGATGAGGGCATAGATCTATTGTGGGATCTGATGCAGAAGATATATGAACAAGAGGAAATGCCGGAGGAGTGGGGGATAGTACACTCGTACCTATCTACAAAGAGAAGGGGGACATCCAGGATTGTGGAAACTATAGGGGAATAAAGCTTATGTCACACACGATGAAGGTTTGGGAAAGGATTATAGAGAAAAGGTTAAGAGAAGAGACAACCGTGGGGGAAGAGCAGTTGGGTTTTATGGCAGGTAGGGGAACAACTGATGCGATTTTTGCACTGAGGCAGTTGATGGAGAAACACCGGGAGCGACAAAAGGGACTGCACATGGTTTTCATCGACCTAGAGAAAGCATATGATAGAGTGCCACGCCAGGAGGTTTGGAGGTGTATGAGAGAGAAAGGTGTGCCGGAGAAGTACGTTAGGTTGGTGCAAAGTATGTATGAAGGAGCAAGGACCCAGGTTAGGAGTAGTGTAGGTGTAACGGAATGGTTCCCCGTGAGGGTTGGTCTACATCAGGGATCTTCTTTGAGCCCGTACCTTTTTGTTTTGATTATGGATGTGTTGGCCCAGGGGATAAAAGATCAATCCCCTTGGTGTATGCTCTTTGCAGACGATATTGTTCTGTGCAGCAACAGGAGAGAAGTAGTAGAAAGAAAATTGGAGGAATGGAGGAGGGCTTTTGAAGACAGAGGGTTGAAAATCAGCAGAAAGAAAACGGAGTACCTGAGGTTCTACGAAAATCAAGACTCAGAAATTAGTTTAGAGGGAGCGAGGTTAAAGAGAGTAAGTAAGTTTACGTACTTGGGATCGACAGTGGCTGAGGACGGTGAGCTGGACACAGAAATAACACACAGAGTGCAATCTGGTTGGAAAAATTGGAAGAAAGTTTCAGGGGTGTTGTGTGACCGAAGAATAGGCGCAAGGGTTAAGGGAAAAGTGTATAAGACTGTGGTAAGACCGGCTATGATGTATGGGGCTGAGTCTTGGGCTATAAAGAAAGATCATGAGAAAAGACTAGATGTAACGGAGATGAGAATGCTGAGATGGATGTGCGGAGTGACAAGGTTGGATAGAGTAAGGAATGAAAGAATAAGGGGCACAACAAAGGTTGGAGAAATCTCGAGGAAGATACAAGAAAGTAGACTGAAATGGTATGGACATGTGATGAGAGGGGACGAAGATTATGTGGGTAAGAGAACGATGAATATGGAGGTGAATGGCAGGAGAAAGAGAGGCAGACCGAAGCGAAGGTGGATGGAGAAGGTGAGGGACGATTTGAGGGAGAAGGGTTTGTCGGAGGAAGAAGCCCAGGACCGGGCTGTGTGGAGGAGGCTGGTCAGAAACGCCGACCCCGCATAGAGGCGGGAACGGGCGAAGAGAAAGAAGAAGAAGATAAACACTGACATTTCCAAAGATTCAATGAAGCTTTTTCTGCTCTTTTGGGTAAAATTTAAATTTTCGTTGGTTTTATCAAAAAGTTACACTTAGAGAATACAGTATGTGGGACATATCTTAACGTGTTACAGTACGTATCTCTAGATGAGAATTGAAAATATTAGATGATCCTCTAGGGCAGGGGGTCACCAATAGGTGGATCATACTCTGGATCTTGGGTTTTTGATATATAGACCCATTGTTTACCCTCATGTAGCCAACTTCTACATTTTTAGCACAAAAAGTACAGTATACCCAAAAAGTTCTAGTATGTTGTTGTTTCAAAGAAATATTTTAATAAAAATTCAGGTTAGTGCCTCCTGCGTAGAAATGAGAAGAATGTGAGAAAAATTATGATGAAACCTTTTAAGACTTCAATCTATGATCTCACGGATCTACTAGATATAATACTTTCAGAAATCAATTCCAGGAAAACATCATAACTTTGAGAATATTTCGATCTTTCTTACATCTTATCATACTGTAATTGCAAATTTATAGCGAAGTGATTAGTTTGCCACAGATAAAATAAATGAACTGAAAAGTATTTCTATAAAGAAATCACACATGAAGCAACATAAGAAGATAGAGGAAAGTTTTTAATCCAGAGCAGTAATACTGCTAGAACCCCAGAAAATGTTACAAAAAATTTATACATCTAAAATAATTTACCATGGCTTATTTTTAGAATAAGTGAATATTTGAAGCTTATTTGACAGTAAAAAAAAATTAGTGCCGCCCCAAAACACATTATTAAGGCCAAAGTAAAGTGGCATAATAGAAGATAAAATTGTGACTGAAAATCTTTTGAAATAGATGAAGATCAAAATTTTATTAATGTTAGATAAATATTTATTCTGACCTACTTTATAATACTCGTGGTAACTTTCGTATGTTTTAATCATTCTCATCATTCATGACTAGAGTGATTAAAATGTACATAAATCTTGATTTTTTTAAAGTTTAATAAAGTGTTCTTAAACACAAAAGCTTTTTGGTATTCTGCTAAGTCCAAAGGCTTAGATAGTTCATTCGTAAGAAATATTAAATTTTTCATGGACTAAGAATTTTCATTCCTCAATCATTTACTTTCCTTGCTTCTCCCTTGTCCATGTCACCTCTCTCTGTTATAGTATTTGCACTCAGTGTCGTGGTTAGCACACCCCGTACACCCCGGCGGTACGACAGGTTCCCCGCGACGCTGAGTCTGTGCCATACCTAATTTTAGTGTGCAGTGATAACCAATTTGCGCAGTAATAATTTCAATTTATGCAGTGATAAATTGAAAATCTGTGCAGGAATAAATTAGGTTCTATATCCGATATAAAACCTAATTTACCACTGCACAGATTTTCAATTTATCACTGCACAAATTAAAATTATTTTTGCGCAAATTGGTTATCACTGCACACTAAAATTAAGTATGGTCTGTGCCAACTGAACTCAAGTAACAATGCTTTGCTGAAAATGTTTGGTATAATAAATAGATTAATTAAATAATTTTAATTTATAATATTTAATCTCATTTTGATTTTTTGATTTAATTAAATTTTTAATAAATCCAAAATATGTGTTTATATTTTTAGTCCTAAAATTCTTACACTTACAAATACACATCCTGGGGTTTTTTGGGTGTCTGTAAATCCCATCAGTTTCCAAAAAATTTAATTATGTCGTTTAATCTGTATACGTACAAATTGCCATCCCATAAATTAAAGAAAATAATTCCCATATAATGTTGAAAAATATACCCTTTTACAAGTAGGCTTTCAAAAAAAGTACATATCCGCTTCAGTGGCAAATTAATCTCTTTTGAGAGACTTTCTGACAAAGTTTGCGTATGGCAGCCAGAAACTTGTTACGTTATTCACATGCGTGCATTACGTCTATTATATATATATATATGTGTGTGTGTAAAAACGAACAATGAATAATCCATATTCATTTTTACATGAGGATCCAAAGTCACCTGATGCGATTTTGAATAAAAAATTTATTTGTTGCTTTCTATTTTTGTTTGTGTCACAACCCTACGATCTACCATTTCTATGGTTTAGTCGTATCCATTTCCATTTTTCATTTGTTATAGAATTTATTGTAATTAATTATGGTTGTCTTGCATCTCACCCTCGTCCCTAGATTATGCATACACATTGCATATAACAGGTTTGGAACCCGTAGTTGTACTTCTTAGTCCTTAATACCCACTCTTTGTCTCTAATTCGATTTTTTTAAATCCTCCCAATAATGACTTATACACTATGACGTCATAAAATAACTTAAACTTCCTTCACGGTTTCCATACCTTGAACACTGAATCACGTGTTTAGTATTTGGACATCTTCCGTATACAATGTATGGAAATTCTTTAACATAATAATAAAAACTGTACACTCTACATTCATACATCCATGTCCTATCTTGACCATTATCCTATATCAATTTTATTACATATTCATTTTTACTCGTGTCAGTCTACGAAATGGTACGAAACGTTATGCCTCCGTACCTGTTCGTTCAAAATCGTCCAAATACGTTCTCATGTATTATTTTTTTATTTTTTTATTTTTATTTTTTTATTATTTCTCCTCCCGCAATGAACTCGAAAACGCTTATGCAAGTGTACGCAATTCGCTAATCGCAGCATAAATCGAACATCTGAAAACGAAAGACCTGTCCCTCTGATTTCAAATTTATAACTTATTGTCATGTGTCTCATGTTGTGTATAAATTATCTCGTATGTGCCCATGTACTTTGTGTTGTACTAATAACCATATATAATAACCATATATAAATATAAAAACACTGTAAGAATTGTAAACGACGTAATGTACTTTAATGAAACTTTAATTGAACGATCATAATTTAATATATAATGTAGTAATGTACTTTAATGAAACTGTAATTAATGATAATAACTTATAATGTACTTTAAATGGAAGTGTAATTAAACGATGCTAAGTGAATATGAACTAATCCATAATTATAATCATAATTGTTGTAAACCCGAAATTACAATGTACTCAGGGTGTAGTTGGATTGTACTTAATGTACTACGAAATTAAAATCGAAAATTAAAAAAAAACACCATTAAAAGTGGCATTATTTGTAAAATGAATTGGATGTATTATACAAAGCAATGAGAATGTAATTATTTCCACGATTAATTGCGAGTTTACGATACTAAGAAGAAATAATGTCTTGACACATTAATAAATATTGTATGCAACTGTGTTTCTATTTATTCCCCACTCATTTTTTAAATTATGTCTAAAAATACAATGCTTTTTCTTAAACACCGCTGTTCTGTGTGTGTGTGTGTGTGTGTGCGACCTGTTAGAACTGGTCAGCTAGGTCGGCTTGTGGGTGCAGGTGCGTAACGGGTACATAGAAGTGCTCGGTCTCATTCAATGTCGTGTATTATTTCATATTATTAGTATTATGCATAAGACACCACATTAGGTGGCCTCTAAACCTTATATCCTTTCAATTATTTTTTGTACTTTTTTATCTTTTAAAATGGTGGCCTCTAAAGTTCATAGTGTGACGTCACACTATTATTATTTTTATTGTTTATATTTTTTTTATCTCTTTTCTAATCAAAACCATTAATGGAGTAATATCATCAGTGATTAAGAGACCTTATCAAGGATTAAAATTTTGCTCTACTGGCACTCCCCTTTTTTTCCCTTTTCCCTCAGGCACTCCACTCTCCCACCCATCCCCAAATCCTCCATCCCAGAATACGTGCCTGCTGACATTGCCCGTCAAGATCCATTTAAAGGGAGGACACTGAACTTGTTCTTGGGACTTTTTCTACTGCCGGGGTTATTGCACTAAGAAAGTAAGTATCCTGTTTAGAAATCACCGGAGCCACCATACTCAACAAGCTTTCAAAATCTAATGGATTTCATCCGAACAAAATTTCTGAACCCAGCCCGTCTCAATCAATTTTAAGTCCTTAATTTTTTAATTAAATGCACCATGAGCATCTCTTCTATTAAAAAACAAATCCTGACCTACCATCTACAACGCTTTCTTCGATTTTCACAGGAATGAGCAATAACAACAACATTGCACTTGTTACTAGCGCCAACACAGTGTCTTCCTCCATCTTCGCACAAAATTACAGTAGACTGTCCTTTTGTCCGCCGAATTAACAGTGGAAACACTACTGTTCAATGAACTTTGTCCGAGCCACCGCTATTCACGGACGTTGTCTGCCAGACCATTTCCTGCGACAAGGTACACTGCATTTTCTGATTAGTTTTTATTTATAGAAAATGGAGGTGCATTTTCTGTTCAATTTTTTTGTATAGTAAATGGAGGTGCATTTTCTGATAAATATTTATGTATACAGTAGTAAATGGAGCAGAACTTTAATTAAATCATTTAAATACATATTCAACGATTAGATTTAAATCTTATTTTTACAGTTATATTCATTACAGAAAAACACATCATATCCATCTTAAGAGGATGCAGATTTAAAACTTACAGGAATTTTTCGATTAAAATTTTCAGATTTTATTGGTATTCTATACACTTTCGAAGGACCACTTTGGCACTAATAATATTTCCAGCTCCCTTTAGGCCAAGTAATGCCTGGTTCGATCGCGTTAGCCTACAGAAATAACAAAGTAGGCGAGGTTGAACGAGACGAGTTGTATTAAAGTTCTTGAATGAGTAGTACCTGATATTAATGAATGTACTTAACAACTCAATAATTAATTCATTAACGATATTAAGAGTGTCCCCGATGTAGATAGGCCACAAATAATAGTGTAATTGGGAAAATTAATCCTGAATTAGTTCGTAGCCACATAAACTGTTCTAACTGTGTTAATACTCAATAGTTTGTTAAACAGTGATATAATAAATATTGATTACAGAATAAATTTGAAAGCAGTGTTATTAGATTTGCTAAAGATAGGTTACAATGTTAAGATGGGTGGCAACGAGGCTTTCTGTAAATAACTTTGGAAGCTCGTTTCAAAGTTACGACAAAAATATAGGAACGAAAGACAATTAAAAAACTTAAAGGATTACCTACCTGCATTTTTACAAACAGTAATTCGTGACAGGTCTTATCAAAAGCTTTAAAAAGGTCGAGAAAGCACGCATAAACTTCATAATTTTTGTGGTATAGTATAGAAATTTCTTTCAGTACAACATTAACTGTTACTGTTGAATAATTAGATCTGAAACCATGTTGACGGTCATTAAAAATAACAAAGGATTTATCTTTTCATATACACAGTATTCAAATAGTTTTAAAAACAATGAGGAGGAGAATAGTGGACAATAATTAGTTACATCGTGTAAGTCACCTGTTTTATTCTTAATAAGAGGCTTAATGAATCCACTAGTAATTGTTTCAGACAAATAACTATGAAACAGGTACTAAAGAATTTATAGTACATAAAACTTTGTTCAGCAACTCTGGTCCATTCCTGAGATGAAAAGTAGGCACAAAATCAGGTCCAATTGACGGATTCATACGACTCATTGCTGTGAATATATCTTGAAAATTAAGTACATACAACATTTTTCTCAAAGAAAATTCTTCATCTCCTTTATTTCTAAAATCTGAACAATCACTACTCAGGCAGTTAGGATCTGTAAATAACGTCCGTCAGAGAAACTATTTCATATTTTAATGTTTGTTTCATCATTAATTATAGTGTCGGTTCAAAAGTATTATTTCTCGTCAGTTGTACGGTTCTGCAAAAACTACTCACTTTCTTATGCAGTGATGACAGCATCAATTTTTTTTATTTCTTATATTCATCTCATTATCCTTGCAATTCTTTAAAAAAAATTTCAAAGCTGCCTTTGAAAACTTCATATCATACAATAAAGGACCCATTTTTGGTTTATCATTTAATTTCCATTTTAAAAATTTTGCATGAGCAATTTCAAAATAGGGTTTTACAATTAAATTCCACTCTGAAACGCATTTACTAATAAATTTTTTTTGTTTGGCAAATGGAGCAGAACTTTTGTTAAACCATTTATTCAAATACATATTCACCGATTCGATGTAAATCTTACTTTTACAGTTATATTCTTTACAGAAAAATACGTCATATTCCAAACAATAATTAGTCACTTAAACGACATACTTCCTTATAAGTATTCATCTCTAATTGCGACATTTTATTCCAGGAGACAAGCTTTGCTTCATTTTTACACAGGCTAGTTTACATACCGGGTGATTACAAATGATCTTCCCGATTTTAAATATTTATTATGAAAAAACTAACAAAGCTGCAGTGAAAAGCAAGATATACAAATAAAGAATATTTCAGGGAATTTTTATTTGTAATATTGAACATGTCAGAGATAGCCCTAAAGTTAACGTGTTTTGTGTTCTTACCGCTGAGAAAGGGTACAGTCCATTTTTCTTTGCTGAACAAACAACTAACGGTAACATTTACCGCGATATGCTACAGCTCTGGATGATGCCCTAGCTGCTAGAGGACAAAGCTGATGTGTAGTTTCAGCAGGATGGTGCGCCACCCCATTTCCACAATGAGGTTACAACATTCCTGAATGAGTAGTTGCCTGGTTGTTGGATCGGGTGTGGGGAGCCCATTTCTTTGTCGGTTCATTCGCCCTATCTAAACACCCCCCCTCCCTTGACTTCTTCCTCTGGGGCTATATCAAAAATGAAGTTTTTGTTCCACCAATGGCAATAACTTTGGAACATTTGAAGGAAAGGATATGCGAGGCTGTTAGAAAAGTTCAATATGATATGCTACAAAATGTATGGAGGGAAACAGAATACCGCTTTGATATCTGCAGAACCACAAAAGGAGCTCATATTGAACTTCAATAGCTTGTAAATAAAATTTTTGAGTTCTTCTTTATTTGTATATCTTGCTTTTCGCTGTAGCTTTGTTAGTATTTTCATAATAAATGTTTAAAATCGGGAAGATCATTTGTAATCACCCGGTACTTCAAAAGAAAGATTAGGCGACGTTAATGATACGGGAACATCAGAAGTTTTCAACTGGAGATTACATATACTCCTAAGGGCACATATCAAATTTTCATGGGTACATAGTAAACTGACAAAATAAGCGTTTTTCTCATTTTCTTTTCTTTGCAAATGCATTTTTCAAAATATTTCAACAACGCAAGTTAATAGATTTAATTATCAGATTACCTACAAAATTTAATCAAGAACAGTGTGTCCCGATAGGGACCACCTACTTTAAGGGTGAAAGGTGTGGGTTCACTGTACTCTTTCACTATTTTACAGTTATTCTCTATTGTACAGGCCTTTGTGACTGTAGTCATGTTTAACGCTTGGAGAACAGATTTCATTCCATCGGTTTGGGAAGCCATTCTTCTGAAACAATAAAATGTGCCACAGTAAAATAGATGAACTGGGTGAAGCGAAGCAGCTTGGGTTTTCCTGATTTCCATTATGAGACCTTAGTAAATAAGACGATGTATTCATTCAGTACCTTACTTTCACTTTGATAGTGGTAATGTTGAGATTTTAGAAGGGGTTCCAAAATTGGAGGAAAGGACAATTCTAGGGTCGTTTAAATTAATTTTATTAATAATTATAATTTTAATAAGACGAGAAACTGGCACAGCGCTCAGACTAGACAAATGCCCAAACTCCTGTATCATTATTATTATTATTATTATCAGCACCATCGGAAGTCGAATCCCCGACCTCAGTGCCTTCACTTCATTTATAGGGAAACAGTGTTACCCACTGAAATACGGCAGCTAGATTTAATTCCAAAAGGTCTTCTTATGAGACGAATTAGGTCATGTATAATATTTTAAAATACCCGTAAAGAAAGATAGTTCTTACTCGGGTTTCATTTTGATTTGTCAGCTGTTTAAAGTTGTCCATATTGTTCTTCCTGTTTGGTCTGTGACCAGTCATGTCTTGTTGTAACCACACTATAAAAATTAAAGTGATTTTTCTGCCACCAAATTAAAATGACATCATAGGAAAATATCAGATTTCTAATGGCGTACATTACACTTCATTTTTAAGGAAAAGGAAAGTGATTGTGAAAGCGATAAGTTTTCTTGTTCCTTAAAAATTTAATTTAATTTAGATCATCACAAACATAATATTTTCCTATGATATCAAAGAATTAACAACACTGTAATATGGTGCCAACTGAGATGCCACTTAAATATTAGGAAAGTTTTCCTTTAATTTTTACAGTGCATTGTATTTTCAGTGCTGTTTATATTGTAGTTATTATTACCTCTGATGAGGACATCTTTCGTTTAAGGTGGAAATTATTAGTCTCGCTTTTTAACTTTTTAATCTTTCAATTCCAGTTTTTCTTCTGTGGATCTCTCTTATTTATGTGCGTTTAGTGCAATATATATACTGTGTGTATATATATATATATATATATATATAATATATATATATATATGGCTGGGATCAAATAGGTATTTGTATTTTATTTGTATCTGATCGTTGTATTTGCCGTATTTGCTCAAATAGAAATACAACACCTCAGCGAGTCAGTAGGTTGGGCCAGGAGAACAGGTTGGGACCTGAGAGAGAGAGAGAGAGAGAGAGAGAGAGAGAGAGAGAGAGAAAATATGCAAGTTAAAAAAAAATTTGCTATTTGGTGGTTTTTGGGCTCATTTTGGGGGGTGGGATTTGGCGGAAACGCAGGCCCTGACCTGCAACTCTGCTCTTCTTTCTTCATTCTGTGGTTAGCGTCGGTTTAGCAAGTATATGGCTAGTGTTGTGTTTTGCCATTGCGTCTTCCTCTACATCTGCACGATCTGCAGAAATGCAGGTAGAGAAGTACCTTTCTCAGCACTGTATTCCTGAAACGGAAGATCCGCTTCAGTATTGGCAACAGCGCGGTACAGATTTTCGCAGTTGGCTGAGTTGGCATGCCAGTATTTATCCACCTCAGCTTCTTCTGCCCGTGTAGAGCGACTGTTTAGTGTTGCAGGGAAGCTTTTTCGCCCAGAGAGATGCACCCTAACTGATGAGCGGTCTGAAGAGATGATGTTTGTGAAGTGTAACCAGTAACGAATTGTTTTTTGTTAATTGCTTACGAAATAGTTTTTAGTAATGCTGACTTTTGTTTACCTTTAACTTGAACAGTCTCGAGACGGGAAGGAATAATTAATTGATAGAAGTCGCAACTAGCCAATTTCAAACTCGTATTTGTATTTGAACAATTTGTATTTGTATTTGCCAAATGAAAAAGCTGCGAGGGTGTATTTGTATTTGTATTTGACAAAGTGTATTTGACCCCAACCGTGATATATATATATACTTTTTAGCATTGATGATGGAAATTAATTTTCCAGAAACGTCTGCCAATAAATAACCAGTATGTACCGTCTCTTCGTCTTCATATTCCTCAATATATATATATATATATATATATATATATATATATATATATATATATATATATATATGTATGTGTGTGTGTGTGTATGTGTGTGTGAAGCGAACACGATAATTGGGTTCTACCCTAATTATTGTGGTCTTAAGGCGCGACTGATACAAAAATCGTTAAAAAATAAAGTTTTAAGTCTGCCATCGTATCTGTTTGCCACTGTGCCATTGTCTGTAGGATGCACGCGTTAACATAATTGATTGTGTATTGGCACTGGACGAAAAGAAGAGGGGAGAAGGGAGAAGTCTGTAACCTCGCGAGATGAATTTGATACGGCTGATTTATGTGGCCTTAAATGAAGGATGTTTGGGAAGATTGGAGAGGCGAATGATGAAATATTGTCAAGTTGAAGAATGTTAACGCTTGTTTTGCTAGGTGTTTCTCTCTCTCTCTCTCTCTCTCTCTCTCTCTCTCTCTCTCTCTCTCTCTCTCTCTCTCTCAGCTTACAGTTTTCAATGTGCAACATGTTCTTTTTCTGAAAATACTTGCGCATATGCTATATATATATATATATATATAAATTAGAAGAGAATTAAACAAACAAGATTTGGTGCTGTAGGCTTCCGGTCACCCTCCACAATTCGTGGCAGTTCTGTTTTGTTACATTGTTTCAGTGTTACTTTTGCTCAGAAGTGTGCAATTTATTTTTTTTTGCCATTTCCCTTCTTGGTGCATATTCTTCGTGAAGCATGGACAATCTCGGCGACTGAGGCACGAGCCAAACCGGGTCCCTTTAATATCATGTCCATTTTAGCGTCATTTACATCCCTTCCATAGGTAATTTTTATATTTACTCTGAAAGAGAAGCAAACAATCAATTTCAGCATATTAAAATATTAAGAGTCCAAGGGAAGGCCGGCCTTAGGGTACGACGAATCAGGGCGACCGCCCTGGGGCCCGCGCCTACGTGCACAAGTGCAGAAATGGCAGGAAACAGCTCACTTTAAGTTTACTGAATCGATTATTTGAATCGACCCACCAAAATAATTCGTTCATTTGTTGTATATATTTAAGGTGATTCAATTTTTAGAAATTTTGATTTTTGAGAGGGGCACCCCATAATCTTATTCCATTTCATAAAAAAAGTATTTCAGGTAAAGTTTTGTTATTTGGATTATATTCAGGGGTCGCTACCAGATGGGAAAATTTTCTACTACATGAAGGACTTAATTGTTGAGTGACTGACCATTTTATTCCTACTTTTTTTGTAGTTTTGGGAGTTATAGTAAAATTAGTTGCAAAAGTGTAGGCCATAAAAGATGCCTGGTACAGTTACTGCTTCAGAAATATCGCCACTCATTGTCGCATAGGCAATCAAACTATTATGAAAGTAAGAGTCGGATAACTGAAAATTTTGGGTTTGCAAAAAGAATAATAATCACAGGCCTGCGAATGAGAACTTTGTAAGAGTTGTTTTCTTACTAATAACTGGTTTTATATAATTCAACTACGCTTATTTCGAATAAGGTGTCCATTTTTTTCTATCACGTAAGGATTTTCTGCAAATTGGAAGGGAAAAAACAACAACATAAATAAATATTATTTATTTCAATTTACATTATGTACCTATTTCGCTTTGTTATACTAATTACAAATGCAAACAACTTTAAAAAGAAAGAAGACTATTAATGTCAATTACATATTCATCTTTATTTGTCCTGAGTTTTCTTGTGAGATCTATGCCTTTTAGTCTCGAATGTACGCGCTGTTTCTTTTTTTTTTATGTAATAATTCTGGAGTATCCCGTTTCCCATGAAAAATCTGTATGTGATGACGAAAAATGAATATTATTTTCGCAATCAGTGTGCAAATATTACTAGTATATAAGTGATAAAATATTTCGGACAACAAAACCATCGCAGGCCTGTGTTATCTTCAACAATTTTAACTAGATACCAACTAGATTTAAGAAGCATGCGGTGGACAAAGTTGAAACCTTGTTCAGAGAAAGGGAAAAGCTAACGAAAAACAAGGAGAACAAAGACAAGCGTTCATAGAAATTAAGACAGAACGAGGAAAATTGGAAGGCAGACTTAGAAAGTTTATTTGACATTGCTCATGCTGATGCTTTGAAGATGATGAAAATTGATTAAGATCGAGAGTTCCTTGCTGCTCAACGTGAGAAAGGAAGACGAGGTAAGAAGTAAGATGGTAGGTGTAAACCGAGCACTAGCCGAGTGAGACGAAGAGTTAACAAAAAGATAGCAGACATTTAAGAAAATAATTGCAAAAGAAAAGGAAAATAAGAGAGTGTGAAGAAAATGTTAGCTTTTGTTCTCCTCTTCGGAGTCCTCATCTGAAACTGAAATAGAAAGCAAAATAGCTGATAAATAAGTGGCAACACTTGGCGCCATTGGTGGTGAGCCTGAGCCATCTACTTCAGCTGCAAAGCCATTGAAAAGAACAAAGTTATTAGATGATAAGTTGTCCGCTTTCCTAGATGTAGCCAAGTTAAGTGATCGAAAGGCAGCGCTTGTGCTAACACCCACAATTCAAAGTCTTGGCCATAATCCAGCTGATTACAACGTCAGTTATTCATCTATTCGCCGAGAAAGACTGAAGCGTCGACAAAAGATTGCTGAGAAATTGAGGAAGAAATTTAAGCCGCAAGTTCTCCTAACTATATATTTGGCTGGAAAACTACTGGAGGATATAATGGGGAAGACAACTGTTGACCATCTTCCCATATTAGTTTCTAGCGAAGGAGTTGATCAGCCACTTGGTGTTCCTAAATTTTCATCAGGAACTGGTGATTCAGCAGCCTCGGCTGTTTATGAAGCATTTGTGGCTTGGGAAATCTGCAATCATGTTAAGTGCATGAGCTTTGACACAACAGCTGCCAATACTGGCTTGCAAAATGGAGCCTGCATTCTCTTTGGAATAACGATGGGGAAATATATGGTGTAGCTAGCATGTCGTCACCACATGCTGGAGATAATGCTTGAAGCGGTTGTGTATACCTCTCTATATCTTCAAAAGGTCCTGATATCATCATTTTCAAGCGGTTCCAAAGTAAGTTATCATCAGTCAATCACACCGACTACCAGACAGCATTATCTGATACATTTACTACGCATAAAGTTGCTGACATTAGGGATGAAATGAAAACATTTGCATCAAGTCAGCTAGAACATTTCCAAATTTGGGATAATTATCGTGAACTCCTGGAACTTACAGTCATATTCCTGGGAGGAACACCAACCAAAGGAATCTCTTTTAAGTCTCCAGCAGGTCTTCATCGTGCCAGATGGATGGCCAAAGCTACTTATTCCTTGAAGATCTGGATGTTCAGGAGACACTTCAAGTTGATCACAAGAGAGGAGAAAGGATTGAGAGACATTTGCATTTTGGTGTTTGGCTGTATGTGAAGGCTTGATTCACATCAACAGCAGCATCTTCTACTCCTCGATCTCAAGTTGCTGAAAAATATTGACAAGTACAAAGACCAAAACAAAACCACTTCAGTTGTCGCTCTAAAAATCTTTTTGGGGCACATCTGGTACTTGTCTGAGGAACTGGTTACACTCTCTTTGATGACGAAGTATCTGCTGACACAAAATAAAGATGGTTCAGGCCTTGCAAACCCAAGAAGATGAGCACTCAATGAAACGTGTCAATCTGGACTCTGCACTGATTCAGCATAGGATCCTAACTGGAAGAGTTTGTCAGTTCTAATACTCGTAGGTTCTTTGAAATTACAGGGATGTCTTTGGACCTCCTAGACAAAGATGTCAAAGGGTGGAATAATGAGAGCACACACAATTTTGTTAAGACTACTGTCCAGTGCATAAGGGTTGTCAATAACATTGCAGCACGAAGAGTAGCATTAATAGATGAATATAATAAACTTTTGACAAAGAAGAAGAACAGAAACAATTTCTCCCGTTGGTAGTCAAAGAATACCGGCAAAGATATCCTGATCGAAAGAAAGTGTCACTTACGAAGTGATCTGCTATCTGATAAGTGACGAACTAAAACATGGAGGAAAATTATTCAGATTCGTTAATTCTACGATTAGCTGTGTCCTAAGTATCAAGATGGTCAAAGGGTGTACATTTCAATGGCTTGTAGTGACCTTAAAATTCGTTTAAATGCTATGAAACTTCACCTATGACTTTTCTCAAAAGAATGAGCAAAATGCAGGGGTGCTCCACATAAAAATTAAAAAGAAAAAATTTGCAGTAGTGATATGAATCACCCTAATATATATATATATATATATATATATATAATATATATTATATATATATATATATATATATCTATATATATATATATATATATATATATATATATTAGGCCGGGTAGAAAATGGGATTTTTTTTATTTCTTAAAAAGTACACTATGTGAGAAGTTTCATTTTATCATCTTAAAAAATATTAAAATTTCAAGCATGTTCTACCCTTGCTACCCCTAGCACATAACCCCCCCTTTTTACCCTCATATTTGCATATATTAAAATGGGAAAAAATGTTATTTCTTAAAAAGTACACTATGTGAGAAGGTTTTTTTATCACCTTAACAAAATATTAAAAAATCAAGCATGTTCTATCCTATTACCCCTATCACTTTCCCCTCCTCCCTTTTTTACCGTCATATTTACATATGTTTAATGTTGTTATATGTTACATGATAAGTTGTTTTTTTAATGCTTGATATTTTTATGTTTCACATAAAGAGAAATAATTTTTCAGATAAATAGAAATAATTTGCATTTCCTTTAATTATAATTTGAATTATCATAAATTATCAATCACATATAATTTTATTTTACTTCTGAATATAAACTATGACTACTAGAAGCAAGTCCTCAAATGCAGCCTTTGGATATCCTATGGAATTCCCAGCAGCCGTGACTCCTTCAAAAGCAGATGTTGTAAGACACTACCTTTTTGTGCGCCGTCGTGAAGAAGCTAAATCAAAAGGATCAGCAACTGCTAATGATTGTTACAGGGTTGTTGTAAAAGATATTGAATACATTTGGATGAAATTTTCTTTTCCTCTGATTAACACCAAAGGTATCTATCTTAAAGTCAGTCGACTAATAGAAGAAGCCTCAAAATTGAACAAGGTACATCGAAGAAATGAAAGTGTTGCCTTAAAAGTAGCTCAGTATGATGAAATGTTTAATATATCTTCTTATCAATGCTATGATAAGGGAATTGAAAGGAAATCTTGCAGGTGTAAGAATAAAATACCAATGACAGAATGGGATCTTTTGTGGGTCAAAAACAAAGAAAAAATCAGTTAGGACCAGTTGATCGCATAGTTAGTTTAACAAAGAAGAGATCTTTAGCAAGAGCCCAAGAAGCACAAAACCGTCAACTAAAAGCACAAGAAGAAATGACTGAAGCCACCAATGTTTTACCATCGGAATTTATAGAAAATATCGAAGAAGACATGGATAGATTCAGAGAGTCAGGATGTAGATTATGAGGCCGATTTAGAATTGACTGAGAATATTCAGAACAGGCACTCCTATAAAAACCTAGCATTAACAGCAGATCGTTATCGTGTAAGTTGTAGAGCTGCAGCTGCAATAGTCAATGCAGCTTTAAAAGATATGGGGATCCTTAACCACAGCAACATGTTTGACAGAAAGAAATTAAAAAGAGAAAGCAATCGCATGGGTGAAACAAATAATTTTAGGTCTAAATCCGAAAATCTCAAGATAGAGTGCCTTGGATTTGATGGAAGGAAAGATAACACATTAACTAAAAGTGGAAGGATAAACGAAGAATACTATGTTATTGTGAAATAACCTGGAAGCATCTATGTAGACCATGTCACACCAGATAATGGAACTGCTTACTGCATAGCAGAAGAGTTGATAAGTATTATTACAGACTCAAACAGCACAAATAGTACCAAAGCTTTACTCTGTGATGGTACTCCTGTGAATACAGGAAAAATTGGTGGAGCCATAAAACTGGTTGAAATTTCTTTTGTTTAGGCCAAGGCCATATAGCCTAGTAACTAACCGCTTGGCTGCCGTATAGATAAAGCGTTTATTTTACCTTATATATGTAATATATGTATATATATATGATGAATAAAACCACGAAAGGAAAAGAAACACAAAGTGGTGCTCAAGCGCTTTCGTCTAATGACATCATCAGGAATAATGGAGTGAAAGGAGAGTTCAAAACAATATATAGGTTACAAAAGTAAATATATATATATATATATATATATATATTATATATATATTATATATATATATATATATATATATATATATATATATTTATGATAATAAAACCACGAAGGAAAGGAAACACAAAATGGTGCTCAAGCGCTTTCGTCTAATGACATCCTCAGGAACACTGAAGTACATAAAAGGTTACGGCCTATATATAGGTTACAGAAAGAAAAAAAAAAAAAAATAAATAACATACATACACACACACATATATATACATATACATATAATATATATATAAAATACATACATACATATATACATACATATATATGCAATAAACAGAGAAGTAAAAATAAAAATTAAAAATTAAAATTAAGGATTACAGAGGCATACAGATTTGTAAGGAAAAATATCGATTTTTAGCACAAGATCAAATGAATTATAAAAATACAAATTTATACTGGAAATCTGCCCGGGTTTTAACACTGCTGTATGGTCAGTTTCGATATATATAAAATAAAATGAAATTAAAAGTTAATAAAGTAGCAGACAAGTTTACCAAAGATTTAGCGTCCTACCCTTATCTAAATGTTTTGAAGGAATTCAAAACAACAGGATCGAGTTGAAAAAGACCTTTGCTTATGTTGAAGTTATTTGAAAGTTGGATAATGGCAGACTCAAGAATATTTCTATTAACAATGTTGCTGAATGAATAAAACTGAAGCATTATTCCAATCAATACAGTGGGATAACTCTGACAAATGGACAAAAAGGCACTGGACAACTGTCCTGTTCTAACGGAATATTGATGCTGTTTTATACGTGTGTGCAAATCCTTTCCCGTCTGACCTATGTAAAAGGAATCACATTGTTTACACCCAATTTTATAGATAATGCCTGAATTATTGGTAGGGCTATTTTTTACTATGATATTTTTCACAATATTGTTATATGAAAATACTACATTAATATCCAAAAGTTTAAGTACATTAGCAATGCCTAAAAAGCCCGGGAAAAATGGAAGTACTAAAATATTTTTTGACAAAGTACGAGTGTTATTATTGACACGATAGAAAGTTCGTTTTGCCTTGTTGAGACAAGATTCCATAAACGCAGATGGATAACACAGATCACTTCCAATACCGTTGATTTTTTCCAATTCGGCATCGATGTATTCCGGACTGGCGATCCTAAGGGCGCGGAGAAACATTGATGAAAAAATGGCCTTCTTAGTGGGGGTGTCATGTCCCGAGTAAAAGTGTACGTAGGACAAATTGTTTGTTGTTTTCCGATAGATACTAAACTTAAAACCTGGGCTTTCCCTATGTACACGCACATCCAAAAATGGGATTGAATTGTCTTGTTCCACTTCTAAAGTAAACTTAATGGAGGGGACTTGATCATTTAACTGAAGGAGGAAGTTATCCAGGTCACGATTCATGGGCCAGATACACAAAATATCGTCGACGTACCGCAACCAAGGGATGCCAACCCCCAGGATTCTCGGAATGTAAGTAATTTCGAAAAACTCCATATAAATATTGGAGAGGAGGGGCGATAAGGGGTTGCCCATGGCCATCCCAAAAACTTGTTGATAATACTCGTTATTGAAAGTGAATTTACAGTCTTTGATGCAAAGCTTAATAAGTTCCAAAACAATGTGTGAAGGTAGTGGCAGGTCATACTTATGTAATTCTTGGGAGAGAAAGTCAAGCATATCTCAATCGGCACTTTTGTAAACAATGAACAAACATCAAAACTGATCAATCTATCGTTAGTTTCAGTACGTGCATTATTCAATTTTTCAGTAAGATCCATGGAATTTTTTACATGTGAATCAGAGATAGTTCCGAGAATGGGGGACAAGACTTTGACAAGCCATTTGGAGAGTTTATAAGTAATAGAGCCCACCGAGCTAATAATAGGGCGCATAGGGTTGCCAGGTTTGTGGGTTTTAATAAGACCGTAAAGGTAGGGCAGAGAAGGTGAAGTGGACATGAAAAGCGGAATTAAGTCCTTATGATCTTTGAGAATGCGTTTCAAGCCACTATTAAATGATTTGATGACGTCATCCTGCGGGTTCTTCCTAAGTTTGCTGTATGTGGCGGGGTCCTGGAGAAGCTCGTTCATCTTTCCGATGTAGTCCACTTTGTCCATAATAACTATGGTGTTAGCCTTGTCTGCTTTAGTAATATGGAGCTCCCCATCTTTTTTTAATTGTGAGAGGCATGCGAAAACGTTTAGGAAAGTTATCTTCGTAATTACCATTCGCCGCACTATAAACGAGGCCTTTAACTATGTTAAACAAATACTGAGGGAGATTACACTGTTTTTCAAAACACGCGAGACTGTAACAAATTTGTAAAGCCGAAGGTTTTTTAACAATAAAAAAGGACATACCATATCCAAGGGCACTTTTTGCATCGTCACTAATGTTTTTCGAAGAAAGGTTCAAAACACACTTTGAGCTTGCTTTTTTACTCCACTGACTATTTCGAATGAGACTTTTAATTTTCGATCCAAAATGTTACGAAGTGAAGTAGTTCTCCGACGCAACTCGTTGTAAATTTCATCAAACAAAGGTTGGATCCACGGTTGGGGAATAACGGTTACAAAATTATGTTTGGCGATGTTTAAATTTTTGAAGGCGGACCACTCATTTTGTCTGGTGACTTCAATATGTTTCTTTAAAATTAATCTGCTGAAGTTGTTGAACGGATGGTCGTCAATTTGTCTGAGGCGAATCGGAAGCAGGGATTTGGGAAGAACTTGCTCCTCTAGACAGTTAGTAAGAAACTTTCGTCGGATACGAATTGCATGCCCCTTCATTAATGTAGAAGAAAACACGGACACAAACGGAGACAAGAGAGGGAACAGCAAGCCGAAGGAACGCGTGGTGTTCATTATATGAAAATTATTTCACGAAAGTAACACGTGAAAAATATTTATGATGAATAAAACCACGAAGGAAAGGAAACACAAAAGGTGCTCAAGCGCTTTCGTCTAATGACATCCTCAGGAACACTGAAGTACATAAAAGGTTACAGCCTATATATAGGTTACAGAAAGAAAAAAAAAAAAAAAAATAAATAACATACATACACACACATATATAACATATACATACATATTATATATAATATATATACATACATATACATACATACATATATATGCAATAAACGGAGAAGTAAAAATAAAAATTAAAAATTAAAATTAAGGATTAACAGAGGCATACAGATTTGTAAGGAAAAATATCGATTTTTAGCACAAGATCAAATGAATTAAAAATACAAATTTATACTGGAAATCTGCCCGGGTTTTAACACTTTGCCTTTTAGGTCAAGTTTCGATATAAAATAAATAAAAAAGAATTAAAAGTTAATAAAGTAGCGTACAAGTTTACCAAAGATTTAGCGTCTACCCTTTTATCTAAATCTGTTTTGAAGGAATTCAAAACAACAGGATCGAGTTGAAAAAGACCTTTGCTTATGTTGAAGTTATTTGAAAGTTGGATAATGGCAGACTCAAGAATATTTCTATTAACAATGTTGCTAATGAATAAAACTGAAGCATTATTCCAATCAATACAGTGGGATAACTCTGACAAATGGACAAAAAGAGCACTGGACAACTGTCCTGTTCTAACGGAATATTGATGCTGTTTTATACGTGTGTGCAAATCCTTTCCCGTCTGACCTATGTAAAAGGAATCACATTGTTTACACCAATTTTATAGATAATGCCTGAATTATTGGTAGGGCTATTTTTTACTATGATATTTTTCACAATATTGTTATATGAAAATACTACATTAATATCCAAAAGTTTAAGTACATTAGCAATGCCTAAAAAGCCCGGGAAAAATGGAAGTACTAAAATATTTTTTGACAAAGTACGAGTGTTATTATTGACACGATAGAAAGTTCGTTTTGCCTTGTTGAGACAAGATTCCATAAACGCAGATGGATAACACAGATCACTTCCAATACCGTTGATTTTTTCCAATTCGGCATCGATGTATTCCGGACTGGCGATCCTAAGGGCGCGGAGAAACATTGATGAAAAAATGGCCTTCTTAGTGGGGGTGTCATGTCCCGAGTAAAAGTGTACGTAGGACAAATTGTTTGTTGTTTTCCGATAGATACTAAACTTAAAACCTGGGCTTTCCCTATGTACACGCACATCCAAAAATGGGATTGAATTGTCTTGTTCCACTTCTAAAGTAAACTTAATGGAGGGGACTTGATCATTTAACTGAAGGAGGAAGTTATCCAGGTCACGATTCATGGGCCAGATACACAAAATATCGTCGACGTACCGCAACCAAGGGATGCCAACCCCCAGGATTCTCGGAATGTAAGTAATTTCGAAAAACTCCATATAAATATTGGAGAGGAGGGGCGATAAGGGGTTGCCCATGGCCATCCCAAAACTTGTTGATAATACTCGTTATTGAAAGTGAATTTACAGTCTTTGATGCAAAGCTTAATAAGTTCCAAAACAATGTGTGAAGGTAGTGGCAGGTCATACTTATGTAATTCTTGGGAGAGAAAGTCAAGCATATCGTCAATCGGCACTTTTGTAAACAATGAACAAACATCAAAACTGATCAATCTATCGTTAGTTTCAGTACGTGCATTATTCAATTTTTCAGTAAGATCCATGGAATTTTTTACATGTGAATCAGAGATAGTTCCGAGAATGGGGGACAAGACTTTGACAAGCCATTTGGAGAGTTTATAAGTAATAGAGCCCACCGAGCTAATAATAGGGCGCATAGGGTTGCCAGGTTTGTGGGTTTTAATAAGACCGTAAAGGTAGGGCAGAGAAGGTGAAGTGGACATGAAAAGCGGAATTAAGTCCTTATGATCTTTGAGAATGCGTTTCAAGCCACTATTAAATGATTTGATGACGTCATCCTGCGGGTTCTTCCTAAGTTTGCTGTATGTGGCGGGGTCCTGGAGAAGCTCGTTCATCTTTCCGATGTAGTCCACTTTGTCCATAATAACTATGGTGTTAGCCTTGTCTGCTTTAGTAATATGGAGCTCCCCATTTTTTAATTGTGAGAGGCCATGCGAAAACGTTTAGGAAAGTTATCTTCGTAATTACCATTCGCCGCACTATAAACGAGGCCTTTAACTATGTTAAACAAATACTGAGGGAGATTACACTGTTTTTCAAAACACGCGAGACTGTAACAAATTTGTAAAGCCGAAGGTTTTTTAACAATAAAAAAGGACATACCATATCCAAGGGCACTTTTTGCATCGTCACTAATGTTTTTCGAAGAAAGGTTCAAAACACACTTTGAGCTTGCTTTTTTACTCCACTGACTATTTCGAATGAGACTTTTAATTTTCCGATCCAAAATGTTACGAAGTGAAGTAGTTCTCCGACGCAACTCGTTGTAAATTTCATCAAACAAAGGTTGGATCCACGGTTGGGGAATAACGGTTACAAAATTATGTTTGGCGATGTTTAAATTTTTGAAGGCGGACCACTCATTTTGTCTGGTGACTTCAATATGTTTCTTTAAAATTAATCTGCTGAAGTTGTTGAACGGATGGTCGTCAATTTGTCTGAGGCGAATCGGAAGCAGGGATTTGGGAAGAACTTGCTCCTCTAGACATTAGTAAGAAACTTTCGTCGGATACGAATTGCATGCCCCTTCATTAATGTAGAAGAAAACACGGACACAAACGGAGACAAGAGAGGGAACAGCAAGCCGAAGGAACGCGTGGTGTTCATTATATGAAAATTATTTCACGAAAGTAACACGTGAAAAATATTTATGATGAATAAAACCACGAAGGAAAGGAAACACAAAAGGTGCTCAAGCGCTTTCGTCTAATGACATCCTCAGGAACACTGAAGTACATAAAAGGTTACAGCCTATATATAGGTTACAGAAAGAAAAAAAAAAAAAAATAAATAACATACATACACACACACATATATATAATATACATACATATCTATATATAAATACATACATACATACATATATATATATGCAATAAACGGAGAAGTAAAAATAAAAATTAAAAATTAAAATTAAAGGATTAACAGAGGCATACAGATTTGTAAGGAAAAATATCGATTTTTAGCACAAGATCAAATGATTATAAAAATACAAATTTATACTGGAAACTCTGCCCTCCTCTCCAATATTTATATGGAGTTTTCGAAATTACCTATATTCCGAGAATCCTGGGGGTTTGCATCCCTTGGTTGCGGTACGTCGACGATTATTTTGTGTATCTGGCCCATGAATCGTGACCTGGATAGCTTCCTCCTTCAGTTAAATGATCAAGTCCCCTCCATTAAGTTTACTTTAGAAGTGGAGCAAGACAATTCAATCCATTTTGGATGTGCGTGTACATAGGGAAAGCCCAGGTTTTAAGTTTAGTATCTATCGGAAAACGACAAACAATTGTCCTACGTACACATTTACTCGGGACATGATACCCCCACTAAGAAGGCAATTTTTTCATCAATGTTTCTCCGCGCCCTTAGGATCGCCAGTCCGGAATACATCGATGCCGAATTGGAAAAAATCAACGGTATTGGAAGTGATCTGTGTTATCCATCTGCGTTTATGGAATCTTGTCTCAACAAGGCAAAACGAACTTTCTATCGTGTCAATAATAACACTCGTACTTTGTCAAAAAATATTTTCGTACTTCCATTTTTCCCGGGCTTTTTAGGCATTCCTAATGTACTTAAACTTTTGGATATTAATGTAGTATTTTCATATAACAATATTGTGAAAAATATCATAGTAAAAACTAGCCCTACCAATAATTCAGGCATTATCTATAAAATTGGTTGTAAACAATGTGATTCCTTTTACATATATCAGACGGGAAAGGATTTGCACACACGTAT